>VZRX01013343.1:8322-164955 GCA_013398075.1 Notiomystis cincta | reverse complement strand
GTCTCTTTCTGCCTTTGTGGTGATTTTGACATTACCAATTCTCAGTTTAATTAGTAGTAGAATGTCCTGGGACTTACTATCCCCATTTAAAAGTCATTATAAATCAGATCTATGCCTTGGTCTCCTTAGGGTGCAACTATGAATTTGTGGCTGAGAAATTGTATTGTCATGTTTTCATGTTCTGTGTTACAAAAAATTATAAATACAGTGCAAGCTTTATTTTTAGTCATCTCTTTAAAAACACAGATGCAATCAAAGAAAAGAACAAGATTCTGTATTCCCTTGTTTATAAAGATGTACCAAAGTGGTACAATCTATACCTATTTCTGCCACAGGGATTATTGCCAAAGTTGTAACATCACATTCCAAATAATATTCTTATTTTTCATCAGGAAAACCATGAATCTTCATAGAAAACTAATTATCATGGTTTTTGGTTCATTTTCCAAAAATCTCTCTTTGCAGGATCAAAAGCCACATGCATACCTGATAGGATCAATTGGAGTCAGTGGGAAAACAAAATGGGATGTTTTAGATGGTGTAATCAGACGTCTCTTTAAGGTAAGACATTGAAAAAATAGCTTAAGTATTATTACAATTTTCTTTTTCAGTTTAGAAAATTTCTGTATTCTGCGAGTTGTCTTGCCAAGTTTTTCTTTTGGTTTCAGATTTTTTTGATGTACAGCTAACACCACTACTAAGCTTTATTCTTAATGCCACTGTTCTTTTTTTTTTTTTTTTGTAGCTGTAGGCAGTTTTCCAAATAGCTTTCATTCAATAAATATTTTTGTGTCTTACATTTTCATATAATTTCAGGAGTATATTTTTCGAGTGGATCCAACTACCAGCCTGGGTTTAAGCTCTGAGTGCATTGCTAGCTATTGTATAGGGGATGTAATTAGAGCCCATAGCCTAGAAGTGCCTGAACTGCTGCCTTGTGGATATCTGGTTGGAGATAATAACGTCATCACTGTGAACCTGAAAGGTAAAACCCAAAGAATGCTTCTGCAGATATTGTACAGCTCTGCACTGTAGTTCCCTATCCCTTTATATTTCTTTTTCTTGCACCTGACCTTTCTGTATTGTCTGTAGTTCAAGAACACATTTATCACATAAACTGTGTATAAGACGTTGCATAATATCTATCATTGCATAATATCTAAGAATATCTGTCCTCCCCTGTGTGACTGCCAAATCACAACAAAGTACAAGTTTCTAAACAGTGGCAAGAAAACCAACCCCAAAACAGAGATTACAATGAGAAATATTTATGCTTTTTTCAGTTCCACAGGAAAAATTCTATATATTTCAAAAGCTTTAGGGATTTGCTGTTGGAGGGGAGAGGGGGCCTTCAGGAGAACTTTAAATACATTGCTGTGACAACTAGTAACCCTTGTGGCTGTCACTTTGACCTTTTTTTTGTCATCGTTGCCAGTAATGTCTGAAACATATCTTTGCCTCACTGAGCCTTCTCTTCACATTTACTTTGATTGCATCTCTCCCACTCATCTCAACTCACTACTGCTGTTTAATTTTTGTGGAAGGATATCAGTATTTCTACAGTAAAGTCCTTAATAAGGATTTGATTTAGAAGATTTGGCTTAAGAAGTATCTTACCTTGCTTTGGGCATAGCACTGATGCCATCAGATGCTGGGCCAAACAACTACCTTAGCAAAGATAAGACAGGCCATTTTTCTTTTCTGTTATCCCCAGGAGTAGAAGAAAACAGTTTGGACAGTTTTGTGTTTGACACACTAATTCCTAAGCCACTTACCCAACGGTACTTTAATTTACTGATGGAGCATCGCAGAATTATTCTGTCGGGACCCAGTGGCACAGGAAAGACCTATTTAGCTAACAGGCTGGCTGAATATATTATAACTAAATCTGGCAGGAAGAAAACTGAGGATGCAATTGCAACTTTTAACATAGATCACAAGTCAAGCAAGGTAAGTTACAGTTGAAAACAATCTATTGCCCAGTTTGTGGTGATGATGCAGAACAGATTCTATTAATTGCTGTACTCTTTTGCTGCTCAGTTAGCATTTCTTCCCAAAAGAATTCAGTCTCCAATCCCAGTCATGTACAGGGACTAGATCTTTCTGTTCTAAGCAAATCATTGAAGCACTGTCAAGGAAGTCTCAATTTTCCCCCTCTTGAGGAAACTCAATTTAAGTATAGATGCAGAGTCCAATTTCTATGTAAATTAAATTTTTGGATTGTCTGTAATTCCTTTGTCAGAAGCTTGGATTTATAGTAACACTTGCTTTTTTGTGATGATAACATCAGCCTTTGTTAGCAAAGATTTCAAAGTGAGGATTTGAAGTTACTGTCCTGGGCTCAGTTTCTTAATCAGCACTGGAGAAACACAACTATCATGATTTCTGTGTGCATCAGTCAGGAAGCTGACCATACTGAAATTGCCTCACATGTTATGTTCCCAGTGATTTATATGGCTGACATTATCAGGCTTCTAGCAGGACTACTGTGCTAGCCACAGATAATACTATTCACTTGGCTGTTCTGAATTGGGTGTACTCCTAACTTGGTATCTGGGGGGAGAAAAAACAAAATGGTTTGCCCAGAGCTTTCTGATTTGCCCAGAACATAATGAATGCTAACATAAGAAGGAAGAACATAC
Source organism: Notiomystis cincta (assembly GCA_013398075.1). Taxonomy (NCBI): domain Eukaryota; kingdom Metazoa; phylum Chordata; class Aves; order Passeriformes; family Notiomystidae; genus Notiomystis; species Notiomystis cincta. The sequence goes on along the minus strand of VZRX01013343.1, from coordinate 162,313 downwards.
AAATCCTAAAGGGGCAAATGAACCATTCAGGCAAAAATGACTGGTTTTCACTGTCTTTATAAAGAAAATTTGTGATGCCATTTACTTTGGCAGGGAATGTGTTTTATGTTTTATTGTTACATCATACACATCTGTAAAGAAAATTGTCCCACAAAAGAGCCAGGTTTTAGATTTCTGGTAAATTTTTTGGTCTGTATGTTTTGGTGTTTGGCTTTGTTTTGGGGATTAGATTAGCTGGGGAGTTTTCCCCCTTTTCCTTTACTTCTATCAAAATTTATGTAGAATTTTTGAGTTTGTAATAAAAAAAAAGAAAAAGAAACATTGTCAAATACCAGGAGTGTTTGAATAATACAGATGGTACTATTCCATGGAAGAAACCCATAATGTTCCCTGAGAGACACCTGATCATAAAAAGGCAAAGAAAAGTCTTTCTTGAAATAAAAAAGGTGCATGTTCCCATTAAAGAAGAAAAGATTCTGCTATCTCTGATCCAGAAAATAAAATGGCAATAGGAACTTTGTCCATAATACTGAGCATTTCCAACCCTGACAAAATTAGAAACCTCTAGAGATACATCTGTAAAACTTGACTAGCCCAGATTCTCAAGAGCAACAGTGTTAACAAAAATATGAAATGTTTTGATTACAGAAATCTCTCTTTTACTTCTTCACTAAACAGCAGCCAGACAGCTGACAGGAAAGAAGAATGTACAGAACAAATTTTATTATGAGATGTGATAAACCATCCCCAAGTGGGCAAGCAGATTTTCAGTGAGAGCGCTGAAGGGAGACATCTAAAGGAGCAGTTCAAAATACTGAAATTGTGTGACAGTGTGGTGGAGATTTTTGGTATATAAATGTGGCGTTCATAAGAACGAAGGTCCAAAAATTAATGGGAGTGTCTCAGCCCATTGGAAATGGCATATTTTACTGCAGCCTATTTTCCTCTGGAGATATTTTATCAGCAAGTTTCTAAGGAATATATCCACCAACTCAGAATGCTTCAGTCATGTGCCTTGTGTTTAGCACCTTTGATTTTTTCCTAGCATGTGGCTTCACTGTTGCCCTGTGTAAGCAGCATGTTTTTCTGCATGCACAGCTGAGTGATCCAGACAAGGAAAACCCTTTAGCAGTCATTTTATCTTTCTGAAATTTTTTTCCAGTGAAATTACATCTATTGTCTAATTGGATTAATCTTTTCTGGGCTTTGGGGCATTTTTTTTTTTTGTGATTTTGTATTTGGTTTTGTTTCCTTTGCTGAAGGATCTGCGACAATATCTAGCAAACCTAGCTGAGCAATGCAGTGCTGACAACAATGGTGCTGACCTCCCTGTCGTCATAATTCTTGATAACCTCCACCACATCAGTTCACTAAGTGATATCTTCAATGGTTTCCTCAACTGTAAATATAACAAATGGTAGGTACTACCTCTTCTCTCTCCTTCCACACATTTTGCAATTAAAACAATAAAAGCTCTTTGTTGTTTTGAAAAATAAAATGTCCCAGAACACTTAGACTCCCATAGGCCATCTGCAAGGCTGTTATGAGCTTCAATAATTTTAACCCTCTTCAGCTGAGTACTTTGTTGTCTCCTTCGCTTCATTTACGTGACTCCCATGCTTCTCAGTGAGATGTAAATGTACCACAAAATTTGAGAATATACTTAAACACTTGGCTGAATTATAGTCTTAGCCTTTGCACCCTGTCAGATTACAGGAGCTCATTAGTACTATGAGAACAGCTCACACTTTCTAAGTGTGGAATTTGGGATAAACCATGCCATGCAGAAGCAGCTGTGTATCTAGCAGAATTGCCCTTCCCACAGTTTTCCTGCAGCAGTGCAGAAGTACAAAGTTGGCTGACTGTCCTTTATTCTCTCCCAAAAATAAAAATAATGTTCTCTAGAACTTTTATTGGCCTATAACATTGTTTATTTCTGCTGTAAAAGTGACATAGGAAATCATAGGGATTTCCTTTCATAAAATCATTGCATGCAATGTCTTCCTCATGAGATTCACTGGCTTTTGAATTTAAAAACTAAGCCTACTGCCAATTTATGAATTACATTAAGACAGGGTTGCCTCATTTATTTCTTCATTACAGATGAGCACTAGTAAACTACACATGTGCAAAGAGGGAAATCATGCAAGAATAAACATTTTTAAAAGGGTACCTCAGAAATATTTTAAATCTATGACTACACTACACCCAGAGACTCTTTTGAAATTGGCCTAGTGCAGATAATAAGAAGGAATATACTCTGAATATTTGAATGGATTCTCCCTCAAAAAATCCTACTACTTTTGTCTTTCCAGTCCCTATATTATTGGAACCATGAACCAGGGAGTTTCTTCTTCACCAAATCTGGAGATGCATCACAATTTCAGGTACATTCATTCTATATTTACTGTGGCCATGTTTGCACAGCTCCCTGCTTCTAAGCCCAGTTCTTTGACAAATATTGATCTTATGTCTCATCACAGTAAAGTATTTTAGTTTCAGTGTCTCTCCTCTGAATGGTGTTGGGGAATAGTGAAAGAAATAAGATACTGTCTGGCATCTCTAGCAAGCTGCTGAAGATGATTGCATATCTGCATTTCATTTGTCTTTGTCAGTGTCTTCAATTCCTGCTGGAACCTGAAATGGCTGTGTTGGAACAGAGAGCACTAATGAGGTTCATTGGAGCAGTGTTACACTTGCTGACCAATGAGACTCAGAGATTCACCTATATGTTTAAGAGGAAATAATGTACTTGCTATTCATTGCTTGACATTTCTCTCTTCTACCCAGGTGGGTGCTGTGTGCTAATCACACAGAGCCTGTTAAAGGTTTCTTAGGCAGATATCTGAGAAGGAAACTGATTGAAACTGAAATAGAAAAGAACATACGCAATAATGAGCTTATGAAAATCATTGACTGGATCCCCAAGACGTGGCATCATCTCAACAGCTTCCTGGAAACGCACAGTTCTTCAGATGTAACCATTGGTGAGTCCATTGCTGGAATGGTTTGAAATACAGATGCAGGCTGAGCATTTTAGAGATCTGTGAAGAATAATTCTATTTTTTTTTAAGTTGCCACGTCTCAGTGGGAAGTATAACATACGTGTGGGGAATTTGTCTAGTTGTCTCAAGATTTAAAAGAAAATGGAAAGTTTCATTAGACAGTATGCATATTTCCTGGTAGTTCTTCTTTTGTTGCTAAATACTTTCAAGTAAAATATCACAATTTTTAAAACTAAATTAAAAAAAAATTACCTCAGTTGTAATTTTCCTAAACTTAATTTTTTTCTCTTGCTTTCACACTGCAGTATAATTACAGCAATAAAAACCATTGGACATAAGGTCTTTTAATGGAATAACTATGTTAGCAAAGATGCCAGCTTTTACACAGCTTTGCCATAAAACTTGTAAGTGTTCATCAGGCCCTAAAATTGGACTAAATGACACCAGTTCATTTTTAATAACAGGAGACTGTTAGCTCCTTTAATGTAGTCTTGTTTTAGTATTCTCTTAACTTGAGCTTGTTCCATTACTGCTCTTTAATTTTGTGAAGATTATTTTAAGTGCATTTCCCAGTTCTACCTTTTTTAACACACAACTTGACTGCTCAGGTCCCCGTCTCTTCCTCCCTTGCCCAATGGATGTTGATGGCTCCAGAGTGTGGTTCACAGACCTTTGGAACTATTCCCTGGTTCCATATCTTCTGGAAGCTGTGAGAGAAGGGCTCCAGGTATGTCATTTGTTTCCTAGAATTTTTAAATTGCTTTCAAAGGCTTTCCTCAAGCTATGTTTAAACAATGCCCGAGTGCTGTTGCATTTGCAAGAGGAAAATCTTTGAAGGGGTTATGGAAGGCAGACTCAAATTCCTTTTGACCTGCTCTTACTGTGATGTATAATTTAGCTCTTTCTGCTCCAGCACTAATATATCTTGTATTTGATGAAGACAGTTTCTTCTTGACTGGAGGAAGGTGGGACTTTTTCTGTTATTTAAAGAGCTCCCAGCATGGCTAAATACAGCTCAGATTGCCTTCCTGAATCAGGGCAGTCTCAGCCTACCCCTGAATGGAACACTTAATAAGCTTTACACTGGTGCCAGAAAGTGGCTTTGATCTGTGTAATCCTCCTACCACCTACATACACATGTAGGTACACATGCTTGTGGGAAAAAGGCTGTGAACAAGGGTGTTTTCGTAGAATAGTAGAAAGGCTTAGACTGGGAGGGACCTTGAACACTTCCAGGGATGGGGCATCCACAATTTCTCTGGGCAACTAGTTCCAGTACCTCACCACTCTCTGAGTAAAGAATTTCTTCCTACCATCTAATGTAAATCTCTCCTGTCTTAGTTTAAAACTATTCTCCCTTGTCCTTTCACTTTCTGCCCACATTAAAATGTTCTTCCCCCTCTTTTCTATCAGCCCCCTGGAAGGTTGCAATGAGGCCTTCCCCAGGAGGATAACTCCAGGTTATACCAGAGAAGTTAGGAGGATTTCAGATAATTCCACATCTGTGGAGGAAACTTAAATCTTTACATTAATCCTTTTCTTTCTCCCCCCAATCTTTAATTGGCTTTCTCCCTTTACCTTTTTTTGTTTATGCACTACAGTTCTATGTCCTCTAAAAAGATGCTTTATGGAAAGGCATTTTTTTCCACACCTGACACCAAAAGAAATTGCTACACAGCACAGAGGGGATTGTTATGGACTAGGCAAAGAACTGTGTAAGCAGATGCAGTTTCTTTATCACCTGCATTGACACAGTGACACATTGATACGATGGAGGTTTAGAATCTTGCCTGTTGAATATCTCATGCTTTCCTAAAACTGCTTATCTCTCTGGGAATTACAGTGTTTATACCTTGTGCAGAATACTGCCAAACATTTGATAGAACAGCCAGTGAGATTAACAGCACTTTTTTAGACCAGCTATAAAAATTCAGTGATATTCTTCATGTTCATACTTTCCCAAGCATACAGGGTAACTGCTTAAATGAAAACTTCAGTTGTGGAGCAGAAGATGGCAGCATATAGAAGAAAATATGTTTGTTTCATGAACTGTACCAATTTTTACCTGCTTTGGATGGCTTCCATAGAAGAAAATTATTAATAATAAATAGGAATTCTTTATATATCTTTTTATATCATATAATTAAGTGTACCTGGAACCAAAAATGGATAGAAACTACCTTGCAGGTCAGGTACTTTGCAAACTCACTTGTCAGGCATAGGATTTACAAGCCTTGCTCTAGGTTCCAGAAAAGATTTAGTCACTGTTAATCTCAGATGAAGGGAAGTGCTAAAGCCTGGAGTTAGCCTGCTACCTCTGAGAAACATTTCTCTTGGCTTACTTAGGCAGATCTCTGTTGTAGCAGACCAGCCTCAGTGTAGGGGAGAAGTCTCAGTACCTCTGTGCCTATGACAGGGAACTTGGCTGTTCAAACTCTGCATTCAGCAAGTGCCTGGCAGCAGGTGTTGCTGTGATAAGCACAACTCATCACACTGCCTTTATCACTAAAGTCCTCCTCTAGGAGTGCAGCCCACCCATATCCTCCATGAGGGCGTGCCCTGCCAGTAGCATGGTGTTCCTTGGATTGTGTGAGACTATTTGAGGCAGAGTAATTACAAAAAGTCCTGGTGGATGGCCCTCCATCCCAGTCTGTCATTGTCACAGCTAAAGGAAATCTTTAAAGCAGCAACCAAGGGGCTCTCAGTTAACATGTTGCTTGTGAACAGCAAAATAGAGAGGGAGCTACCAGATCTCCTAAAATTACAATATTCTCATTCTTTCTTCCTCCGTCCTTCTCCCAGATTCATAAGTATTTTATGCTTCATAGTAAGGAAAAATACATCCCTCACAAAGTTCTTCTCTTAACCATCTGAAAGTTCTCACGTTTAGAATGTGGACAGATATCTGTTTCAGAATCTCATTTTGCTAGGAGAAGTGAACTGCCACCTTCTAATTCACTTCAAACAAAATCCAATTAACTTGAATGCTTTCGATAGGTCTGCGTTAATTTCACTGATACGCCTTAAGCAAATTACCTGGAGGTTTCATTTCAACTTACATCAAGAAATTTGCTGTTGTCTACAAGTGTCACTAGTTATGGAGAGTTTTCCAACTTGCAGCCACTCTGTGTATTGAAGGAGCATTAGTGGCAATGATCAGGTCTTCTTAAGGTCTTATTTTACCTGAGTACTGAGGACATCTGAAAGCAAATCTCTTTCTAAAATGATTTAGATGTTTGTGATGACTTTTTTTTTCTGCTGTTACAACCAGTACTGAAAACTCTGTCGATTGCTTACCTATGTTATATCCATAATATAGATGTACGGTAAGAGGGCACCCTGGGAGGATCCCTCCAAGTGGGTAGCTGATACTTATCCATGGAGCTCTGCAACTCTACAGCATGAGTGGCCATCCCTACTTCAGCTGAGACCCGAAGATGTTGGTTATGAAGGTTATGCATCAGCAAAAGAAGGAACAACGTCTAAGCACGTTCCGCAGACTGATACAGAAGGGGATCCCTTGGTAAGATTCAAACTTTTGGGAAAAGGCTTTTCAGAATGCACTTTACTCTCACATGTTAAACTGTAAACTGTGCACTGTGCACCTGTTCCAAAATAGGCTTTTAAAATTAATCCTCCTATAATTTATGAAAATGTTGAAAATGAAAGGAAGCGGGGGGCACGTATCCCCAACATGTTAATATGTCCTTACGCTGTTTGCATTTCCCATCTGCCCAGATGTATCTGGTATCTGATGCCATGTATCAGGTCTTTATCATTATATTGTTTGGGTACCACTCTTTAGCAGCCTATTAATCAATTACATCATGAAAACATCTTTCTTAATTGGGCAGTTCTTCATCTACATTATACAAATGAAGGACTGTGTTATTCACATTATTTAACTTACCTATCATAGAGAATTTAGTGAAAATAGAAATTTGCCATCATCCCCTTTCTCAGAATATTTCAAGATAACCAATGACCGTGTAATAGTTCTAATGTAGAAGGCATGCAAGTGTGGTGGCATTAAATGATAAGAAGCTGATTTCCCTCAATGCCACATATTGTTTTATTTAAATACAATCCCAGACATTTGGGTTTACCATTGCCTCCTCTGATAATGGACTATTAAAATGCATATATTGAACTGCTATTCTTGTGTAGTGCTTTCTCCGTGGACTGCCTTTATCGCAATTCAAAATATCATTTTAGAGAACTGTATTTCTAGAATACAAGCAGCCCTTGGAAAAGGGATTTTCTCAGAGAAAGATACATTTAACTCTTAACAGTGTTAAGAAAATGGTCAGCCTCACTGTTTCATGTTCAAAACCAGACCTTGCACCCTGAAGAAGTGTAGGAAATCAGCTTATTTGAACTCGTCCCCATTCCATGAGCTTTCAGGTGATATTTCAACCCTGTAACTTGGGGTGCCAATGAGTGTGTTGGACAGGCTTCCAGCACAGAATAATCTCCACTGTGGTGAAAACTCAGGCTATGGGCAGCCTGAGTTCAGTGTTCATTCACCCCTGCTCCCTGCACACTGCGCTCAGCATCTGTACCTGAGTAAATCAGAAAGTTGTGACTGGAGAGTTTGCCCCCTCCTCCAGTGGAGCTCATGGGTGGACAGACACTGCCCAGGTGGACCCAGGACACGTCACCTGCAGGATGAGCTGAACACCCACCGCAGGTATCCTGTGTTCACAGGCACGGGTACCTGTGAAAGCTTCAGCAAACGCTACGCAAAAGCATTGAACACTGTTCAGTGCCTAGAGAAAACTTCACTGTGCAAGTTGAAAGCATAGAGATGCAAGGATTTCTGAACAAACTGAAAGCAGGGGCTTAAAACACAAACACATAAGAATACCTCTTTTGCTTTGGTTTTTCTTTGCCTGCTTTTTGTAGTGACAGTGTATTTGTTCCTTGAAAAACACTAAAGCACTGTCAATATTGCTTGCAGCCCTCAGCATGCTGGCAGAAGTGGATGCTTTACAAATAAAATCCTGACCATTATACAGTTAGGCATCAAGCATCTAAGTAATTTTCTGAGTCTTAATGCTCTTATTTGATGATTTTCAGATGGATTTCAGGTACCAGTAATACCTAAATTATGGGGGGGCTCTACTATGCTGCATAGGAGGATCTGTTGCTCTTCCACTCCTGAGGTCAGACCCTCAACAGCAGATGGGACTCATTTATGAAGCAACTGGCATCAGTCCACCCCTCTCTCATTCCTTCCCCATTTTTCTCTTGTAGAGGGGGTATGTTACTGTGATTATATTTTCAGTTGCTATTCCAGTGTAATACATCTACACCATCCAAAAATTATCTGGAAGCTTGACTGTCTCCAAATATGGGCCCAGATGTCCAGCTGAGATAAGGCTTCCTTCCTCTGCCAGTGTTGCAGCTGCAGACAGCCTCACCCCTGAATTAAAGAGAGGTATCAGTCAGCTCCAGTGTATCCCTCTTTAAATTTCTATTTAAAAGCCAGAAGGCAATGAAAAGAGTGCCAGTAGGAGCTGCTAACACCCTGTCCTTTCTAGAATCCTTTTTGTACGGTCCCTCATCCAGGTACCAGCAAACCTCATGCATCAAGGGAGTTTAATTAAATTTTAACACGGTCACTGCAGTATTAAATGAGATGAGATTATGTAAACATTGCTTTCTTCTTTCAGATGAATATGCTAATGAGGCTTCAAGAGGCAGCCAACTATTCGAGTGCACAGAGCTGTGACAGTGATAGCACCAGCCACCATGACGACATTTTGGATTCATCCCTTGAATCAACTCTCTGAAAGGGACAAATCTTGCTGTAGGATGATGGTAAAATCTGTTTCCACTAGACCACTGCCAGTATTAAAGCAGCACACTGAGGTCTCTAAGAATGGTGTGTTGTAGGGAGGCAGGAGACCTAACTCTGCAAAGTCAGGAAGAAAAATTGAAGTGGAAAGCTTGAATTAGTTTAATTTCAAGGCATTTCAATACCTATGGAGCCAAGTGAGACTCCATTTGTCAACTGGAAAGTGCCCTAGACCAAGGGCATCTGAGCAGATTGCACACGTGTTAGCCAAACTGGAATATTTTTTTTCCCTTATCCTCTTTCTCTGTCTCTCTGTGTTTCTCTGTACAAGTTTACAGCGAAACATTTTTGGCTTTTTTTTTTCCCTTTAGTTTACCCTGAGGTGCTGCATAAGCAATGCAGTCTTCTAATTATCTTGTAACCTCTGTTGTGCCACATGGTGCTGGTCACAGGACGGCAGTGGTGTTTGTGTTACACACTACTGCCCATTCCAAAATGAGTAAAAGATGATAGTAACTCAGAAAGCACAAACAGTATTGTGCAATCACCAGAAAACATGACTGTGATATGCTGGATAAGTGCCAATTTAATTCTAACTGCCATGGTCACGGTGATGCGCTCCATCAAGTTTTTAGTACACAAGTCACAGATTTTATAAAGTTATTTTTACCACAAGGGTCTTTTTTAACCGCCTGCCCACTCCTTAACAACAGTTTTCTACCAATTATTAACCAACACTGATTAAAGGCTTTTTAGGGCTTCATTTGTTTGAGCCTTTTCAGTGAAAGAAGGAACATTTCTTATGGTGCTGTCTCACTGCCTTAAAACAGATTTCTAGAACAGTTTTACAGTTGGTTTAATTCCTAAACCATTGGTAATTTACACTGTTTTTTTCTTCATTTACTAATGAGAAAACATCAGTTAACATAGTAGCCTCATATCTGTATATCATGATTTTTTAAAGTAATGGATACGAGAAAGAACAGTTGCTATATAATATTTTTATCTTGTGAATAGTTTTCTCTGCCTACCCTCAGAAGTACACAAGGAACCCAAACCCACTTTCACTGCCACCTAAATGCTGACAAAATCGGCTCAAATCCATTTGGTCCCATGGAACGGAATTTTTGGAGGATAGATGTTTTGAATACTTATCCAGCAGAGCTGGATGCACTTGATGCAGCATGAGCACAAATATATGGTTTTTTTTTTTTTCCTTTTTCTAGTTTCAGCATGTTGTTTTGATTGCTATAGTTGTACATGAAGAATTCAGCATAAAAGAACACTGAAGCAGTGATGTCCACTGTGGAAGAGGTAGAGTTTATACTGTAAAAGTGGGTTGGTTTTGCACAGTCTACTGGGTGGGTATTGTAAATATAGAGAAAAAGAAAAAAAAAAAAGAAAAAAAAAAGCCTTGCACAAATCAACTCAAAAACAAACAAACAAAAAAAAATTGTATTTTATTCTGTTGGTGTTAAGAGATGTTTCACTTGCTGAGATTTCCTGTATGTTGCAAACAAATACAGAATGCAAAACCTAAAAGCTGTTATTACCTGGTGTGTTTGTCCTGTACTTACAGTTGTTCCGACTATGCAGGAGCTATCAATGCTACAGTCAGCACGTTTCAATATCTATATGAAACCAATACATTTTGGGGGAAAAGTCTGAAACCGTTTCTAAGTTCGAGTCACGGCAGGCTCCAACCAGACTGCATCTGGACTGCTCAGAGTAACCAGAAACACTCTTTTGCCTCAAGAGCCGTGAGGTTCAAATAGGTGCACGTGAACAAGCAGGTTCCTAAGGGCTCTGGCATTGTGTAGTCACGTACTGTACACCTCCGTGGATGTTACCTTCGGGACGTGCATCTGGTGCTACTCACTCCTCGTGGCCGCCCTGTGGCCACCTGCTGTAACTTACAGAAATCCATGCAGTTTCCAAATGGCACTGAGCTGCATCGCTGAATCTAGAGGTTCCTACACGGTGCTATTGCCCTAATAAAACTCTGAATTTATGCACGTAGGATTCAGTCAGACCAACATCGTGCCCCCCAAATCTGGATCCATTTCTGATGCAAAATGTCAGTTCATACACCTTGACTGACTTAACAAAGCAAAGCTGCTCTTTCTTGTACCTGTGCTCTGAGCAAACCTGCAAATCTTTTCCTGCCATATTTAGCTCACAAACACACAATATTACATATACAAAACTTCCTGCAATACATCTCAGTGAGTCCACCTAGTTTACAACTCAGAAATTGTTTGTGAAACATTTGTCTGTACACATTTTATATTTTGTACATTTTTGATGTAACATATCTTGTAAATAGACAGAAACAGTGAAATAAATCATCTGAAAATTTTTGTAGTCTTTGTAAAACCCTAATAATAAGTATTTGGTGTCATCGGACTTAACTGGATGATGTATTTTCTATTGGTTTATTGTTCCTCTAGCTTGTAAACCAGCTTGCGTATATTTTTTTTTTGCAGGTGTGCACACTGTATCTGTCTAAATTATTACTTTGCCATTAAAGTGGAATTATTTATTGAAAACACAGTCTGGTGTTTTTGCAGTCAGGACTACTTAACAGTTAGATATTATTTCAAATATGTGAACAGAAAAACAAAATTACATACTGAAGGATGTGATTTTTCTGTATTCAGCAGAACTAATCTCTGTAGAAACAATATTAAGTACTCTTTCCAGTCTCAGTGATTCAGCAGGATTTTTGAATGGCTATTTCCTGGTGGGAATAGGTTGTGCCATTCAGAAACAACTTCACAATATCCCAATTCTCAGTATTATTTTAAAATACAAGTCTATTGATTTTAGTGACAAAAAATCTGTCCAAAACCGATGAAGTATAATGCCTTATTTTGAAACTCAAAGAACTTAGAGCTACTTCCTCAGCAGGTATACATCAATATTATTTGATAGAATTCAAAGAAAGAAAGTAGAATTGTTTTAGTCACCTAATCATAGACTTTGAGGTTGGAAAAGATCATTATGCTCCTGCAAGTTGCAGCACCTCAGCTGTAAGTCTCAGCAGCAGGTCTGTAATTTCTCCTGAAAGTGCAATATCCCAGGAAGGACCTTTAGACACATCAGTACAGAGTAGAAGATTCATCACCTCATTAAAGATGTGGATAATTATTCACTGGGTGGTTTGGGGGTTTTTAAGGGCTTTATTTGCAGTTAAATCTTACGTATCGTTTTTTCAAGACAATAATATTCCATGCTACCCTTTGTTATGCCCTTTCTTCTTATACTAAAAAGCCAGTCACAATTGAAAACGTTGTTTTCATCTTTTACAATAGACTTCTTTCTTGATAAGACAGGCAGCTTGTTCATTTCTAGTTTTTCACAATAAGCCACGCCTTTCAGGCCTCAACGTGTTTATTGCAGGACTTTCTGACTGTGTGATTTATCAGATAGTCCGTTCTGAAAGGTGGGTATGAGAGTTGCACACAGCATTCCTGTCAAGGCTTTATCTTTGCTATAAACAGAGTTAATATCACCTTCTTACTCCCACTTCATATTTTCCCTGCTTAGGCTCCAGGGCTGACATTCACTCTCTAATTGCATCATCCCACTGCAAGCTCATGTTCAGTTAATTATCTACCAAGACCCTGAATTCTTTTCATGTTCTATCATTTTGAAATACTTAGTCCAATCCTGTCTATATAAACTATGCTCTTTCTTCCTTAGATATATGGGTGCAAATTTATCTGTATTAAAACAGGATATTCAAATCAGCCCTCTACTAAATGATTAATTCTCTACAATTATCATCTGTCTAATTTACAACTTCACCGGCTCCCATAATTTCCAAAACCTGCACTGTCATTTTACTCTGTCTTTCAGTTTGTACATAGAGGTAGTAAGTTATGTTTTGGCAAGAGCAGCCCCCTGTTGAATCCTGGTAGGACCTTCCATGAAGATTTCCTGTTTACAGTTACATTGTTTACAGCTACCCATGCCATGGGTATATTTGTATTTCAGTTAATATGGTTATAAGCATACAAAGTCACAGTTATTTAATATTATAGGAAAAATATATGATGAGTTACATGGCTTCTCCATCACTGTAGGTCTCCAAGGATGGATTAGATTCGTTTTTGTTGAAAATTACATATGTAGAGATGATCCTCCACAGAAAAGGACTAGACTAGGGCAACCTCAGTGTGCCTTTCCTATAACTCAGTGCTGCAGTCTTTGCACGTTGCCCAGCTGCCATTACCTAAGGGAAAAGGCATGAAATTTAATTGTTAAACTCATTCTGTGTCTCCTGTCTCAGCATATCTACCTGTTCAACCTTCATCTGGAGATCTGCTTGGCGAATGCCCAGGTTCCCATGACAGGAATGGGACAGTGCAGCCTCAGAAAGAAGTGCTTTTAGCTAAGTACTTGAGACATTGCTCCTGCTTACAAGAACTCATTTTTTATGCTATCATTAACTAACCACAGTGTTTCTCAGCATGTGCTTTTTCTTGATAACTGAATAATGTCACACAAATTAAATGCTACCACTAAGTTTGGCAATGCAAGAGCTCCAGATGCACTGTCATGGGAGAAGTGTAATGCTGGTAATAATACTAGTAGCAGAAAATACAATCTGTCATGAAAGACAAATTAACTAAAGGCAGGGCCATGTGACCTTGCCTTTCTACACTAAACTGCATTTACTGTTTTTTGTTCAATTGCATCCTTAAACAAATGCTGATAAATAGCAATGAGGGAGCACACTGAATAATCATGCCTTTAGTAACAAATTTCATAAATGAAGTAATGTTTCGCCTTTGTTAGCACATTTACTTGTTTTTCCAGCAGTTTTTATTAAATTAGATTATACAATTTAGGAAACTTAAATGCATCTTGACAATTAAATGGCAAACCTGGAAGAAAAGACACCTGGTAACAGAATAAAGCATTGACATGATGACACATAAGCAGCACTAATGATTTTATCATGCCATATATGGACGGCTGTGACAGAAGAAAGCAGCAGACAAAATACGTGTTACCCGTATGACCAAGGCCCCAGGACGTAGTGAACTAAAAATTAATTTAAATTAGTGACCTGTATTTTAGCACTGATAATTCAATGCACCTTAAGTATGTCCTGCTGCACTCTGCAAGTGCAGTGAAGACATACAGAGTCTGAAACACCCTGCAGTGCAGGTAAGCTGTTCCACTCATGTAGGCTGCATGCAAGAAAGAGATATGCCTTCTGTACAGCAGTTCCTGGGCTACCACACATAATCTGGTGGCAGAATGAATAATTTAGCTTCATCATTGCCACACTCTTTGTGTGACTGCCATGATCTTTAGTGTATTCTGTCCCTGCTTTTCCGGGTCAAGCTAGTGGCACTGTTTTGGATTAATGGTACTGACTCTGGATTGTGCCTGTGGAAAGGCACACTGCAGACAGAATTTGCCTCTTAGCCGAACTAACATTAAAATGCAAATGTATTTTTCATCTAGAGGAAATAAGAAGCCTAAAAGCCATATTAGAAAACCTTGTTGTCTCATTAGTAATTACTGTGATTAATCTCATTACTACTTAATGTCTTTGTATTACTGCTTTTTGTAGAGTCAGTGTGTCTCAAATACTTTATAAATAGTTTTCTTGTAAAAACAAATTATGTTTCCAAGTATAAAATTATACTGCTTGTTTGAGAGCTGGTTATTATCTTGTATCAATCTACCAGACTGTTTAACAAACTACGTCCACACACAGTAAATTTCATCTCTAGTTTAAGGGTCTCTGAGGTTAAATAACATGTTTAGTCTTGCTATGTATACTGAGTAAGTCATGTTCTTTAATTTCTGTCCTGAATATAGGGTTAAGCATGTGAAGTGCTTTCCTAATTTCAACTTCAGTGACTGCAATTTATTCCTCCATAAGCCATCGTCTTCAGAGAATGAGATGGTCAACTAACTGCTGCAAGGTTCAGCTGAACATTGTAGCAACTGTGCAGAGTATTACACTCAAGAATTATAATGTAATTGCATGCTTAGGCACAGCATTCAGTGGTTTGCCATTTTGCCAATTGTAGTGTTGAATAAAACCTTCAGACCATGTTGCTAATCAGAATGGAGGGAGGCCTCCTCATTTTTCTGGAGTGGAGCAGCTGCTGGCAATAAAGCCTAACTGCCTATTTTTAGCTACAAGACAATAGAGAGGTTACTCCACCTAGAGAAAGACAGACAAGCTATAGTATAATGTTACAGGGCATGCTGGAAGAAATGGTTTGTACTGAAAAATATCGCTATCGTTCAGCTGTTACCATTCCTTCATAAGGCAGGTAATTTTTTTAGATAATCGTAATATTTTCTTACCAAGCGTCAAAGATATGTGGGGGTTTTCTGAACTAAGCAGTAATCAAAATGTAAACTATAAGACTGAAATTCGGTGTGAACTTTAGAACAAATGTCCAGGCTTTAAAGGCTGTTACATTGAAACTCTGCCTAATCCTTGGGGACATAGTATGATGCACAGAAATTTCACCTATACCCACATAGACCTCCATATTTGTTCAATAATGCTGAGTCCTGTTCTTGTCCTTCCTCTGAGGGAGCAGGATAAAGAGAAAAACAGAGCTCTGGCTCATTTGCCTATTTGTGTCCATGAATGCTCTCCCCTCAGATTTCTTAGCAGACCCGCTGAATACCAAACCACAGCTAGTCAGCAAGTTTCCAACCAACAAGGCTGTCCTTTGAAGCCAAAATGGCGCACCAAAGAAAGTCAGAGTAAATAAAGATTGGATGTACCCCAAGCAGAGAATATTTTTGTCCTTGTTTCCTGCCAGCTCCCTGGTCAGATGCTTCAGAACCAGATTTGCAGTGACCTGCAGCTCTGGTGTGGTTTTGTTCAGGACCCAGAGCATGAAGTTTCGTGCTGCAGAGATGAAGATGCCTGTTGCAGGAATTCAGGTTCTCACTCCCCTGGAAGCTTCTGCAGCCTGAATGGGTAGGGTACCCTGACATCCCTCAGATGCTGAAGAGATACCCACACTACTCTCAACTCTCATGGAGGAACATGTCCTAAAGTTGATGAAGGGGTAAAAACTGCTAAGATGTGTGGGAGGAGGAGGAGGGGACAAAGCAGCCATTGCTCTGATCTGTTCCAGACAATATGAGCAAATCCACCTTTGCCTTCTAGAATGAAAGCATGGAGAATTTCTTCCCAGTGGTATTTTTTGATAAGCTTTTACTGAAATTATTTCAAACACATACACATAGAAGATGTTACTGTAAAGGTAATTTCTATATGAATCCAGCTTTTTGTTAACACAGGGTCCTTACCAGTCTATTTAGACTGCAGTGGCAATGGTAGCTTTGTTGACACAGACTTAGTAACTTGCTCTGGAGACTGCCATTTCCAGAGAAAGGAAGGCATTTTCTCAGAGAACTCCAAGCATTGGGGTTTTAGCCTTTTTTTTTCCCACTTGAATCCTTTTATAGATAAGAAAATCTCTCTTGCCACAGGTCTTTTCCCTCCCTCAGCATTTTGTTCACTCTCTTCTCTGCCCATTTGCCATTTAGCACATCCCTTCTTCTTCTTTTGCCTTTCTCCTACGTGTTCCTCTTCTCCCTGCTGTTCTTGTTGACACTCAGTTTGGCTCCCCTTCTCTGCCTGACACATTTCACTTGTCCATCTCCTCACTCCCCAGAAGGCTGCTGGCTGCTCAGATTGTGCAAGGACAGCACCATGTCCTTTCCTGGCTCTGAATGCTGAGCATATGCTGTCACAGCTGAGCAGAGTGTGGCAATCGCAGTCCAGCCAGCAGCATCCCCTCCCAGACTCTGCCTGAGTGCTGACTCCTCTGCCAGGGCCATGGCAAGACCCACTGCAGCAGCAGGAGAGGTCAGCAGCCTCTGGGAAGCCCCATACCTTACCCATGGTAATAAGTTTGCAGTGAAAAAGCTGACTGACTTGTCCTCGTGCCTGCTCAGTGCTCCCGTCCATTTCTCTATACCCCTGTCTCTGCTGACTGAGGAATATTAAGTTAAAAAGCAACCTTTTACTGCTTTTAGTGCTCTGCCAAAACTAAATAGCTCATATTTTGTAGCCTAGAGGGATCTAGGCTTACATCCTGTGGGATGTAAGATGGGAGACACACAGATATCTAGGATACAGGACAGTGGGAGCAGAGGCTCCAACCCTTTTCCTCAGCTCTCAGACTGAGTCTTTTCAAAGGAGTTTTATTCTCTTTCTTTATGGTTTGCTAAAGGAAAAGAAGGATATCAGCACTGGCACTTCTGTGATCAAGAAAGGTGGGTTTTTACTGTAAAAAAAAGGCAGCATTTTTTAATTTCAAAAATTACAAGCAGAAACATCTCATCTTGAAAGTGAAGCAAAATCTCATTGGTAATTTGAAACAAAATTAGAAATAGTCAGGTTACTATAGTGATATTTGTTAAGTAGTCATTAGCTCTGGGCAAACACAGAAAATATTTTTCCATGGTTGTCACAGGAGTTATAATGATCAGATAATATTATTTAATACTTTCTTAGTGATTTTGAAGCATCATGTTGAAGTACTTTACAAAGGTCAGGATGAGCATTATTGTTGAGGAGTGAATGGAAAAGAAATCTCATTAACAGCAGCAGGGTGCAGATGACAACAGAGCACAGCTTCGTGTGAGGACTGTGTCTCAAGATGCTGCTAATGAAGAAAGCTCTGGAACTGACTGGAACTATCACCCCTTATTTCACCGGGTATTGTATATCATATGCAGCTTTAGAACACTTTTTGGATTGTACAGTGATCTGAAAAAGAAGATTCTGGGAAAGCCTTTTAGACCCACGTAGTTGTTTCTACAAAATATGAAGCATTTTGTTGTCTATGAGAACATATACAATCACATGTCCACATATGGAGAAAGAGAAGGGGAAAATTGATCACTGGATTTGAGGATTTTAAAAAACGGGAATTTCACAGGGCTGTTGATGTTCCTTAATTGATGAAGTAGACTGAATTCTATTTTCAATGGTGTCTCAGGACTACCTGAGAAGACTTCATATTATTCCCTGATTGTTCTTAAATTTTTGGTAGTTTGTGTCAGTTTTACTCAAAATTTCTATGCTCAGGGTTAAATGTGAGAAGGTAAGCATTTAAGCTTAGAGTCTCAGCAGCACTTATGTCTCTGAATTAAAAATTTCAGGTCTCCCAGTTAGCTGGACTTGGAGACCTCCATGGCTCAGCAGAGCAGGGATTTCCTGTGTGCCTTTGGGAAGCAGAGAAGATTAATCACATCATATACTGTGATCTAATGTAACGTCTGCAAATGAGATTTCCAGGCAGCTGCTAGACTTGTGGGTTTGGATCCCATATTTCTAGTTTGATAACTGTAATCTTAGATATAACTCATTTACAGACCAGTCTAATCCAGCCAAAAGACTCCATTTCATTAGGACATGGTTAGGCAGACATTCTGGCAGCAGCAGCAGCTTCTGTAACTCCATTAAACATGCTCACCCTAGCTTTTCTCAGGAGATGGCAGCAGTAGCATTCCTGAATTGGCTGCAATCATTTCCATTTACTTTGGGTGGCATGAGGTGTAAAGCAGCAGTTAGATGGGAAGCAACCTCTCCCCTCTGAAAATCTTCCCTGCAGCCATGTGGAGCATTATGCTCAGAAATATAGACCTGTGGGTGTTGTGTGCAATGAGAGTGATGGTAGAAGGAGTGTAGATAAAGAGATATGGGAGTTAGCTGGGCCTTACCTGAATGTTTCAGGGCAGGGTAGCACCATTGCATGTCAGTGCCCCCAACTCGCCTACAAAGTCCCCTCTGTCAGCACAGCAGAGGGCTGAAAAAGGAGGGTGGAAGATGACTGACAGGATTTGCTGGTGAGCAGGATTTCACTTGGCCATGGGAGATGCAGATGAGGCAAGGGAGAAAAGAGAAGATGGTCAGTGACATGACAGAAGCAGGCAGGAAGCAGAGAAGGCTATTTTATATTTTAATCCATACGGGTTTTTTCTGATGCCATATTGAGAGCACCTGAGCACTTAACGTATAAACAACTTACATGTCTTGTTTGTACTATAATCCTTCCCCCAGAGGGAGAAGCAAGGGCAGAACATTTTGTTTTCTGAAGACATTTTCATTTGCTTTTCTTTAAATCCATGTGCTGCTGTGAGACTGAAGCGGTCAGAGGTGGATCTCTGGCAGCAGGGGGTGAGGAGCTCCCTTTCAGTGCAATGCTCCCAGTGGGGCATGCCTGGGCAGGATCCACCCCGCTCACCAGATCCTTTGCACCAAATGCACAGAGAGGTGGAGGACTCTTCCACTCAGATACACAGAGTGAGGATTTTTAATATCTCTTGGGCACAAGTTCACTAGTATTTTTATTATACCAATGTGTTTAGCTTTCTTTTAAATGCTATGAAAAGCTTGTGTTCAGCTCAGAGAGAGGCTTGCTACATATGCAGCACCCTGACTTGCAAACAAAGGTAGCTCTTTTACTCCATGTTACCTGGAATTTTCTGGGGCTGTGGACTTCACACTCAGCTGTATCACAGAGCCTCAGTCCAGCTGACAGGTGACAAAAGCAAGAATAACCATTGCCTTGCCTTTACCCTCCACTGTTTACCAGTTGTAATCTGTGTTCCATTTCAGCCTGCCACTTTTCATCAGTGCTTTGATCACATCCAGCTATGAGATGGTATTGATGGCAATGATGTAGTGATCTGTGACAAAAGATGAGTTGTATGTATTTTTCACATACGGTTCCACATGAGTCCAGACTTATTTTTGTTAGGAAAAATACCACACAAGTTCTCTAATTGTTAATGTAATGGCTGCACAAAAAAAAAAGGGGGGGGGGAGGCAAAAAAACCCCCTGAACAAACAAAGAAACAAACAAACAAAGAAAAAAATGTCAGAATATTTTATAGTCTCTTCTGTTTTTGAAAGTAAAAACTGAGGAAGAGGACAAAATGTATCCTCTTCCCAGCTAAAATGGCAAACTGTAGGACAAAAAGGCTGAGTGGAGATCAAAACGAAGGTGGTGAAACACTGGAAGAGCTTGCACAGGTGTTCAACACCGGAAAGGATATGACCACGAGCAGCCTGCTCCAACTGCTAAATTAAACATGATTTGAACTAGGAACCAGGCAATGTAACCTTCAGAAATCAATTCCAGCTTTAGTTATTCTCTGATTCTTGCAAAGAAGGATCAGAAAAGAAATTAAATATGTCCATAAAAAGTGACTTTATTTACTAAAATGAAATACTGTATCTAGCCCCAGTCAACTGCAATTCTGCTCTAAAGAGAACAAGTAGGAGAAGCAACAACTCCTTTGCTCATTTCTTTTCAATATCTCTTCACTGCATTCCAGAAGGAAGAACTCAGATAATATTCCCATCTTCTGAAAAGAAGCTTTTCATCCTCTTTAATCAATCATCTGTGTCTCGGGCACCCTCTTCTTCTTTACCACATTTTCAGCTTTGTTGCAAGATGTGCTGATTGCTTCCCATGCTGAGACCTATAGATATGCCTTGATTAATTTAAGGTGTGTGAGATGGAAGAGTAAATTCCAATGGAAATGTTCAACACTGAGTTTACAGTTAAATTTAGTGAGTGTGATAAACAAGAGCCTGACAGCCTTACAGACTTGTGCTCTGGTAACACTCTGCATCTAGGAGGGGCAGCATTTAGGACTAAATCACTGTTTATTGTGATTATTTGTGACATGGAAACAGAGAGAACCTTGAGATGAAGATGGTCACAGGTAATAGCAATTCTTGGTTTGTAATATCTGGAGGTGGTCACCTCCAGATTATGGAGGTGATAAGATTTTCAGAGGATTTGGGAAAAAAGAAGGCACATAACAGCAAATGAAAAATGCCTTAGAAAAAAGTGTTTCATTCTCTAATAAGCTCATAGAATTATTCATATACTTGTAAGGTTCTCAATTAATGGTAAACCTTGACCCTCTTTGAAAAATTTCTATATACTTCTCAGTGGTGATTCAAAAGGCATATGGATTGCTGGGAATTCTGAAAAATGGGATTTAAAATAACACTGGGGTTATTATATGAATAAACATTTTATATTCAGCTGGTATGCTGATGATCCCCATTCAAACAGGATAGTAGAAGAAGAAAATTCTTAACAGTATATGAGTGGATATGAATAGCCAGGGAATTCTCGAAAAAGAAAAATCAGTTAAAGTATAATAAGCCATGAACAATAATACAGAATAAAAATTAATGCTTTTAATTTCCTGTTTCTGTGCTACAAGTGGGGAAGGAGGAGGACAACCAGTGAACCAAATTATGAGTTAACAGCCTGGCACTGTTGGTAGGCAGGATGCATTGTACAAACACAGCTGGGCAAAGGATATCATACACCAGAGTCCAGGGGTCAGGATAAAGAAACAATGACGTGCCTGAAAAAGGAGGTTCCCAATTGCATTGGGTCCACAAACAGTTATTATGAACTGCTGAAACACACTGATCAGAGCCCCCACAGCACTACACATTTAGCTGAGTACTGGGCTCTCTGTCCTTTTCCTGGTTGTGCTGTTACTCTGGAAAGCTCTGTGAATGTAGCAAAGCACATCTCTTACACAACCCTGAGATGCTGTCTGGCACAATAAGGAAGGCAAATCCTGCATGCTTCCAGTCTCCTCTTGCTGTGATGTTATTCTTTTGCTTTTGTGGCATGGTTTATTTAAAGGGGGAAAAAAAGAGTACAACACTGAAAACATAAAGGCAGCCAGGACTCACACCACCTGTTTTCCCCTGGTGCTTTTGTGTAGTGTTTGACTGGGTAGGCTTTGGCAACAGAAATGCACATTCATTGACACAACAGGTGGTTTTAGCCACAGCCTTCAACTTTGTTTAACTGCTATCATAGAAAATCATATTTGCTATGACTTTGTGCCTGTATTATTACAGCAGTTCACCTTAATTAGACACAGAAACTAACTTTGAAATCCCTGTTGTCCTCCTGGATAGAAAGATCAGCCAAAAGTCCTGTGCCTATGCTAAGTATTTGAGATTTTGGCCTACCAGTTTGTCTAGGGAGGACATGAAGATGTGCTGCAAGCAGAACTGACACAATGCTGACTGGCTTGTTAAAAATTCACAAATAAGGAATAACAAAATTGTGATGAGCCTTTACTTACACTTGACACAAACTTACGATTTTAAAGAACAATTTTCCTTTATTGGACCTATTTAAGCATTCTTCCCGCTCTGCAGAAGAGCTTTCATTTCTCAGAAATCTCTTTCTCAACCATGTACTCATAAGTTGTGACTATGCCATCTTTTAACCTTGCTCATGAAATAAATTCCCAGAATCTTGTTCAAAAACTGTTTTTTTTACTCCATTACATCATCTCATGGTTCCTCCCTGACTCAATTCTGATTTACAAGCCTCCATTTTGAAGTCTGAGCTTTGGAATTGGACAGTCTGTTCCTGGCAATGTCATTCATATCACCTTCTAAATCCTTAAAATTTACCATGGTCATTATTACCTTGTGGGTGGTACTTCTGTTCAAAAGTTTTTAACCATGTCTCGCATCATTCTTCTGGAAGGGTTTGGAGTTATTCCATTTGTCCTCTTTACTCCTTTTAAAGTTAACAGAATTGCTCAAGTAGTCTAAGGCTGCTAAAAAATTTCCAGGGTCAGTTTTCACTTTTGAAAATTCTTGCATTATAAGTATTCTGCATTTTGTAAATTGCTTCTATTGAATCCCTGCTGTTTAACAAAATCCTAAAGCACTCTGGGAGAGAAAGTATTTTATCACTGTATGGCATAATTTTACTATTTGCTCTTTCCTTACTTTGGATAAATGTACTTCTATGTTCTGCCTTGTATCTATGAATATTGGCAATTCTATCTTATCTATTAATTCTTAAAATATTCTTTGTTCAGGTTCTGCTTTATGAACTTATAATCAATTCATATTTTCCTGCAACAGGTTACTTCAGCTTTTGCCTTCCTTCTCAGCATTTCCAATTCCTTATTTCTGATTCAAATATTTCAAAATATCAGAAAGGTCTTATCTTGTGAATATGTCTATAATATACATACCAGAAAACAAATATTTCTAATGTAAATATAAATATAGACATAAGTGTACACACACCTAGATAGATAAATAAGGGGCTTTTTATATATTATTTTATTTTCCTGTTTTTTTTCATCTTGTCTCTTAACCAATTTTTTTTTCCATTCATTGTTGTTTTCATCTGAGTAGAGAGATTACAGTTTTTGTTGTTCTTAAATTTCCAGTCATGTTCACATAGTTCTGTCAAATTACTTTCACAAATGATTAATTTCCCCAATATTTTTTTCAGCTTCAAGAACATCTCATTATTAAGAAAATTTTTATTCCTCGTTCTGTTTACAAAAAGCCAACGTAAAAAGTCATGATTTCTTCTGTGCTATGTGATCACATCTGCACAACCACAAAGATCACAGCCAAGGCATCACATGTCATTCCTGGTTTCTTGCTCTGTGATCCCAACCCTGCTTATCTGTCACAATGAGGCCCAACACAGAGTTCCTTTGTATTGGGTGAGCTCATGTGACTTAAGACATGAACATGCAAAACCCAGTTAGTATTGGCAGTGTCATGCAGAACAAAAGCTCTCATGATAATGCAGTGTTCCCTCACTTCTGTCAGCTAGTGGCAGATAGGTAAGATGCTGCAATAGTCTCTTATCTACTTGGGGGAGGGGGGGTTATGATCAGAATTTATACCAATTCCTGTTTGAAGTCTTGGAATAGGTGATACTGCACAATCCAAGACATTCTGTTACCCAGATACAAGATCAGTAATTTCTGAGCCTGTCAGATTTTTGCCCTTCACCCCACTTATTGTCTCTTAACCAAAATCTACCCAATAGCTGATCATGTCAAAATTCCCACTACATGTCAGTGATAGTTTTAAGGTGAAATGTATGCCCTTTAACGAGTAATTCTGATTACTTTTGTTCATTAATCAGGTCCCTTATTTTGCTTTATATGCAATTAGAATTTTTTTGCTCCCCATGTGCTTTCACATTTAGATTAATTTTGATTGCAAACCTTATTCTGGCACTCAGTTCCTCTTTTCATCTTTCCTCTTTTCTCTAAATGCCTTCTGATTTTTTTATCTGGGCTGTCCCCTCAAAGCTTTCATTACACTGACATAGATTCCACCCAAATCATATAACCCCTTTACCTTGGGAAAGGCTAACCAAATGCTCCAGCAGAAGAGAGAACATCAGTCTTATGACTTCCAAAAGCAGCCAGAAAAACCTTAGTCTCGTTCTTCAAGTGCTAGTGAAAGATGAAAACACCAGGAAAACCCCCTAGCTATGTTCTGCCTTCAGCTCACTTCTGAGTTCCTCTAAAGCAGTCTATGGGCCATGAAGGTGCTATTGGGCAGCATCCTTGGGCCACCACCTTCTGTGTATCCTCATTTCACAAGCCTTTTCAACCCCCAAGAGGCTTGAATAGAGGCTACAATAATGTAGAGGTACTCAGCCAACCTTAAATGAACTCACTTGACATTACAGTTTGCCATGGCCATAGCCCTAAAATTGTAATTTACTGAAGAAGCTCTGACAATTAGCTCACTTTGACTTCTTTACTACTTGCTCCCCTGCTGCCAAGACTCAAGCAAGCCTGACCTTTTCTTTCTTCTTCTTTTTCTTTTTATTTTTTTTTTGGTATCAGTTCTGAAAACCAGTTCTGATACTGAAATACCTCACTGCAGACCTGCCAGTAGCTGTACTTAGAGAGTGACACCTTGTGTCTCTGCCTCAGGGAGATAGCACACCATCTGCTGTCTCGTCCTTTGCAGGATGTTCTCTCAATTCCATTTGGGGGAGAAGGCATCACACCAAACTCCATTCTGATCTGCAAACTTGTTTTAAACATTATATCCTTGGACAAGAAATTAGCCTAAACTTTTATTTTAAATCTTTATTTTAACCCAACACTGACAAACTGACTGTTGTTTCTTGAACCTTGATTGATTTTTTTACCTCAAATTTATGAAAAAAATTATAAACAAAAAATTATCCAGACGCAAACAATAAACCTTCTGTCACAGCTAAGTTCAAAACAGACTGGACTGTTTTGGACAAGTCTGTGTGACTTCTTTGGGACAGATAGCATTTTTTTTATAGAATTATTTAATTTTCCTACAGCTGAGAATTGTGTCTGTGTCTTCCTTCCTTCTTTCTTTGCAGTAGTTTTTCTTCCTTCTTGGCCAATTGCCACCTGCAATATCAGCTGCAGTTGTTGTGTCTATGACCTAATGGTCTAACACCAAATTCTTCTATTTTCCTCCATGTTGGCAAGAATGCAGCCATTCTTCTCTACCTCCCTGTCCTGGTCCTCAACTTCTAATTTCCATTGGCTGTGAGTCATAAATCTCTCTTTCCCATTCCTCAGTGGCTAGCTCTTTCTCTTTTGAAATTTTGTCTCATCTTAAACTATATCTCATCTCTACTTCTTCTTCTGGAAGAATCATCATTTTGCATTTTATACACAGGATGTTTCTCCTGGCTTGTGGTAGGGAAAACCCCACAGCTCATCCATTATCAGAAATAACCGCTGTGGTTTAGGATTTCTGAACTTCTGAATCTAGCTGCTAAGCATATTTTCAAAGTAAATATTTGAAAATATATAATATATCAGTATGGGTTTACATATAAACTGAAGATCTACTGGGTGTTGTGAAGAATCTACTCTTTTGGTTGTTCTAATTCATCAGATGCAATATCTAAAATTAGCTAGTGGACATTTGTAGAGGAAAAAATACTGGATTAGATAATATCACTGAATTGTAATGTAAAGAAATTGTCAAGCTGTGTGTGAAATACCATAACCTTGACAAGTCGTTATATGCCAAAATGTTCTGAAGGGATTTCCAAATGAGATGAAGAGTAAACACACTGCTACGTTTTCAGTCTCCCTGTCTACAGCAGTCACAAGTAATGGTAAATATGGAAAACATTTTCTTGATATAGAAAGCTGGATAGAAATCATCAGCTATTTCTGTGTTCTCATAAATGCTTTTACATGATTTGCAGTTTGCATAATTTTATTATTATATTACAACTTGAAATTAAAAATCAGATGAAAGAGGAAAGACTTCTTAATAAATATATTGTTGATGGGACAAGAATAAGTCCTTGAAGACAAGAAAAAAACATTGTAAAAATACTCACAAAAGAACTCAACATAGTTAATATTCAAATCAGTAGGACTAAAGGAAGAGTAAGGTGAGGTATGTAAATAGCAGCCAGGATTTAAACTCCCTGTTGTACTTCTTCGTATTGCAAAAGCATGATAGCACTGATGTGGAACAGGACTGCCCAGGCTTGCTAGCTCTGAAGATCCACCACTCATAAAATTTTAATAATCTTTATTACATGCAGCTTTTCAGAGATAAAGAGCCTGGCTGTAAAATTACAAACAGTCTTTGTGGAGTAAAGGCTAAAATTGCAGAACAGCATCTGGACTAAGATGAGCTTGAAGAAAATACACATGCTTACTCCAGAATCAATCAGGCAACACTGTAAAAATTTTGACTTTCAATTTAAATTAATTGAGGGAGGGAAGGTTTTTGGGTTTTGGTTCATAGCACTCTTCACAAAACCTTATTCCTGCCAGGACTCCTTTTGAAGTACAGAGGTGTTGTTATTAAAGCCAATGTCCTATGTTAGTACTCTAAACCAGCTTCTACTTTAATTATTCATATGTATTTCCTATAAATTGTACTTTAAGGACTTCTGCTCTTGAAAACAGACACTCTTTGGGATAATTTTTAAGCCTTTTCCTTCATGATACATACATATGTATATATTCATAGCTCTTCAGGATATTATTTTAGCCCAATTCTTTGTGGTACATGCATCTTCATATCTTCAGAAGTAATAAATTAGAAAAACAGTTGCAGCAGTGAGGACAATGATCAGGAAAAACTGATTTTGGGGTGAGAGGGAAGCCCCTTGGCCATGTAGAGGTCCTATAGGAGCCAAAGTCAAAAGAGAAAGCAGAGGAGAAGCACCAGAAGAATGGAAGCCAGAAAGAAGGAGGGACACTGGTGAGGAAATTGGGATGGACAAAGAAGCTGATAAAGGACAGACCTTCACTGAAGATGCAGTCAAAGTCCAAGGGAAAACCTAGCCCCAGCAAGAACATGCCTGACAGCAGAGAGACTGTAAGGGACAGGGGGAGTGAAGCTGGTGTCTGAGGGGATGGTGCTGGCTGGAGGCTCGCGGCAGAACGAGAGGTCTCTTGGCAGACATCAAGTGTGCACCAGCGCTAGAAAAGATTAGCCAAATGTAATTGCTTGTGTTTGGTACCAATTCACTGCCTGTCTAAGAGGGCCTGCCCTTCTCTTTCTGTCCTGCAGCTTTCAGCATCCTGGAAACATGTATGCTGCTCTCCATTATGTAAAAAGCATTTTTTTTTCCTGTGCAGACTCCTACAGCGTGCCAGGTGGCATGGAAGGCAGAACAGTTGCACAAAATACCCTTTTTATATCGGGCAGCATTTAAATAGTGCTGTTCATAGAGTGTGGCCCTGTTCCCACTGAAGTCAGTGGGTGCTATTGAGCAAAGCTACCACAACGAGTTTAGGCCTTATGCTTTTGAGGCACTGTCCCGTTATAGACCACACCTCAAATAGCATCTTCCCTCTAACAAACAAGCAGGGATGGATGGGAGCAAGCTGCTTCCCTGGCTGTTTCCTGCAGCACTATTTTATACTCACCGTCTGCCCACCCATCTGTTCAATCTCTCTTACAAAAACTGAAAACATTCTGACTTTTTAAATGGGTGAAAAATGCCTCAAAAGAGGAATGAGTATTGTGAGATCTCCACTGGGCTTTTCCCAATTAAAGGAGATTAAACCTGGAAATTAAGAACATTTTTATTTGTTGAAGGATATGTTCTCTTTTGAGTAATTTGTAAAAGCAGCATATTTTTTCAAGGATTTAGCAAAGACAACTATCAGCTCTGGTGCCACTCAGTTCCCATTTATGGATTTGTGGCTAATGTTGAAGTATTTGACAGAACAAAACTGCTGGCTGAAGTTTCTGGGAGCCTTTGCCTGTTGAATGAGCTGCAAAGCTCCAATCTGAGTTCATGAGTTGTCAGGAATATTCCCACAAATACTGGGAAGCCACCAGTCCGGGGAAGCACTTTACAGCCAAGCTCCAGATGATGGTACCATCAGTCACTCATTAGTTCTTGTCCTCTGCAAACCTGGTTTTAGCCAGAGATAAAACTTTGTGGCCAGGCCTTGGCTCACTCTTACCTTGAGGATGGCAGGCTGGTCTTCTGATTTGTGAAACAAGAACGAGGTGAAGCTCAAAGTGGGCAATGAGAGCTGCTGACATGAGGGACCCTCCCCAGGATCCCAGGTCTCTGTAGAGGCAATCCTCAGCTGGCAATGGTAGGACTTGGTGCTGACCCAGACTGATGTCTGGTTTCCTGTACTGTCAGAGGCTGCCTCTCTTACGAGGTGACCACTCCTTGCCAGCATCTTGGAAAAGCATCCATGGAAAAGTCGAGTGACAGCAAGGATCCTCTCTTAATGAGGCCATAGTCCTTCTGTACACTGAGCAAGAAGAAAGGCTTTCAGGTCAGAAAAGAGGAAAGAGATTTTCTAAAGCAGCCAAATAAGGGGGCCCCATTAGGAGCTTCTTGGAATGATGAGGCAAGGTTACTCAGAGTTATGCATGGACTTGGAGAGGCATATTGAGCTGGCAAAGACTCAGTAATACTCCTTGAGCAGGGAGGAATTTGCTTGCTTTTACATACAATTATAAGAATCACTGTTAAATCATCTTGACTCCAAACCTCAGGCCTTGCTGCTGGCTTTGCAAGTGGCTGGGGAATAATTTTTCCAACACCCCCAAAGAGAAAAGTGTAGTAGGGATTAGGTCCGGCTCTGCATGGGGAGTGGCTCATTATGTTTTATAGCCCTTAAGTACTGCTCTTCTGGCAATTAAATAATTTTATTCATGAGCTTTTCAGGAAGGGGAAAGGAAAGATAGACTGACTATTCTCCCCGTGACAGCAGGGAACACTGCTGCTGAGGCTGCCTTGGCCTTTGCACAGATGAAGGCGGATGGGCCTGAAAAATTGCATGTATGATAACAGATACAGCTGAAAAACAGCCTCTAGAAATCATGTCTTTCAGAGCTCTATTTGCCTTCTTATAAAAGTATCCATGTTCAAGCAATGTCTGTCTCATATGGAGCCTTTATGGTGTTCTAGTCTTAGATGGGGAGCAGCTACTAATGACAGCTGCTCATCATCTAACAAACAGAGAAAAAGACTCCTCTTGTTTGCCAGAGTAGGCTGGTGCTGAGCTTCATCTCTTTTTGACTTCTTATAAACCTAAGACAGCTCAACACCCTCACTATTTTTCATGCTGCAAGTAATGCCTTGTTTCATTGAAATCAAAGTTTTTGAAGGAGTCTCTTCAAACTTTCCCATTTGAAGCTTATGGCTAAAGCTCTTATCTGAAGAAAGAGAATCATACACAACACAGAAATGAATTTTAGGTTGAATTGCAGAATGCAGAGTCAGATTCCAATAAAACCTTAGTAACTAGGATTTGGGATATTTTTAAACATTAGTTTCAAATCAAACTGTTGACAGTCTCTTCCATACAGAGAGCATCTTGCTGTAGTAAAGAACAAGCTTACCAGCAGATAATGTGCACTTCAAAGACACAGTCTTTTCCACTAGGGTTGTCTCCAATTAGAAAAATAAATAATAGAAACTGCTGAGCAGCTGCACTGAGCAGGAAAAGATTCAGACAAGTTTCTAGCTGAGAGAATATTGTCTACCATAAAATTTGGAGTGGAAGAAGGTTGAGTACTACCTCTGGTACAAATGATGTCAATATTTATCTTAAAAGACCAATCCAATAACAATTGCTTTCATTTTGTGCCATTTGTAGACTACAAGTCCCATTCTGCAATGCTTCACAGTGTTGCAGGTCAGAAGACAGCTTGCAGGCTGTTGAGTATTGGGAACTGTAGTCTGTGCATGATGAAGCTCCATATTAAAGGTTTTTACAAAATACCTGTTTTCTGTAGGCACACTGCAATATTTCTGACAGATTCTAACCCACAGTCTGCCTAAAAAAGCAGTCTTCTGGTGCTTAATTTAAGGAGAATATACTTCTGCAATTTGAAATAATAGTGTTTCTCAGGTAACGGGAGAATTTTTATTTTTATAAAATTATTTTCTTGTAAAAAAGAAAGAAATTGACTAAGGCAGACTGCCTAAAACTAATTAAACTTCATATGAGGAACTGGTGAAATACATGGTGCAGTCAAATGTATTTTTTACTTCCTAAGCCCAAATATCTCTGCATTTCAGTCTTAGTCTAAAGAAAGTGGCTCCAAATAGAATAAAGGGAAGAAAACTGGGGCTTTGTGGAATCAGAGCTTGCTTTGCTGCTTCTGATTGGTATTTGCACTCTGAAGTCAGGGTGTTCTCAAGACTTCCATGATAAAAAGCAAGGCTGGTGTGTGTCAGCCAGAGCAGAATGTTGAGGCCACTGTTTGTGCCACCCCTATTCTTCCCAGATTTGTGTAAAACTACTGCTCATATCCAAGTCCCACATGGCTTGTGTAATCTTTAGATGTTGGAGCTCAGCAGTCATTACAGACCTGGAGGCATGGAGATTCGGTCCCAGACTCTGGAGTGAGCTGTGCGCTAAATGAGATCCTGTGCTATGTGGCTAAGACTATAATTGCCATTGCCAGCACTGCAGGGCTGCAGCTACCATCCACCTCTAGTGGATATAAATATATGTGCAGAAGGTAGTGAAAAAAGTCTTAATGTGCATAAAGGTGAAAAAAAATTAGCTGGAAGTCTTTAAAGAAAGAAGAGAGATAACATTAAGATAGAAGCTCCCTACTCCCAGAGCAAATGAGTTTTCAAGAAGGTTTTCTTTTCTCCTATGTTGGCAGCCACTTTGTTAGATAATTGCTGTGTTCCAGCCAAATGATACTGCTAAACAGCTTCTGGAGATTGTCTGTTGCTTATTAGGGCAGAGAGATTGTCCTTTTTATAAGAGTTGCAGACAAAATAATAGGAAACTTCTAGCATTCTGTCTTTTCTGCTGTGTATACTTTCGGGACGTAGAAATCAGTTTTGCAGATGAGATGTGTATCTAGCACAAACAGTTGCACTAGAGACATATGTATTTATTTTCTTCTGGAAGCAAAGAGCTCATTAATTTAACTTTGCTATTAAGGTGGAAATTCTTTATTAAGAATGCAGAGAATGGAAGATGTGGTGAAGTAGTTTTCTTCTAGACCAGGGAACTGTGCAAGCAAGAAACTAAAGTGTTTCTTCTCCTTCTCACTGGTCTGCTGCTACTTATAATTGTGATGGAGGAGTACAGTCTACCTTTTTCCCCAGGCTCTCTGAGTGGTTTTATAGGAAGCATGTAGTATGGAGGAGGACAAGCCACACAGCCTGCTTGCCAAGTTAAAATTAAAGTACAAAACAAGTTGCAGCTTTTTGAAACAGCCTCCTAATAACTCCACAACACAGTGGAGAGAGGCAGTCCAGTATCTCTTGTAAGACTATTTTAATCAGCTGGCCCAAATACCAAAGTAAATCTCCATCAATTTCCAAACGAGCTTGTTTAAATGCAAGCAATGCTTAGTTTGCTCAGCAGAGCAATTTAGAAGACCACAGAGTGAGGCAGATTTGTCACTTTTTTGCAGTTATGACAAAGTCCAGTAGAGCAGTTTGGTACCCTGACAAGATGCTGAGGGTGCCAGATCTCATTAGGCTCCTGATCCATCCCTGAAAGTGCATTTGGGCAGCATTTCCCTCACCGCAGCAAAGCACTGAGAGCACAGTATGGATTCAGCTGGTCAGGGTATACCTGAGGTTTTTGTCCTCTTGATTCAAGGTCAAATCCTGAGTCCTCATATAATGCATGTCAGTGTAATCTTCCCTCATCTGGTCACATAAGGTCATTTGAGAACATTTTTTAAATAAAATGTGTGTGGTAGAACACAGTCAGTAGCTTCTCAACATGGTTTCTAAACTAAAGAGTTAGGGATTTGGTAGGGCAAAAGATCTCACCTTCATCTTTGAGTATATTTTTCTGAAAATGAAAGGCATTTTCTTCATCTTTATGTAGAAAACCAACCAAAGTAACTTTCTTCCGAGGAGAGGTCATTAAAGTTCTGATATCTAACATTAATCTAGCTTCCACTGCATCCTTTTACAGAAATAGTTTTTCTAGAGAGTGATTCATCTCATCCAAAGAAAGACATCTAATGTAGGTCAAATGAATTGCTCTTTTGAGGCATCTATTTTTCTTCCTTGACTACAAAGAGATCCTGGGATGAGTAACACTGGTGCCTGAAAGTGAAACATCTAAGCCAGGGTAGGTGAAACTCACTTGGAACAGGGAGACAGAGAAGCTCTGTGGGGGAAAATGTGCTGGACCTCATCAGGAGGCAGATCTCACCAGTGTAAGTGGTCAGTGTATGGACTATTAACACTTATTTTATGCTATTGTTTGACATGCTGGCAACGTCTTAATATTAAGTCCTTTTGTCTCTGGCTTTATGGTGCATTCCTACATTTTTGGATCATCCCTTCCTTTTCTGTCTAACCATTCTTAATTTTCTCCTCTCCCTCACTTTTCCTTCATTAGGTTTCTCCTGCCCATCTCTCTCCCTCAACCTCTTGCAGACAAGGGCCCTCTAGGTGTCTAATGCACAATTGTATGAGCTCACAGCTCATCCCATGCTGAAGAGATTTAAGGAGTTGTAATTGCACAGAGGAGAATCTGGGGGTTGAGGACTGTCCTTGGCAATGTCCTTTGCATTACTGGCAGTGCTCCTGTATGAGACACTGGCTTTTTATATTCCTTTTCTGACTCGGGGTTTTGTATCCTATTTTTCTGTCAAAGGGAGCTATACTAGCTTCCTGCTTCTGCAGATGGAAGCAGCTGCCTGGGAAATTGGCAGAGCCCACTCTGAACCATGGAGAAGCCAAGTCTGTTCAGCAGGGAGGCAAAAGAGACTGCTGCAGGCAGGGGGTTTTCAGAGCAGAGACTATTTAAGCAAGTCACTCAGGGATAGATGTATCTCTTTTATTATAACAGCTTCTCTGGAAGGTCTTTAGGTAGTGAAACCTGTTTGGAATTTCACTTACAAGGTCACAGTACTTACTGGAATGCCCATTCCACATGAATCATGGGTTTTGCACAGTCATGGCACAAGTTCTGGGAACATCTTCCACAAGGTCATCTCTCTTTTTAAAGCAATCTCTTCTAATACCCTGAGCAACTAATAGTATTATAATTTATATTCTTTGATTTAAGGTTTTTTCACCCTTACCAGAGCCACCTACTTAGAACAAACTGGAATGCAGCATTTTCTGCTTAGAACAGCAGGAAAAAAAAGGTGAATGAGAAAGAAAAGGTCTTATGTTCCCTGTTACACATTTGTAGAAGTGTTCTGTATAAGTCTTTGGAGAGATTAAATGGATGATAGTTGTATTAAGTTTTAATTGGTTCTGCCTCCTAACAGATAGTAGTCATGAGAGAGACAGACCCTTCTGGTGTATAAATTGCTGTCATTCCATTGACCACCACTGAGCTTCACAAACTCAGACAATCTGAGAATTAGGTATGTGAGGTCTCCCTGAATCTTCAGAGTTCACTGTTAATGGATCCCACTGTACCTAAGACTGTCATTAAGAAGCTATAAATCGTTTGTTGTAGTGAGAGCAACTTCTTTATAGTTTTCAGCTTTTGCTTTCTCTGTTATTCCCCAGTCTGTTAGTTTGTGTTTTAGGGGTTTTTTTTCTTTGTTCAGTGGCATTAATTTTGCTTATTAGTAAAAGTTATGCTGGAAGATGTTGAAATAAAGAGAATTTTCTTATGCATAACATAGTTTTATTATTTGACACTGATGAAAAACAATTTCTTATTGCTTATTTCCACTGCATTAGCTCTTACGACTTTAATTAGGTCAGGGCCCCACTGTACTAGATGGGGATGCCATAAAAGAGAGTCCCTGAAGCAGAAGACCTAAACTGTAGAGATAAGAAACAGCAACTGAGAGAAACAAAGGAACAGGGAGGACATGAAAAGGTCTAGATAGGCATGAAAAACAGACTCTAATTTCTATCTGCACAATTCCTGGGTGTATTAAGCCAATCAGTAGCAATGATAGCACCTCTGTTATTTGCTTTTCCAGTACAGCTAGGCTGAACAGAATTTAAATTTCAGAGCACTGCATACTAATTGTGTTTGTATTACCCACTTGCCTTTTTCTCCTGGTTTTTGAATGCTTTATCACAGACCTTGTATTAATTAAAGCTTTGCAATAGATAGGATTGTTTGGCCTGTACAAACGTGGCTTAAAATATCAGCCTCTTTCACAGCATCAAGGAAGCCATGGCCAATTACCTGGATAATGACCTGCAGAGCAAGGTCCTCCCACCATTATGGTGCACAAGTTGGTCCTTCTCCCTTCTGACAGACACCAGTGGATTGAAAGCAGCCAGTCCAAAGCCACCTTGCCCCAAAGGCACCTTCCATGGCTGGTATGTCATTGCAATAGAGTTGCTTCTTCTGCTATGAGATACATGGCGCTCTGTGGTTTTAGCGAATGCAAAAACTACACCTTTAAAGCAGTATAATAGTGAAGAGATGGGTGGGACTCTACATTTGCTGGATTGTTTAGTTTCTTAAATCTTACTTGAAGACATGGCAGAATTAGACTGTACATAATTAACCTCAGTTTAACAATGAGGAAGATTTATCCAGAATCTCATCTCATTTTCACTGATGCCACCTGCTATTTCCATTATTTATTTCAATAACCAACATAATTCACATAGTCAACTTTCCTGCTACCCATTTTCCTCATCATTAACCTCACAGACTTATACCCTGCATGTTTCTGAGAGCAAAATTATTGAGGTCCTGGGCTTAAGAGGTTAGTATCTAGTCCAGCAATGTTCTGAAAGAAATAACAAGCAAATATAAGAGTTAGCATTGCAAAACGTATTTGCTATTATCTATTTGATGAACCAGAAGGTCACAAAGGAAATGTGGTACCTCATATACAGGAATACTAAGGTCAAAATAGTTATAAGGTGGCAAAGAAGCGTGAGTGAACTAACTGCACTGCAGCTCCATGATTTTGCATCTCAGCTAGCAGTCATAATCAACATGATCTGTCCAAATTTGTGCTGTAGTCTGTGACATTTTCAAACTGGCCTTCCTTACAAAGTTACCCCAGCCCAGTTTGCATATAGATTACCTCCTTATACTAATGTATTCAAAACTGAACTGTGTTTTCAGGGGACAACATACTGGCAACAAATTAGTTCTTTTATATGTAAAATACAGCTTTGGAGAGCCTTTTTGTCCTTTCTATCATTAGAGGGTTTTAGCAGGTCTGTGCCTCTCAATAGAATTTTCGGTAGCAGGCAGATTTTTATTGAACTTGTATTTACTGAGGTATAACATCTACTGATGTTAGTGCTTCAAAGGAAAGGCAGATTTCTTGGCTGTAGAGCAAGCATCTTAATTTTAGGTTTTGACACAGCAGGAGATCTATGGCAGCAAGCAAGTGAAGGAAGGATGCTGTTTGTACATAATTAACCGAATCACCCAGACAGATATCTTCATAACTGGAGCTGCAGAAAACCCAAAATTTTATTGGGTTTTCACTTTGTCTGTAGATCAATACTTATTTTATGTGATGCTGCAGGATCCAGAAGTCACATATTTCCAGCTTGAAAAAGCTTCAGAAAATAAACTGATGTCTTTCCTGATTTGTGCAGAATAAGGTGTGTTTCATTCTAAGATATTTTTAGGAATTTAAGGTCATGCATACTTTTGAACTGAAATTAATTGTCCTGATTCAAGATATGCAAATTTTTCACTTCTTGAAACACAGGTATATGTTTAAGCATTTAAAAATGTGACATTTTTTTCTTCCTAGCAATAGGCCAATAGTCCCTTTATATTTCCATTCAGCAACTTCTTTCTCTGGTATCTTCAGTCTTCAGTCTCTGAGAATATCTCTAGAAATAGCAAATTTTTGCAAAATGAATGTGTTTTGCAATATCATACCATAGGAAAGAGGTAAATATAAGATAAAAACCCCTACAGTCCTAAAATCAAATTACCAAATCTTGAGTTTCCTTAGACTGGATGCATTTTTCATCCTAAAGGAAGGAAAAACTCTTGCCTTACTTTGAGGAATTGTGCTACACCTTAACCTCACATTTGATCTAGCTCTAGTGCCTTACAGCAGCAGGTCCTAATCCTTCCATAAAACAGGAGGAGAAGTCTGGTTAGGAAGAGGTTTCGTGAAGCATGCTAAGAAAGGTCTTGCAGTTCCTCTGGAATAATAATTATTCTGAATCCCTTCAGATTCCCAAAGTCATTCCAATTCCATTCCCAATTTCAGTATACAATGCAGCTGGACTGTCTTTGTATTTCTTGTATTCTTGCAGACAGTCTAAAATGCTCCTAGGAGGATCAATTCTCTATCTCAGAAGTAATTCACCTAGACAGATACTATCCCATTTATTTATTTTCCAGATCATTCAAATGTGCAGCATCAGTATTATCTACTCTTTGTGGACATAAATGCTTTGAATTCATGCCTGGATGGTAACCACAGTCATTAACATGCCATATTATTTGACTGCAACAGTGGGATTATAGCAAAAAATCACTGATAAATGCTCTTAGGGCAGAATTCATTATCAGAAAATCCAAGAAAAGAATAGTTAGTGGATGATTTTAACAATAATAAGAAAAAATTATTCCCTTCAAAAGACCCAGTTATAATTATAATAAAAAATCATCCTCTCATAAGTTCTGTGCTATTTCAGTGTCATTGTGCTTTTCAGGTATCAGCCCTGGGATGAGTGTTTCAAAGTGCACTTTCTGTATGGGAAGGTACACCCATTTGTCTGCTAAACTGTATGTGCAGCAGCCCCCCTTCCACTTAGGTCTTGTCAGTTCTGCAGTTGTCCACAGGAGTTTTCACAGCACCAATTCATCACATGTTTTTGAGACAGGCCAAACAAATACTCAGAAATATCCTGGGTTGGATGTTAAAATCTAATGACTGGTTCTGCTTTCAAAATACATATTTGGGCACATGAGGGTTTGACCACACAGTAAATTAAGATCATGTACACTTGTCAGAAGACAAACATTTGGTGTCATCAGAACAAATTCCACCTCAGTTAGATTTTCTTTTGTCTTCCTCATTTTTATCATGCCTTTTATCAGCTCATGAGAGTATAAAAGTAATGCTCCTGGTCTGTTAAGCTTTATTATTTAGCAAAGGCTTAAGAGGAAATAAGAACCTGTCCTGTTGTTTGGACAATGATCAAGACAGGACTTCTTCATTCTCACCTAGGTATGGCCATTTTAAGAGCATTTTGTCTCAGTGTTCAGGAGATTTAGTCAATATACAGACAAATGAAAAAAGCAGGCGGTTTTAATAACTTTTCCCTGACCTTCAAGAAGGATTTAGAATATCCATTTGTCTCCAAAAAGTCAAATGAAGGCTCATGGACAAATTCCAGCACAAAATCAGGGATATGTGTTGAGATTAAAGCACTGTTGTCTCAGTGATACAAACATTAAAGCCTAGATGAAAGAAAACCCTGTATAAAACCAAAAAAAAAATTAAAAAAGAAAACCAATGAGAAAAAGTTTTGGGCTGATAAAATAGCACAGTTCTTCTACAGACAACTGAATCCTTAAGTATTGGCTTTTTCAGAGCAAAAAATATCCAGAAATTATGTTTTCATTAGGTAGTTACAAGCACATACCTGCCTTTCAGCCCTTTATGAAAGAAGGCTGGTGAGATTTAAGGCAACTTCCTTAGTGGGAGCCTGGTTTCCCTCACTCCCCAGGACCTCTGCCTAATGGAGGTTTGCCTTCCTCTGGGAAGGGAATACCATCACTCCATTAGAAGTGAAGTGAAACAATTGATATAGGCTTGGCATTTTAGAGTGTGAGTAATTTTAATGGATCAGGTTGCCACATGTGGGCTGTTACTAGCTTTTCCTGAGGCAGCAACCCTACTGGATATGGGAAATTCTCTAGAAGTATGTTCTCCCCCTTTAATTGTAAAACAAACAGTGAATTAAACAGTTTCATGCTGCGTAGCAAAATTGTAGGAACTGTACTGTTAAATCATAAAAATCTTATTTTCAGCAGGGAGCAGGGAACAGTCATGGGCCACTAGGAAGCTGAACTGCTGGCAGATGAAGCTGCTGATGGGGTTCAGGAGCTGGACTCATAGGGGCTCTGCCTTAAGATTTTGTTGGAAGTGTGTAGGTGCTGGCTGAGCTTTGCTGGACCCTCTGCAGTTACGACAATTTTAAAGTGACATCAGGGATGAATAAACAAGTAGTTCTACAGTATGAATTCTTAGCATTATTGTGTTTAGTGAGAGAGTGTGAATGTGAAGTATCTGCCTGTGATTAACCAGTAAACCTTTTTCTCCTCTTCTGAGGGAAGCTCTGCTCTGGAGCAGGGGAAGCAATGGCATTGGCATCCAGCCCCTCTCTTTGCTTCCTCTTGTCCTTGTTTATTTTCTTTTTTTATTTTTTTTCCTTTAGTTCAAGGAATGGTTAAATGGCAAGTACCTTAAACACAGCACATTTATAGAACAGTGACCTTAAGAGCTTTAAACGACTACATTGTTTAATGTGAAGGAAAAGAATACCACAGATCAGTGGAAATGTCAGCAGTACTTTTAATGAATCAAGTTTGTTTTAATCGATAGCCAAGTCTTCTTTCCATTGCCCTTGGATTGTCATGCTTTGCAAAGAGATAATAGTAAATGTCATGCTCTGAAAAAGCAGTGACTTGATTGCTATAAATCCACAGAAACATTGTTGTACTAGATGTGAGAGACAGAAGTGCTGTCTTTCCAAGAAATCGCTGTTTCCATACCCCGTGTAGAAATGGGGTCTGAGGAGTAGAGCCTCACCAAGGACAGAGGTACAGAGCCTCATCACTCTTCAACAGCCAAGTGAAAAGAGGGAAAATGCTCATAGGACACCACTGAATCTGAGTGGAGAACTACCTGAATTACTCAAACATAGAATTCTTTTTGTATGTCTGTACTGAGAGTTTTGAAGTCCAGTTGAGAGTTTAGCTCACATAAGAGCTGAGAAATAAAGTTGCTCCCTTTTTACACTCAGGTGAAACCAGAAACTGCAGAAGCACACCACAGGGTTTTCCTGTATGGGCAGCTGAAGGTTGCCTCTATGGAAAAACCTCTGCCTCTCCAGGTTTTTTTTGTTGTTGTGGTGATTTGTTTTTTTGTTCGTTTTTCTCCCTAGCCTTTACAAAATTGTCTGTAACTTGTGCTATATCTTGTTTGCTTGTTCATTTGTTTGTTTGTTTTATAGGTCATTCTGTCATGCTTTTGTGGGGTATAGTTAGGAGTAAGAGCCTGTAAATTTTATCTCCAAGCAAAGAGATATCTGTCTTCATAAACTCCATCTATCTCTGCCAGTGATGCAAATGAGAGAAGGGGCCTGTTACCTAGTTCAACACAACGAGCAGTGACAAGAAATTCATTACTTTAATGCCCAAAGCAGGCAAAAGTATGCTAAAGTATAAAATATATTGCATGTATTCTGGACCTTGAGACTAGGACCATTGGATTTTACATTTACTTTCTCAACCTTGACTTTATACTTCTGCAATTTATGCAGTAGTGTGGAATTTGAACAGACAGCACCTGTCTAGCTTTGTGCTCCAGAAGCTTTATCAACTTTATAAACCCTTGAAGTGAGTTCCTCTCAATGCCATAATGTCATGCTCTTTATTTAACACCTTACGGGCATGTTGCTCCACCAGTCAGGAAGTAGCAACTGTTTGTTGGCTTTTTCTCTCTGCTCCCACTAGTCACAACAACTCTTCTTCCATCTTCTCCTTCTGCTTAGGACACCACTCCAGCAGAATTACCCCTTATCCACCTCTTTCACGCCTGAAACATTGCAAAGATCACTTTACCTCATCTTAATGTCATATATTTCTGAAACTAGCAACTTTTCTGCCTGGCAACTCATTCCTGAATTTACACCAGTGCTATTCAAGCCAAAAAACCCAAACATATTATCCTATCAGGACTCAAAACTTACAGATGGATGGGTGGAAAAGCCCAGAGCACAGCGATGCAAAATAGTATCAGTATGCACCAGACTGCTGTTATTCCTTAGGAAACAGGCCAATTGTTTGAACTTCTTGACAACTTCTTCAAATTTCTCTGCATACGCTTGTGATTTTCCAGGTTAGTCTGTACTTACACCAATACTAAAATTCCCAGAGTAAGGGGAAACCTGGGACTGGAGAGAGGTTCGCTAAAAATCAGCTTTTTGTCAGTGCTGTACCAAGGTCTGAAATGTTCGCTTTTAAATATAGATCTATTTGATGGCAATTTTCTTCCTTTGTTGTCTTTCAATGATAGCTTCTGTTTCACTGCAACAGAAGGATAATAAAGACCATAGGCAATGCAGCTCTTGCTGACCTATTTCCTTAAGTGTAAGACTGGCATCAGTTCTGGGGTGGGAAAATATTCCTTTAAAATTCTGCATATAACACTCAGACACCAGCGCAGACTGCAAGTTCTGCATCCTTGTTTGCTGGCAGGCAGGCACTAGTGACATGGTCGGTGCCTAGGAAAAGAAATTGTTGTAATGGTGGTTTTCTGATTTGTATATATATTGTACTAAATAGGAATCAGTTTGGGAGGTTCATTACATGGATAAATTTATAAGACTCAAGACAGGAAAAAAAGCAGAGTCATATGATTACATTCAAAGATTAAAAAAAACTGAATTCCTACATTGTATAGAGAGATGGATGAATTTGAAGAGACAAACCTTCAGGAGTTTAAATTTCATTGGAGAATGTACAGAACCTCCTGACTGAGTGAAAGGGGCTTTTTAATTTGGTCTTGTGTTGCAAAGGCTGTTAAATTTAGAGGCATCTTTGAGTTATGAGAATAACTCTGCCAAACTGTTGGCCAA
Organism: Notiomystis cincta; assembly: GCA_013398075.1. NCBI lineage: Eukaryota > Metazoa > Chordata > Aves > Passeriformes > Notiomystidae > Notiomystis > Notiomystis cincta. The sequence goes on along the minus strand of VZRX01013343.1, from coordinate 121,451 downwards.
ATCGTGACCTTTCCTTCTGCCTTGGTTCAGATGTTCTGATTGACAAGCACTCTGGGTTGCTAGCTAAGTCTGGGTTCTCTTTGGGAGGTGGGAGTGAAGCATTCTTCTTCATAGACCTCCCTGCTCTTCATAACCCCAAAGTGGCTTGTAGACATCTTTTCCTGACAGCTGAGAGAGACAGGCTTGTGCTGTCATACTTCACTTTGGGTGTGGCTGAATTCAGTTATATTCTTGGAGACAACTTGTTCTCATGCATATTAACACTGACTGTCCAGGGAAATTGCTAATAAGGTACTTAAAAGTTGCTTGATTAGCTTGATCCAGTCATGAAAGCAGATATTCACTTACGGTAGAATAAGCATGACTGGCCTGCATTTTATGCTGTAGATAACATATAAATGCCACCTTGTTTGTCTGTAAGTTGAACCCCTTTTCCTGGTGGACCCATACATAGGCTCTGCCAAATGATTGAAATGAGGACTTTTTTTTTCTCCCACATTTCATATGAATTATATATACCACATAATAGAAAACTGGCTTCTTCCTGCACACTTGCAAACAACCGATATAGTAGTGAAGTAAGAAAAAACAAATTACTAGTACTCTGTGAAAGGACAAGCATGCTGAGGTGCCCTCTGTGATATAATTTCTTTTGGATGAGCTAGATGTTGTGCTGCATGCATTTGCTCTGAGCATGCCCTCTGAATAGCTTTTTCTGTCAGCAAGTCCTATCATGTTTATTGTAAACTCTACCAAGAGTTCTGGGAAAGATAAGAAATGTATTTGCTTTAAGCATAACACAGAGAGACTCGTTAAGGCATAGAAAATCTAATGCTACTACAGTATGTAAAACTGGACCACAAGATTGCAGTAGAGTTATCATCCTGAAGTGAAATAGGGGACTGAGGAAGAAGAAATGCTACTTTCTGAACATTAGCAAATTGGCAAGTTTAATGAAAGGGAGGAGGCACAGGCAGTGTTTAGTCAGCTTCTTAGGAAGAGAGCTAAATTCCCCAGGCAGGCACATATCCATCTCTGTCAGTACCTTGCTGTCCAACCCCAGATGTTCAGCTCAGGCTTAGGTCAGGCGAATCAGTGATTTGCTAGAATATTAAGCACTGTGCAAGAAGTGTTCTGGGATGCTTTTTGGTGAACCACCAGGATATAAATGAGTTTTCTAGAGGAGATTATCCTCTGCTGCCAGTCCGCAGGAAAGCCTGGCAAACCATTATCAGTAGCCTTGACTCATTTTCCCTCAATCTAAACAACCAAGTTGACCTATTTTATGGTCAACAGCATTTATAGTTTGTTCTAATCATTTGTGACCAAGCCTTGTGTTCTTCACACACCTGAAGAGTATGTGCAGGCTCCTTACCTCCTTCCACACCTTCTTGCAATTCTGCTTCAGACAAGCTTTACAAATTATTCACAAAGCAGCTCTGTGTTAAGAAAGGGAAGGAACGTGCTGAAATAGAGTTCATCTTAACAAGGTATAAAAATCCCTTACCAATACCCATTCCCCAAAAAACCCATCTCACTTATAAGCACATTTGCATGCTTGTAAACTTGCAGATACACATTGATTCTCAAGACAGTGAGTAGGAAGGTCAGAATATCCAGAAAGGTGAGGTTGGCATTACATCTAGCTTTGAGATGGGGCTTCTACTGACTGACAGGACAGTTCCTGACATTTGAATTGTGATGGCTGAACATACCAGATCTGTAAAAGAGATGTTTTGCCTGCATGCCAATGTGGATACAGCTGCAGGAAGCAGTTGTAAGGTGAAACTGAGCCAGTGGAACTGTCTAATATTGCTAATACTGCTTAAAATCATTGAAAGAGGGGGCTTTTCCTACTGGTTGGTTCCTTTTATATCACTTGATTGTGACTGTGTCACTGAGAGTGCTCACAAGAATGCAGAATGCAGTCATACAGCAGGTAGAATTAAAGCACCCTCTAAATGGAGCAGATATAATGAATTGTGAAATATAGATATAATAAACTACAAAAACATACACAGAGGTATTTAGGAAAATAATCATCTTTAAATCATCCAAATTCTATCAGTTATTATTAGGACCTAACACTTGATGCAAGCCAGAACATGTTTTTGAGGCTAGGTTCTAGTTTCCTCTCACAACATCATTATTTATCACCCCTGTCTTAGATGTATGTCTCAGATGCTGTAGACTCCATATACAGGTCAATTAAATGTGCCCAGGAACATTTGTGGCCTGGGAGGTACAGCACACCCCATGCCCAGACCTGGGAAATTGTCTGTGAGCCTGCTGCCTGTGGGAGTGTCCCATGGAGCATACAGCATCCAAGACAGGCTTGGGAATTGCTGAGAATAATGATAATTGTTACAGGCCAAAATAGTACAAGGAAGCATTAGAACAGTTTTATTAATGTAAAGGGCTGGTTTTCTGCATTTTCCTGAATACTTTGATTTATTGGTGTACCTTCAGCTGCTTTTACTGGGAGACTTAACTTTGCTTTTCACACGTCATAAATATATTTCATAATCTTTTACAGAGGCAGCTGGGTACTATATAGCATACGAATATAGTGCTCACTTCTTCATGTTAATTCAGCAATTCACCTTGAATTTAGAGATAATTTCTTGTTTTTTCCAAACCCATTTTTGGGTTTAGTACCTTTTTGGTTATATGCCATGTTTAATGATAGAAAGAAATTATAAAACAAACATTTCTTGTGTTTTCTTCTCCAGTACTTCTCTTCAGTACCAAAACATCTTTGTTGCTTGAAAAAGAGCTTGTTAGTCCCTTGTATGATAGAGAGATTGAGTCTTATGATATATCCTTTTCTCTCTACTTAAAACACCACTGAGCTATTTACAATAATCACATGTAGAAATTTGAAGTAAGACCAAAGGGGATAAAATCAGCCAGTTAATCCTGTTAGCTGATGCTCTGTCACTAGATCACAATGTATTTGCCCAAGTTAATTATCCCACTGATGGTACCCTAATGGAGAATTTCATATTTGTTTTCCTGTTTGGCAAATGGCGAATCAGAAACATTTGTTTTATGAGATATAAATTACATTGTTGTGGCGCCTCTCAAAATGGTGTTATCATTTGATGTGCTGTATGGGATGGAGGAAAAACAAAGAAGTATTTTTTTGTAGGAGACAACAGAAGAGCAGATTTGCCCATGTCAGAGCTCTGTGGCTTCTTTGCTCCCAGCAGGGCTCCAGTGATTTTCTGCTCTTGGAAACCTTGCAGGGACCTTTCCTGTACTTCAGCCTGTGTGCAATTACTGCTAATGGTAATCCTCAACAAAGCAGAGGATGTATTTGCTAGTGTTATCCAAGAATAAAGCCCCTGTTCTTTTATTATATATAAATATATTTTAGGAGATCAACCAAAAGTGTAAAGTTGCTCCAATAATGTGAGCAGAAGAGTTTTGGTCTGTCTATCCACTTTCCAGAGTGGATTTCTGATTTACTGTACCTGGGGCTTAGAGGACTGAATCTTGGCAGCCATCAAGAAATTCAGTGAGGCTCATATTTCCTTGCCCTTTGCCATACCTAACAGTTAGGAAGAACAAAAATCCCCACCAAAATAAACTAAACCAAAAACTTTCACAGCAGGGGATATCCTGATACAAGTATCAGCCCATCCTTTTCCAAGCATAACTGATACCTTAAATAGGTGTTGTATAACAAATGTGGTACACTTAGGATTTAGTCCTACAGAATGCAGGACTAGAAAGGGTTATTTGAGCTGAAAATATACATTTCCATTATTCACAGAACCATCCGTCCAGGTTAAGAGAGTCTTATCTCTGGTGTAGATTTACAGAATTTCATAGCACTATGTTTATGTTACTTAAATACCCAGTAAAATATTTGTGCTCGTAGAAGGACTTATTTTGTTTGGAGCAGAACACACTATATTTCTGATATGCCACCCTTTAAAAGAGTGCCTTTTGAAAGAATTAATAAGCCCCATCTTCCTAAAAATGAAATACATTGAAAAGCAGCAGGGTGTTTTCCAAGCAACCTAAATACTACAGCAATATAATCAAATTTCTAAAACACATGATCCATAATGATGGGCAACAACAGTTTCATGCTGTCATGGCAACGGGAAATCTTAGGGTTGCAAATCCATAATTTGAAAAGATTATTTTGAGAGAGCAAAGGGGTTTTATACTGCAGCTGCAGTCATAGTAGACAGAATATATTGTTGCTGCCTACTTCACAAGCTGTATATATCTATTTTTTTAATTTGTCCTGCTTTTCATGGTCTTTAAGCCTCATTTGTGTGTGATGTTCTTTTCTTAAAGGAACTGTTTGTCTTTCATTTCACTGTGAAGTTTTTATTAATCTGATTTCATGCTATTTTATAATCTGCTTTTATGAGAATTCTGGGGGGTTGGCCACATATTTATTTTGTAATAGCAAAATCAATTCTTCTTTTAAGTGGCATGTTATTTTGTCAGGAGTATTTTTTTTATTTAATATGTATTATCTCAGAATTATAGGTACCTAGGCAATGTTCCTTTTAGAGAAAAACCCTTTACTCCAAGCACTGCTGATTATTACACAGCTGGTGGTGTTGGTTTGGGGATTTTTATCCTCCAAAGATTGGTAAGAACTGAGCAAGGAATAACAAGAAGTAACAAGGAGAAACAAGGGGTTTGTTTTTTTTCTCTAACAGTTACCCTGTGATTTCAGCAGCTTGACTCTCCCACTGTTTGCTTTTTTTTAATGTTGAGTAGCCATAGAATTAGCCATATAATATGTGGACTGCAATATGTTGTCTTTTACTGTGATCAGTTACAAAATTCCTATAATCTTCTGGGCAGCCAGGATTTTAAAGTAAAAGGATATTCTGTTGTGAGGAAAAGAGGCATGAGCAGATTATGTAATGCCTCTCCTGATCTAAGATGCAAGATTGCTCTGCTTAGTCACAAGGAAGAGAATGTCTCCCCATCCTAAATTTATCCTTAGATAGCAATCATGGAGGAGGAACCTTCTCGGGGTAGATGTACCTTGTTAGCACATTTCATAAGACTGAAGGGAATTCCTGGACACATGCCATCATAAGAAATTGTGTCATACAGTTAATGAAGCTTTATCTCAACACTACGCAAGCTGTTTGCCTCTTGATTACTCATACTGAAAGGCCATTCCTGTAAATATTCCTAACTTCCAGCCTGAACTGACTCATACCACATTTGTTCTTGTGTTAGTGTTGTTCCTTAGATTTAATAGGCTTTCTCTCCTCCTACTGTCAGCCTCTAATATATTTAGAGAGAAAAATCATATCTTCTCTCAACCTTCATGTTGAGAGCTGAGCTCCTTGAATGACATGGTGGTTCTTTTCTGCATTTCTTCCCTTTTGAATTCAGCTGTCCTGAACAACAGGGAAGCCAGACCACTGCATTTCACAGAATAGCCAGTGCCACACTGGGTCCACATGGCAGAACTTACATAAAATCTCCAGATCCACTATGTTCCCCAATATGTTTTTGCTCTATATATCACAAGGTGGGATTAAGTTCTTATGTGGTTATATCTTTATGACTTCTTAGGAATTGATTTCTTACACTAAATTGTCATTATGTGTAGAAATAAAAACAAATAAACCTCTAAATATTTATGGACCACAGGTTATTCTAAATATGAATAAAATTCATTTGTGGCTCTGTTCAAACTGGATCATGTATGCACAGAATCATAGCACCTCAAAGATCTGTATATGTTAGGAAATAATGACTTTGTAATAGAGGTAAAACTGAGTTAGAAGACTATACCTATGTTTGCAAAACTAAAAGTCTTAGCAAGGACTCAGAGTAAAACTGAAATAATAAATATTGCTATAAGATGTTACTGACTAGAGGATAGATAGGGCTTTATCTTTTTAAGTTCTTATCTAGAATAGCACATAGAGAATACAGAACAGACACGACTTGAGTTTATCTTACTCATTTCACAGTGCTGTGAAAAGTTATAAATTCACTCTTGAGACTCCAGGGCTTTTTCAGAGCTAGGCTGAGGTTTGCATTAGTGCACACATCCTGAGGCTTTGCTCCCTTGGCGTTGCTCTAGTCATAAGATCCACACAGAGCCACAAACTCATTTGGGCTGAAAATTATGCTGGAGGTCTCCTAGACAAACTTCCTGGGTGAAGTGGGGTCAGCACTGAATTCAGAGTTGGCTTTTTCCACAGCCCTGGGCCACTTATTTCCATGCTTAGTTTTCCTTATTGAAATTTTTATTTTTCTGTATTTCAAGTCAGATGCTCCCATTTTATGAGCACTGTTGTCATTCTTTCATCATGCAGCACAGTAAAGGACTTGTTTCCATCTTGCTGGTAACCACCTCATAGGACCAGGGGGAAGCTGTCAGGTCCACCTGAAGCCATCTTTTCTCCAGGCTGAACATGCCCCCTTTCTTCAGCTGCTTCTCACAGGGCAAGTGCTCCAGTCCCCAAGCATCTCAGTACCCCTGATAGGCAGATGAAAAGATTGATTAAAATTGCTTTACTTCTGCACAAGGTGTTATTATAAGAACTACAGAGCGTCTGTGTGATCGTGATTGCTGAGGAACTTGTTATTGAACAGTATTTAAAAATACTGCAATGCATGAATGCTAAACTGATGGTGGAATGAAGGGGACTGAGGTGATTTCGCTTTGTATCACTGATTTCAGTGAACTGAACAATGCTGTCACATGGGTTAAGAAACAAGTGGTCTATCAGTGACCCACTTCTGCAACCTATTGAAAAAAATCCCATATGGGTGTATTGCAGCAAAACTTAAGATACCTGTGTCTGGCTAAGTATCCTGTTCACAGGGGACGCCAGGTCATTCCCCTCTCTCTGAAGAGAAGCTTTGTGTAAACTTTAAGTGCAGCTGGACCAAGGGCTGGACCAAGACCCCAGACTCTGTATCTTACTCCCTGAAGAAAAGCAGGAGTATCACATAATGTATAACAAGAGTCAGTAACACTGGTTCTGATGTCAGACTCGAGTTTCCCCTTCGCTTGTCCTCTTTTGCAGCTCAGTGTTTCAAGCTGTGTGAACTCAGCTGCTTGTCTCTTCTGCTCCTTCAAAGCCCTGCTCCTGTGGCTGCTCAGTTCTGTGCGTGGAAGCAAAGCTTTGAAATCGATTCTGTGTGACCACAGCATCCAAGTAATGAGTATTTAAAAAGAAGATATGAGAGCACTGGGGAAAAGGAGAAAGGGATGGGCTGAGGAGGGAAACATTCATCTGTTTGAAATGTCAAGGCTTAAAATACTGCTCCCAAGGAATTTCAAGGAGCTTTGAGCCCAGTCAGGAGCTGCCTGCTTGTCCTGCTTCAGGCATTTTGTCATCAGAGAGCTATGGCCTGCTTAGAGTGGGGACACTTTTTCCTTTGTTCTGGGTTCGAATGCTCCTTGACACTGCTTGTTTGGAAATCCTGATTTATTTCTTTTAAATCATTAAAATATTAATACAATAGTATACAATCCTGAGTGTATATTTGTCAAGTTGAACCTAAACTTACATGGCCTGTTGAAGAGATGAGATGTTCACTTATCTGATGAGTACACATAGACCTTAACATATTGCATAAGTGTCTTTCCCACTGGCTATATCAAAATTTGGTGCTCCCCACCAACTCCCCCCAAAATTTTCTGATGAATGCATTGTGTGTTATTCCTTATGGCTTGCAACATTGAAATTACTGCAATTTAATTAAAACAATTAATATTCATGTAGTAATAAATAGTAGGAGTGATTTTGTGAACAAAATTGGTTTGAAAGTACCCTTTGTGCATACAAATGGTTTAATTTAAATAAATACTATAATTAATGTCTTATAGCATAAATCAGGAAATGTTTGCAGAGCTCTGTGTTGTGTAGTACTTTTGAAAGACAAAGCTCCAGGCACCTGCAAACATGCAAAGAAACAGGGCTGAGGGGACAAACAATACAGCCACTGTACTCTTTTCTCCCATTTAATCTTCCAAGATACATATAATCATAATTAAAAACAAGATATAGGAATGAAAGGAAGGTAAAGATGGAAAACTGAAAGACATAAATCAAACTAGTGTGACAAAAGAGATTTGGCTGAAATTCTTGTGAGGAGGTGCTGAGTTTGAGTCTTCTCACTTGTCACCATTTCATTGCATTATTTTTAGCGAGAAGTTCAATATGAAGCCTTCACTGGGTGACAAAAGTCACTGTCTTCCTGCAGATCTATAATTCTAAGCTATCAGGTGTGGAAAAACAACCAACATGCACAAGGACATCTTGTCACTGCATCAAGGTGGGAGAGCACTTTGAATATTGGTGCTGTGCCATGGTTTCTCCATAAAGGTCATGTTGTCAACATCAAAATTATTCCCAGTTAAATAAACTTCATCTACAATATTTTTTGTTTGAAAGCATCCCTCTTCATTAAAATTATTAGTAAGGAGCAATTGGACTTGAGGGAGGAGCAGACAAACCTTTTTTCAGGAGCACTCCATCCTCCTTGCTTTCATTAGCAAGGCTTTCTGCTGGTCCAGTTTCTCATTGAAGCAGAAATGCTCTGCAGAGATGATTCTTTTTGCTCTGTGCTGGTTTCCTCTGCAGTAATAAGACTCTTTTTCGCATGTGGGAGGTATTTTTCTAAATATCTCTCAAGATGGTCTTTCCAGTTGTAGCCTATTCTCTTTATTCCTGCTTCTTCCCCTCCCTGCCCATTTGCTTATTCTTACATTTCTCATGCATTATGCTTAGACTTTCAGAGCAAACTGGATTGGACCTATCATATATGTCCATACTGTTTCTCCAGAAGCATTTAGTCACCATTCAAGACATAGAAGGAATATTATGGGCTTTTTCAAGTAGATATTTTTTCTACATTACAGTAAGTCCTAAAATGTCATAGCTGGAGTAAAGAATAAATACTGTTATACTGCATGGATCTAGAAGGTATTCCTTTTTCCTTAGGACTCTGAAACACCTGTCCCCTGTCCAAATCCTGATTATAGCCAGCAGCTTAAGTTGCACACAGCACAGATGTAGAGAATTTGCTCCTACTGCTGAGTGAGTTCTTCTGTGGGCAGGGTCTGCAGAGTGCTGAGGTAGGGGAATTATCTTCCTGCATGTTGAAACCCATATTAGGATTGTGTTGGTCTTCAACCAAGCTTGAAAATTTTAAGAATCAAGATACAAAAAATTAAAAGCCAGTCTAACCTGCATTCTAACAATTAGAATATTCATATTGGGGACAGGCTAGACTTCCGCTCCTTTGTCTTTGGTCTTTATCTAATATTAAAAGGCTATGTTTGTTAGATAGAGGACTATCAGATATCCTGATAGAGTCAGGATAGAAATCCTGACTAGCTCATGGTCTCTGCATATTTTGATAGGAGGTATAAATAAGTCTTGCATCAGGTAGACTGAGATTGTTATGCCCAAAATTTTACATACTCATCAGTCTGGGAGATGGAATTTCAACTGGATGTTTTGCTGAAAGAGTCACTGAGAATGTGACCATATCTTTACTCTGCTTTGTTATTATTTATTATTATTTAGACTGAGAATCTGTTCTCCTGTGTAGAAAGACAGCATTTTCTAAATATGCAACAAGTATTGTAGACAATTTTTTCCTGCAGATGCAAAAGGGATTGTAGAAGAGATGCCCCCATAAAAGCACATAGATTAAGCATAAAGGTAACTAAATAATTATTGACTTACAACTAAAATAGATTTCAAAGCCTATTCATTCATCTTTCCGGGAGATTTATTGACTTTGGGCCTGATTTGACTTATTAGTCTTATTTGACTTATTTTTGTTTAATTGTAGTCTACTGGTTTTAACCCTTGTTAAAAAAAACAATTCTTGCCTTGTGAAACATTTTCTTTTTTTCAAGCTAGTACTCTTGTGTGATGATAAATGTGTTCTGAGGATGGGGCATTTGAGGGCAACACTTTAGAGAATTGGAGTATAGAAGCAAAGTATAGAAGAATGCACTGGTAGACACAAGAAAACTTTGGAGTTAGCACAGAAATGGGATTAATTTCCTAAGAAGCTTCTCATTAGGAAGACTGTGTGGTTTTAATACTTGAAGACTTGTGAAGCAAATTTTAAGTTGTGGTTCTTCCCTCAAGGCAAGGCTTATTTTTAAAATATCAATGTGATATTACTAATAGATTTCATTTAGAAGGAAAGCCAAATGAAAATATCATGTCTACTTCTTTCAGAAAATTCTGATGCATCTCTTCATTTGTATTTTGTCTCATCAAGAAACTTATTGGCCCAAGGAGAACTGCCAAGGTTTCATTTATGTGAGTTGTTCTTTTTTTTTCCTTCAGTAAAGTGGCTTAGCAAAACCCAATAAATTGTTATCTAATTTTGTTTCTTTATCCCTTTGCAGAATGCAGTTTTCAGTTGTATTTCTGGAAAGTGTTACTTCAGGACAATAGATTTCTGTCATGGCTGTGGTTCAGGTTTAACTTCAATTACATTGTCTCTTCAGTACAAAAGGGACCTCTGTTTTTGGTCTTGCAAAGTATAAAAGGTGTTTAGCAAGAGAAAGAAAGTAATTTCAACTATCATCATACAGAATTGCTTATGTGGATGTCCTGAAAAACACTTTTGGCTGTTCACCAAATCAGCTTCAAAGCAGTTGCTTAGTTTCTGCCCACTCTATCAGAGAAATACACAAAATCTGCTGTATACAAATCAAAGTGGAGATCCTGCACTGGCAGAAATGGAAGCACAGGAAGTTCCTCCTGAATGTGACAAAGACCTCCCTTCCTGTGCAGGCAACTGAGCACTGGAACAGATTGCCCAGAGAGATCGTAGAGACTCCCTCACTGGAGATGTTCAAGAGCCATCTGGACACAGTCCTGTGCCATGTGCTCTGGGATGACCCTGCTTGGGCAGGGAGGTTGATGGACAAGATGATCCACTTGTGTGTGTGACCCTTTGTATGGTAAGGGAATCAGCTAGCTGGTAGGCAGCTCATTCAAAACATTTCTCTGAAGGAGTGGATGCAAGAGGCAAATTAAAAATTAAGCCAAACACACTGATTTAGTTTTTTTAAGAATCTGGAGCAGAACAGGAGGGTAAAACACAAGCAAAATTATCTGAGTAAGGAAAAGTGATGAGCACTTCAAGTAGGGAGTCAATGAGACTCTTTGAGAAGATATTAAGCAAAGAGGAGGAAACAGGCAGCAAAGCTGTAAAATACAGACAAAATCGACTGGGTGCTCCTCACAATCACCCCATAAGCCAAGCTCATCCCATTAGTCCCATTTTTATGTAGTAGCAGCAGTGAAGGCCCTGGCAGTGAGAATAAAGGTTAATATTTCCGTAAAGGTGTAGTGCTGAACTTCCTGTTCTCCAGAAGAGGGAGCTTAATGTGGCCTGATGCAATCTTAACCTCTGAGTCTCAGTATAAGCTTGTCTAGGTCCTTGTCTCAGCTACAGCAATCATCTCTGTGGGACCTCTGCCGCAAAGCACTGCCCAGGATGGTTGCAGCAACACCCACTCTTTGTTCTAGCCTTTTCCCTGAAGTGACCTCTGACTTCCCTGCTCCCCACTACCCTCAAGGGAAAATTTACTAGTGATTTGGAGTCTGAGGGACTTCTCCAGATCCCATTAGAGACAACAGTTTCTTAAACCCTTTCTTCATTCATCAACTATGTAATATTGTCTACTCCACTACGTTCACTGACACTTTTCTCGGACATCTACTTATTGATCTTTCAGGAATTCTTGCTTTCAGGCTTTCCTTCAGTCACTTTCTGTTGCGGAAAGGAAGCACTGAAAAGGAGAAGGCTAGCCATTGATTTGTTTAAATCAATTGCTCTGGGTCTTGCAATGCTTCTCTTTTGAGATCTTTCTCTTTTCTGCATACCTTTCACATTTGGCAACACCAGGTTTCCAATTTCCCTGTTCTTATGTAACATTTTGTGTAGGAGTCCTTTAGTTTCCTGGAGATTGTGACTTTGTCATACTTCTTTCTAAAGGGTGAAAGTCCCCATCAATTTTTCCTAATTTTCTTAATTCCAGAATTTTCCATTTGCTTGAGACTCACTGTTTTATTTATTAATGATAGATACTGTTGTATTAGTGGTTCCACCGAAATGTTACAAAAATGGTCTAGTGAATATTGAGATTATATTACACAGAGAAGGTAATAACAAAAGTTGTTGAAGCACTTAAACTGAGCACTATGAAAGTAATATAGACATTATGGATGAAGTGATTGTTTTTCTTGTTATGTTATTTTTTTTAGGCTCTACTCTTAACGCTTTAATATGCCTCCCAGGATTTCAAAGAGCTTATTCAAAACATTATTTTATACAGTTACCAGCTTTTTGCATAAAGCAGTATAAATACATCCTCATAATTTAAAATAGTTTGACTATTGCAATTATAACCATATAATTGTGTTATGTGCTATATAACAAACAATTTACTGTGCAGAACAAGATTAGACAACTGGGTTTCTAAAGACAGAGACATTGACTTGTTTTCAGTGTTATTTAAGTATATGATTTCTGTCTGAAAACAGCAATGTTCCGTTAGTTCTTGGTGGACTCTACTATTGTAGAACAGTTAAAAAAACATTTATTTTAGAGGGCAGAGTGGCCCTCAGAGGTTTGCATGTTATGCCCAGGTGTGAATGTTTCCTCTCTAAGGGAAGCCTCTGTATTGCCCTATGATCCCTCTTGTGTGAAGAGAAGATTGCATGAAATAGCCTGGGCCTATGGAAGGAGATTCTGCCTACGAGTGCTTTCCTACTACAGATGTTTCATACTTGGAATCCAGTGACAGAGCAAGGGAGGAGGAAGGGCATCTAGAGATGGGTTAACACATTTTTGTGTGTGTGGAGATGCTGAAGCTGATAGCTGTGGTAGCAGAGTTATGCATGAAGTACCTAAGGCAAATCCCTGTCTGGTTTTATCCTGGTAATACAGGACATCAGTCCACCAAAGCAATTTTGTTACAACAAGGGTCATTGTGGTATCCCATGCTGTGATTAATTAAAGGAAGATGAGAGGGGGAAAAGAAAGGAGCACATTCATTTTTATTTATCACTTATTCAGGGACAATGATCTCTACAATGAGGCATATGTCTTGAAATTAAGTTCTATCCTTTCTTCATCAAGCAATGTAATTTATCTCCTCTGTGTTACTATCCAGCAAATACTGAGCAAGTAAAACTGTTGGCTCTTTCATAGATGCTCATTATATTAGACTGGTTTCAGATATTCCAGTTGTGAGATGTGACAAATGAAAGGTGACTATTAGCATTACAATTGCATTTTAATTAGTAGATAATTAGTGTTCTTTAGTGTTCCTATTAATGCAATTTAGAAAATAACTTACAGGTGATAATTAAAGAAAATGTGTTTATTCAGTTTTTATCTAGCACTCTAGAAAAAAATCAAAGGATCAAAGGGATTTTTACAGAAAAAAGTGAACTAGAAGGAATCATTCATATTTTTATTCTCTTTTTATCATTGTCATGTTCAATTCCATTCATTAAACAATAGCTCTTAAGCTCTATCTTTAACACGACTTTTTCCCATTATAAAGCTGCTTCACTCCTGTGATGGTTAGAAATCTTTTCTCATTTCAAGTCTAAATGTATTCATGACTGCTTTATAATCATTTATTCTTGTGCCAGTACTGCCTCTGAGTTAAAAAAGTTCCAGTGTCTCTGCATTTATTCTTTCTTCTCCAACCTTACATATTATTAGGTAGGAGTCTTCTCCACCCTCGTCATTCTCATAGTTTAGCTTAGCAGGCCAAGTTCTGCTAGTCTTTTCCAAAAGCTCCAGTCTTTGATGCCTCTGCCAGTCCAGGAAAAGTATACTGCATCTGCTTGATCTGCAGCATTTCCATTGTTAGTCAGGTATTTTGAACATATGGAAATGAAAACATCTGTCTTGCAGATGAGGTCCTGGTAGGAAAATGTATGTGAAGCATAGAGAAAACTGAAGCCTATAGTATATCTCTCTCCTGTTGATGTTTTTTTCAGGATATCTTGTTTTCTGTGTCTATGTAAATTACAGGTTAAAATTTTCTTGCATCATTTTTCTTACATCTCTGTAGTTCTAAAGATACTGGAGGATTCTTTGAGGACCAGCGCACCATTTTGTTGATGTGTTGTGTCATGTTTGTCTTTTTTGCCTTGTTTGCAACTCATTGTTGCAGAATGATTAATTCAGGTGCCTTGCTAAGGTATACTTCAGATCTGATGCCTTCATTTCCACTCCCTCTAGGAGTTTATAACATTTTCTCCTAAGACAAAAAATATGCTTTGACAGAGGCTTCTTAATGAAATGGTTGTGACTCAAACAAAAATCTGCTTTGTCTATGCTATTCTTTATTTTACCTCATGTCTCACTATATCATTAATGCAGGTTATATAGTGCTCTTTTACCTACATTTCTTTATTTCCAAAAGAGATGGTGTCCTGTGGCTCACCTCCTTCTCTTTCACTAGGTTTTATTGACCTCTGCAACATCACTTTTATGTTCTAAATCAGTGGCTAGAGTTGCTCCTTGCAATAACATCCTGGGAGCCCTCCCACACCCAGTTTGCTTGAAGGACTAGCTATAGCCATTTAATTTGCACCACTGTCTCTCTGGGCACTGATTTCACCCATATGGTTACCTTCTGCTCTTTTCAGCTCTTTTCTGTTCTTCTCTCATCAGAAGTCTGAATCAAAACCCAGGGCTCCTCCTTCCCTAGCTGAAGGGAGTGATAATAACAGTGACATAAAATGAGAACTCGGCACAAGCACAGATGGAAATTTGCTGTAAGAATAATCGTGATTAATCTGCATTTCAAAATCTGTGTCCCCCTCATCCCCGTCATTTCTCTCCCTCCTCCACCCACTCCTGTAGCAAAGTCACCAAAAGGTTGCAGGTTATACACTGATGTTTTACTTTTCTACACTTTTAAACTATTGTAATAAAAAGGGTGATCAATAGTTGAGCTACAAAAGAGTTTGGAGGGGAGGAGAAGGTTTGACTGCTTGTGAGCCAGACAGCTCATCTCATGCAATGAGGCTGAACAACTTCTGTTTGATGATCGTCACGGTTGGGTGAAGTGGAGCAGAGAGGGAATAAATGTCTTTCAAATTAGATTGCAAAACTACAGGGCGAAAATGCTGCCTTGAATTTTTAACCAGCCAAAGATCTGGTTAACTAGAATTATAGGTTTATTTAATTTGATAGCTACTTTCTAATTTACACTTAAATTACTATGGCCCAGCCCTTTTTCAACGGGATCTGTTCTGAGGCTGGTTTTGCCTACACAGCCCTCCATAGGTACCACCAAGGGCAGTTTTGCCTGCCCCCTCTGCCTCTCCCAGCTTTCAGAGAGTGCAGTTATCTCTGCACAAGCTGCGGGGGCAGGTCTCTGGAAACATCTGAATTCATTCACAGCATCCTAAGACACCTAATTGTGAGACACTCTCAGGCACTTGCAGCGTCAGATGCTTCAAAAGGGGCAAATTCACAGTCAGGATAGACTGTGCCTAAACTTTGGAGGCAAGCAGGGAGGCCCTCAAAGGTCAGGGTAGATATAACCACTGAATTTTAATGGAAAGGCTGCCTTACTGGGTTGTGGATTGACAGCCCAAAGGCTTTACAAGAGTTCTGTCTGCTTTAGCAAAGTCTAAAAATGCACTCAAATTCATTGTTGAAGTAGCATCTCTCAGATTCAGACAATAAAATTAATTAAGCAGAATTTAAGGCAAATCTCATGAATTTTGCTTCCAACTAAAATGCTTCTATCCTATTTCTCAGATGGTAGCAATCAGTTAATTTGCTTCTGCTGCTGTTGTAACAGATGAGTTACAAATGTGTTTGATTTTCACAGTAACTTTGGGTTATGCTGGTTACATCACACTTACTTTCAATTGAGCAAAGTAGATGCCGTGTTGTCAGTCACTATGTTTACATGAATCTTTCATCATCAAAATTTATACTGTGCTCTCAATTGCCAATGGTTTACTAGGGTGATATGTGGAAATATTCTCATGATAGAGGTCAGGCATCTCCTCAGAATGGCAATGAAACCTTTTGTTTAGAAGCTTAGGTGATATTGTGACTTTGCTGATTTATGCCATTTAACAAGCTGGCCCTCCAGTATTAGCCCAAGGGGACAATAAAATTCTTCAGAATAGCTTTAATCCAGAAGAAATGTTCCTGTCTTCCTGCTGCTACCCTGGAAAAGGAAAGTGATTGACTTGTATTTGTTGTGATTGCTCTGTCAGGATAAAAACAACGGGTAAATGGTGCTTCCTCTGCCATCAGCAAGAGGGGTCGGGAGCAGCATCAGGGAACGACAGACAACCTGTTAGGACACTCCTGGGTACCTGGAGGAAATCAGTTCAGCTCCTACCACCAGAGAAAGATTTAGGGTAAAAGAATTGATTTACCCCACACAACTTAGGCTTCAAAAGAATAAAGCTGTCCTTTCCAAGTCTTTTGCTGATTGTAGCGGACAGGAGAAATGAGGTGTCACTAATCCTCTTGCTGCTTTCCCTGGCTGTTTGAGGAGTACAGATCTCTTTTAAAAAGACCTCCTGCAGGCAGCTGTGTAGCAGGTGAGTCTGTCTGCAGTGTCAGTGAGGCTCTGCATTGTACCCATCTAACAAGGCAGTGGTCAACCTCAAGGTCTTTAAAAGGTTACGTTTTCAAAAGAAAGTGTCCTTTCAGTTTCAGGATAAAAGTCTCTAAATGCCTTGTTTAGTTGGGTTACAGCTTAAATAATTAGCACTGGATTTGGTAGTGAATTCTATTCCATGAATTCTCTTCTTTTTTTTTCCACAGCTTTTGTAAACTTCACAGCCTAAGGAAGGCTTAATCCTTAGCTCGATTTGCCGCTTTATTGCTGTTGTTTGGGCAAAATGCCACTGTGCAACTGAAAATTGCTAGGCTAGCATAAGCTTGGACAGTTTTACAAATAATAAATAGATGTAGCGTGGGCACCTCCAAATTCCCTTGCTGTTCAGAGTGGTTAAACCTAGTGGATTGGAGTGTACATTGAGGATAATGGGCATCCCTGCATGCGGGTCTTTGCCCTTCCTCATGCCTTGCTTCACCTTCCTCAAAAAGCTGTCTTTCAGAGGTATCTCAGCTGAACTTATTTCTGCTGGGACAGCCACAAAACAACTGAGCCACTGGGAGCAGGAGGTGGAGGGGTGATGTGCATATGAACAGGACTGGACACTGCAGAGACAGTATCCAGCTCATGGAGAACTGCATTTTAACAAAGCTAGGCCAGTTCTTTCCTGCAGGCTCCCACTGTGGAGCAAGATCATGACCCTTGTTCTTTTTCAAGCAGACATATTTTCAATTAAAGCTGCCTTCTTAACAAAAAGGGGACGTATTAGAAAGGGCAGGCTGGGGTGTGTGATGGCTCCTCCAGGCTCTTCCCCTGCAGTGTAGCTGGAACAATGGCCTCAGGCAAGGCTGCTTACTGGAATGGGGGAAAACTTTCTCTTGCTACCTTTCAAGATAAGGCAAGGGTGGGAGGGCATTTCGTCCTCTGAGAGTCAGGGTTTTTCTTCTTCTATACAGATATCCCCTGTTACAGTTCAGCCAGCATTAGTGTGTCCATTACAAACCTGTTCGTGTGAGACATCCCATCTATTTTATATGGTTTCTTAAAAAAAAATCACATTTTTATAAATAATGGCATGGAGAAACTTTTGGATTGAAAAAAAGTATCCTACACCAAAAAAAAAAGACAAACAGAAAATCTGTAACATTTCCTTCCATGTGGTGTCCCAGTGATATCAGTTGCACATCTATGGATCCAATTACTGGGTCACCACTCCTCTGGCCTCATCAGCTCTTGAGCCTTGCTTGGTCTGAACAGCCTTCAGGGTTGGCTCCTTTCATGGCCAAACTGTCAAACGTCCTGGGACAGGCCTGAAGGTAATTCTCAACAAATCTTTCCTAAGAAAACACTTGAGCTTCCTCAGGAGCTTGAGCTTTCTCAGGATCTAACCCTTCATTTCACATTTGTAATGAATTCCATATTATTCAGCAGAGCACTGGCCTCTCTGAATTCTTTAAAGACCCACAAGATGCTAGGAGAAAGATGTATAGAGTCATCCTCTTTGCTCTCACTAATACAAATATGAAATTTTGTCACAGCAGCAAATGACAAAAGAGCAGATGTAGTGTCTGGCCAATGGCCTGTCCAATCCCACGTGCTGGCCCTGACATTTGGGAGATGCTGATTCTTGTCTTCATTCTCTTCTGTTGTCCACTCTCCACCTATCTCCTCATCACTCCTGGGACCGGGACAAAAGTCTAGCTTCCATCTTCTCACCTCCCCTTCCCATGGCTGCTTCTCTGGAGACTCTTTTTCTTCTCTGTGATACTTTCTGCTTCCATTTCCCAAAGTCCTTTTACAGCTCCTGTACTGCAGCTGTGTAAAATTGACAGTGCTTTAAACCTTGGTCCTATGGGTGTGCTTTATAGGTGCAGTTATTTATAGCTGTGACTTGGTTTCACTATTCCATGGAGAGTTTTGAAGCAATTCCATAGCCAGTCAGCTTCCTCAGAAAAGGTACACCATGGATACTCCATTTAGCTCTGAAGGAATACCCTGCACATAGCCCTTTCATATTTCCCCAATAAAGAGTTCAGTGTTCATGTAATGCAGATGAAACACCACACTCCACCTGTGATTTGCCACCTTCACTGGTCCCTCATTTTCAGAACAAATGCAACTCCCAGCAAGAAAGTGCTGCTTCAAAGACCTCAGAAGTCACTGTGTCTTACAAGATGCTATCTTGCCAAGACTGGGACTCGGATGCAAAAGCATAGGTGTGTGGAAGATGAACAGAACTAACAGACCATGAATGCTTTGACCACAGTCCAAAACAGACATTTTCAAAAATGTAATACCTTTTTTAAAAAAATAGATATCTTCCTCTTGCTGTGATTTTTGAGAGTCCAGCAATATCCTGTAATATGGAGCAAAGGAGATAAGAGAACAAGTTCTCTGCTATAAAACAATAGGGGAGTAGACGTGTAAAAAATCCTTGAGATACAATCTCTGAGGCATAATTTGCCTTATTCTCTTATAGTGGTTATAGAGGAGCAACAATTGTATAGATGATGAATAACACAAGCGCTGATGCTCCCAGAATTTGCTTCTAGTCTCCAGGAGGAAATGCCCTTCTACTCTGCAGAACTCCAGCAGCTCAAGAGCTGTGCTACCATTGACTGTTATCAAACTTCCATTCCAGTTAAAGGGTCAAAATATTGTGAAATGAAATGGAATGCCATTTTGCCGGGCTGAGGTACTTAACACCTTCTTTGCCTCAGTTTTCAAAAATAAGACAGGTTGAGCTCAGGCCTCCTGAGCTGGTAGATGGGGACAGGCAGCAGAACAACCCCACTGCAATCCAGGAGGAAGCAGTTCATGACCTGCTGAGCCACTTAGATGTTTACAAGTCTATGGGACCAGATGGGATCCATCCTAGGCTAATGAGAGAGCATGGAAGAGTTCATCAAGACACTCTCCATCATTTCTCATCAGTCCTTGCTCACTGAAGAGGCCTCAGAAGACTGGAAAGTGGCCAATGTGATGCCCATCCATAAGAAGGGAAGGAAGGAGGATCCAGGAAACTACAGGGCTGTCAGCCTGACCTCGGTGCCCAGCAAGGTAATGGAACAGATCATCTTGAGTTGACAAGGTCATGTAAGGTCATAGGTTGGATTTGATGATCTCAAAGGTCTTTTCCAACCTAGCTGATTCTGTGCTTCAGTAATAAAAAAAATTTAATATCTGTCTTTAGAGCAAGCAGTTCTTCCAGCCCTGATTAGATCTGTGTCTGGCTGGTCACTCCACCATATTTTGTGGACGGCCTGTGTAATTTAAAAGAAAATCTGGATCTGAAAGCATTTTCTAATTTCCTCCTTCTCCATATTTTTCTTTTTCAATATCCAGTATTTTATTCCTGCTGATTCCTTGAGTCCCGTAAAACAGAAGACAAAAGGTTGTTTTATGTTATCAAATAGGCTGGTGGCTGGGGCATTTTTGTTTTCATTTGGGGTTTTTCTTATTTCTTCTCAGGTGTTAACAGCCTTTTCTGCCTGTAGTCCACACATTGGCTTGTAGTCCATCCTAAACAAATGCTATCATGGAGCTTTCATAATAAGTTGCACTCACTGAGTTGAAACAATAAATTTAAGCTACCAGTGAGGGAAAAAAAATGTATAATCTCTTTCCACTTGGGTTGCCCTCAGTACATAGTGATGGTTATAATTGTTTTAAAGTACAAATGCAAACATCAGCCATGTATTGACCACTTCCATAGGTGCTACTGCAGAAGCAAATTAAGTTCAACAGACAGGAAGGAATTCTCTTAGAAGGATTTTACAGGCCACAAGAAAACTAAAAGCTCTAAGGACTTGTATGCCCATGCTTTTAGATTTTGCCAAGTGTAGAACAGACAATATTGAATTATGTACCCCTACATCTGTTTTGTTTGGGGTTTTTTTTGTAAAGCCAGTAATGCTAATTGTTCTAGTGCACATCACTGTTTTCTTTATGAAGCTCTTCACAGCAGCTTTTAACTCCCAGCTCTGTGCTTTAATAACAATACCATCTGGCTGAGTTTTTCAGACTTGCCTCTGGGGGTTGAAAGACCATTTTTTTCCATTATAATTAATGAGATTTGGGTGTGCAAAACCCCTGGGCAGTTTTGAATACATCACCTGCATCTTTTGGGGTTCAGAAGTGCTCTGAGACTTTCAGACAGAAAAGCCATTAAACTGACCTGAGATGATAGGATGCTGTGCAGTCTTAATGCTCAGTACTAGGTCCTGTGTAAAATGGCCAAAGCTTGCTCTGTTGTACTTGAGAGACAATGTTATCGGCTTGGTTAAGAATGAAAAAACCTCCTGAGGACCTTATCAAGTACATTCAATTTGAATTCCGTAAATATTTGCCTTAAGGCCAGAAAGGTTTTTTTTTTTTGTTTGTTGTCGGTATAAAAGCAACATTTTTTAATGTCTTACATTAGAGAAAAATTTGGTACTTAAAAAAGTACATAAAATTCTGGCAAGCTTCAGTAGCAGCAGCTATCTGTGGTATGATAAATGTGAAAAAAATTTGCTTTAAAATGCTATGCATAAAAGGTGGCCAGCCTTAATGCCAGGTTCCAAAATCTTCATATGATCCCAGTCAACAGAACCCCTTCCATATTTACAGAAGAGATGAGTAAAGAGGGCAGGCAGTTGCTCCTAGTCATCTTGCAGATTGGATTTCAGCTGTGAGGGCAGACCTCAACTGTCCCTTCTTTGTCATTTCTGGCAGCTGAAGGCTTGGAGGCTCCCACAGCTGGAACATCTGGACCCAGTTGTGCTGGGGAGTCACATTTGAATTGAACATCACTCTGGTCACTTCATTCTTAAGCAAACTGCTAAATAGATTGACAGGATAAATGCTACACCAAATTATTTCTATTCTGTGAGTAAGTAAAGCCTGTCTGATGGCAGACGTATTTCATAAACATGAGAGGGTCTTCGGCATTTATTATGAAACATTCCTCCATGAAAATTGTGTCAAAATAAAGAATTAAAAATCTTTTCTATCTACTGCAGGAGAATCCTTCCAGCAGAGGTAAGATAGATGGGCTCACTAAAACAGGAAAACACATAAAAAGAAAGTGGCTGCATGCAGAGGGCAGTTATTTGCTGTTAAATGGCAAATAAAAAGTAAGTAGTGAGTCAGTTCAAATAATATTGTTTGGGGTATTCTATTTGGGTGTGCTTATATAATCTAAAATAAGAATCTACATAGAAATCTCTGTACTCAGCCTTAAGAGTCTTGTTCAATTTTATGTTATTCTGGGCTTATAACAAAGTTTCTTTCTATATGTTTTACAGCAAAAAATGAATTTTTGAGAAAACTCATGAACGGTCAGAATTTTCATGCAATAGTTTTCTGGGCTTAAATATGATACCTCAGATATGACTCAGTTATTAGATTTTTAAACTGCATGTGGGAGGATGTGGTTCTATGCTCAGTGTAAGCATATACATATCTTGTACCACCTCTCAAAATAGCAATTTTAACTGCAGGATTTCAACTTTTCCTTGTGCCAGTGTTCACAGGGGTCAGATATGGCTGAAGATTTACCTTCATCTCAGAAAATTAAAAATAAAAAACAAATACCAAGTTTTCAGCAAGGTCAATTTGCTTGGCTGAGCCAACTCAATGAAAGGATGGAAACACGAGGTTAAGGGCAGAGAGGCAACAGGAATCACCCTTCTGGCCCCTATGTGGTCTCAGGTCAGCTTATGTCTCTAAAGTCATCACACTCAACATGAACACACATATACAGAAAACATACAGGCAATTCAGGATACCAGAAGCAGCTGGCTACATGCCAGCATATAATAATCCTTGATAAATCACGTTGCTGAGTATTGGATCTAGAGGGGGTTGTGTGTTTTTGAGGTTGTGGGTTTTCTTCAAGACTGCCAGCTCTATATTCTACATGGATTTTAGGCAAGATCAGAGAAATAATTAGCTATGTAAGTATGTGCAGTAATTTCTCTCTTAGTGAAACACAAGGAAATCCTGACAGACCTAGATGAGACGGAAGAAAGGACAGCAGTTTTCCCAGGAATGAGGCACGTGTTTCAGAATAAATGCTGTGTGTAAAGAAAATGACAGTAGACTCAGTAGGATGTCAAAAGATATGGGTACAGTAATGTCTGCATTATTATTTGTTGTGAATTTCAAAGACTGCAGACTGGCCTCCGGAACAGTTTATTAGCTGGGCTCAGCAAATCACTTCTTCCCTTGTTTACTGGTATAAGTGAGCAAAAAGGGAATAATACTGTAATTCAAGGGATTACAGGGAATTCATTGCAGAGCATTTGCACCATGTAGCCAGTTGTTAAATGATACAAACATTAAAAAGGCAAGACCCCACTTATGCTTCTGCAAGGGTAGAACCTTTGTATTAAAGGGAAAAATAATGCAAACCTATTTGAGAGCAATAATCCAAGAGGGGATTGTTGATTCATGTATCCTGTAAGAAAATCATTGTGAGCTACTGCAGGCTTCTATTTATTTTTCCATGTTTCCACCACTGCCCCCCTCCCGAGACAGTAGCTGAACTGTGACTGAAATATTGTTTTTCCATCCCCAGATGGCAGTGCTGCCTTCCAAGATAATAACACTCGGTAGCTCTGGGAGAGAAATGGTGCCGGTCTCTGGCTGTCTTATGTGCCATGTTTCTTTGTTTCAAGGGAAATATGCTACAAATTCTCACATAACGACACTGGGGTAATCAGGATGGGCTTCCTCATCCAAGTCTGACACAGCAGCCATCTTCTCTTAGAGGCACTCACCAGATCGCAGCCTGTTCACGAGAAATGCGAGCCAGAAATTCTGCTGAACTTGAACTGTGCAGTTTCAAATACCTTCTAGGTGGATTGGAGAAGAAATTAGCACGATGGCCATATTGGCTCTTAAAGGTCATGTAGAAGAACACCACACATACTAATCCTGGTTCTCAAGCCTTTGGCCTCTGGCCTAATCCTGCTTCCACTTTCCTCACCAGCACAATCCTTGCAGTCCTCAACAGGGCAGGCACTGAGCAGCCTTGCAGGTACTACATTAGGCTGTTAAATCTCACACTGGCTTGCAGGCTGAAATACTGGCTTAGTCCCACTGTGCCTTTCTCCACACGACTGTATGGTCCCTTCAGTTACCTGTAGCAAGAGCTGAGCTGTTACTCCACCCTGAGCTACCCTCACTGAGGTGTAACAACACACCTTTGCTGGGCAATCTGTAATGTTCATTGCTTTATCCTAAACATAAAATAAATGTGTATTGGAATAAAAGAAACCTGGTGCACAGAGATGGCTGCCAGCTCCAGTGGTGTATTGAAAAATTATAAGGAGCTCTTAAGCCCCACTAGAGAACCCAGGAGAGCCAGACCTGATCTCTTGGAAAGTGAAGCTTTTCAGCAATTGAAAATCCAGCTGAATGCTCTAGCATGTTGTTCTCTTCTATTTTGAAATGATGAGTAAGGTCCTTCCAGGTTGGGAGGGTATGATCTTTTTCAAAGATCTTCACTCCCACTGCAGCTTTTTTGTGGGTAGCAGGCAGGAACCTGAAAAAGAACCTGTTCTTTTCCTTCACTGGAGACATTTGTGTGTCGAGCCCTCTCTAAAAATTTCTGCTACTTCTTGAATATCCTAAATCCCAGGTGGCACTAAAATACACTTCAAGGTAATTCTCTGACACCCTCCACCCTGTTTGCAGTTTACAATCATCGAGGAGAGGCTTTCTTTCCACCTTTCCTGATGACAGGCGCACAGTACGGAAAGATTAAATGCAAGCAGAGCTGGGATGTGCACTGCCCTTCCCCTGAAAAGGGGCAGAGGAGGACAAGGGGGCTCCCTGGGTCACAGTTGAGCAGGGAGGAAGAAGGGAAGGACAGCAGTAACTGCACGAAGAATCTGCCACAGAGGCTTCATCTGGAGGTGGTGCTGCTCTGTGCTGCTCTTTAATTGGAGCAAGCAGTAAATATAACCTGGCCTTCCCAGTTAATAGGATAAGAGAAATGCAGATTTAGTTCAGAGCAGCTACTGCGTTGCTAATGGTGCTTGGGTCACAGCATCCATCTTCAAGCCCTCCTTTATCCTCTTTTATTCCCTTTGATTTTCTACATAGGAAAAAAATCCTTTTTTTTTAAGGAAGGAGATATTTTTTGTTCTTTTCCAGGTTTCTCTAATTCATTCCCCCCTCACCTCAAATTCCTGTTACACCCAGAGCCATGTTTTCCAACCCTTTACCTCCATGCCCACCTCTTTCACTGACCTCAGAAATTAATAACCCCCTCTACCTAAAATGAAGATATGTTAGACATAAATTGTGCATTCTCAGGTCTGCCACAACTGGAATTTCTCTGTTCTTTTCTGCTAGCTGTAAGGAGCTTAGAGAAAAATTTTAAAAGTTAAAGCTAAAAAAAAAAACAAAAAACCTTCAAATCAAGCCCATAAGCAATTTTTTTCTAGTGGAAGCACTCAGCCCTCTAGCCTATAGAGAAGACCAGGACCTCCTTATCACTATGCCACACACATAGGCCAAAAATAAACATATCTGTAAATGAAATGCAACACACATAGCATTAGAAACAGAGGGGAACAGGCTATCCTTCAAAATAGGGGCTGGATTTTGTACTATTTTCTCAATCAAAAGCCCTCTCCTTCTCAAAAACATTAGCAAAGATAAAAAATACAGTTTGTTTTAAAAGCTGTGTTATCAAACCCCTAAAATGTATTTTTTCCTCCTTAAGTCTGCATACACAGAAAAGAGGGAAAAGGAACCCAGTAATCTCAGCCATTTAAAGACACATCTGCTCATCCCCAGAATTTGATTTCAGCTGTCACCAATTCACCTGAAATGATTATATGGGAAGCCAAGCTTATCAACTCCAGTTTCTTATTTCCAGTGATTACAGCACTTTGCAAGTCTGATGTTTTTTGCCTGCAGAATATGGCAGAGTGAAATATAATATTGGTTTATTTTTTAAATAACCAGATTTCTCAGTTCTCAGAAAACCAACGCAAAATATAAACAATATTACTGCTGCTTCAGAATAAAGGATCTTCCATTTTCTAGAATAAGTTTGCTGCCAAATATATGATTTTTCAATGGCTAGAACATATTTTTCATTTAAATGTTAAATATGTAAAGTTTACTGAAATCAGAGATATTTTATCTGAAATTTAAAAACCCAGAACAGTCTTCTTCCCTCTAAATAGAAGAGAAAATTTGTAACTGCTTTTTATAATTTCCTTTATATATGTACTGAAAAATTTCATTTGATGCAACTTGGAAATAGAATCTGCCTTTTTTTTCCCAATGTATTAAATTGGAAGACAGTAGGAAAATTTGTTGCTATGGCAGGATTAAATCACCCTGACATTAATATTAGGTATCTTTCACTACTAATAAACAATGTAAAAAAAGTAAGAACATTTGGTATCTTCTCCTTAAGACCATGATGGTACAACATATCTGGGATACAGCCGTCCCTGGCGTACTTGCAGGGCACGTGTGGATAAAGGGATATGGTTAAGGTTTCTCTTTCTTTTGCAGGGAAATATGTGTGAAAAAAAGGCATTGAAAAGTCTACAAAAAAAAAAGTAATTAGAATAAAACTAAACATTTTGGGGTTTAGGAGAAAGGTCTGGATAAAAGGAGGCTATGAATTCCCTCATACACAATTTTTTTTCTTATTTTGCCCATGGAACCTTGGTTAGAAATACACAGGTTGCATAGGAGAGTTGTCAGTCTAATCTTAGATTTTCCTTTGAACCAAAATCCTCTGTCTAACTGGCTGGGTCAAAAAGGGCAGCCATGTTATAGAGCTTAGCTGGCAGAACTTGGTTAAATGTCTGTCTTCTCATAAATCAGTGTTTTTAAAAACAGGAGTGACTCAGAGACGTGGGACAGGAAGGCTGTGCAGTGGCTTGACTATCCAAATCTTCCCAGGGAAGGTAAACTTACAAGGAACATTTATTTTGATTCTGTGGCATGTCTTGTAAATATGCATTCAAAGGGCAATGAAGATTCCCCTTACCCAATTTTCCTGATTTGAGTAAGAAGGAATTTGTCTTTCATAGCTTGGCATAACTGGGAACCCTCTTGTTCCTGGCTTTGTCCTTCTGCCATCACCTACTATGCAGCTGGAGCACGAGCTTCATTCCAGACATTTTAATTGCTGTGTTCATTAAGACTACTAATAAATAAGACCCACCGCAGTGACACTTCGTGTTTCAAAGAGATCTTTCTCTGTCTTGCAAACTGACAGATTTTGTTTCCTTACTCATGTGAAAGGACCTGATTCAGCTCGTGAGCTGACACTGATTTGGCTGAGTGAGCTGCGGGGGGCCAGCCACCAGAATTCCTGAGACTGAGCCAGCCTGGCCCCCTGTACCAGGAAGCAGGATCACACTGCAATCCGGATTGCTTTTCAGCCAGATGTTGTCAATTCCAATTCACCTTTATATTTTTATTTATTTATTCACAATCGCTGTCCAGCATATTCAACCTGGACCAAATCCTGACATTTTGAAGGCCTAATTACCAGACTAACAGGGAAGCCTACATTAATTGTCAGTAAGACAGTGAGACTATTATTGAAGTAACTGTTGGCAACAAACCTAAATGCCTGTTATCAGCAAGGGAGAAAGTCTGCCAACTTTATGCTAAAAAGAGTTTTTACGCAGAGTGGGTTTTTGATTTGGGAAATTAAATCAAAATACAGAGGGTATTTCCAGAAAGAATTATTATGAAGGGGTACCGAAAAGGAAGATGAAGCTGGGAGAATGACAAAGAAAAATCTGCTTGGGAAATTTTTCTCTGGATGCATAATTTTGTTTGAGGGAAACAGAAGATGGGGAAATTAAATGAGGAGAAGTTGTCTTTTCTTTTTATGCACTGGGAGCTGGAGACAGGTTGCTGGGAGTAGCACAGGAGCACTCCTACTGCTTCTAAAATTTCTCAGGGGCTCTATTACTCTGGCTTGCTCAGGTTTAAAGAGACTGATGTCTTTGCGGGAATGAAGGAATTTTTCCATGGAGTGGACATTTGAAGCTCGTTCTATTTCTATTTTTTCTTGCCTATTTTCATGGGGCATTACCACAGACAGTCCAGGAATTTAACTGCACAAATTTCTTCCTTTTTCAGAGACCCTTGATCTCTTTTGCTCTGCACTTGTGACACATTGTAATAATGTGCTTTTACTGTTTAACCATACACTGAGGGTATCCAGGGTTTATGTAGTTCCATAAATCTTCTGAAATAATTTTTATTGTGTTTGCCTATGTTAGTGAGAGAGATAAACCTGTTGGAGGAAAGAACCACCTAATGGCACCTGATACCATTTGCCAAGAAATCACATACCAGCTTGTAGCCTGCTCCCTGTGAAGCACTGGACACGTCTTAGGGCAGAACTCCTACCCCCAGGTCTTTGTACCATGCAGTCTTCATCAAGTCAAGTATTTGTATCCACTCCTATGTTTTATGAAAGTAAATAGGCTAAATCGTCTGCCATCAGTACATTTCATTAAGAGTTAATGTTGAATCATAATTTCTCAGAGTTCCAAGGGAAAAAAATCCAGGATAACTTGAGAGATGATCCCAATATGATATTGACTACCAAATATTCTGGTGGGCTATGACCTACATGACAGGTGTTTCTCAGAAATTATCTAATAAATCACCACTAAACAACATTGAAAATTAAAATACATAGATTACTCTAGAAAGCAATCATTCAGCTCATTCCTGTTATCCTCTCAATGCTTCTTTCTGAAGTAGATGTCAGAGAGGTCTCTTGGTGGCAATGGATATTTCCACTCACTACAGTCAGCTCAGCTGTTTGAAGATGCTTATTCTACTGGGAAATTTATTTTGATGTACACTCTGTGATGCTTTAGCCCATTCCTTTAGCCCATTCTGGTAAGAAGATCTTAGGATAGAGTTGATAGGAGATAGTAAAAATACTTCCCAGAGAAAGTGGCAAAGCTTCTATTTAGAAACTGATGAGTTTTGGCCCTCTTACGAAAATTTAAAAAATATAGACAGTCTTTAGAAAATGCAATTGAAAAATAGTATTTGTCTGTCAGATTCATGGAAGCTGCTGCAGTGGGATGTAAGTGCTGAGTTTGGTGTACAGGTATTGACCATGCAAGATGACAATATTGATGCTGAAGTGCTTTTTCTTGGAATATGCTATGTAAGAATCTATATGAGCTTTCAAGCTCTAATCATACCTCAAGAATTCCTCAGTAAACCACCCCTTTTTCTCACAGAAACAACATCATCGGATCCTCCTAGTATTTTTCTGTAATGAAGGATCTAATTGTCTCTTTCCTGATTATTCAGGGTCTTGCCTGTTACAAACTCAAAAGCTAGTACAACTCTGTTCTTTTCCTTGTCACTCTTGAGTTTTCCCAAGGTAGTTTTAACTTTCTAGATTGCCTTCCCTGCTGTACAATCTAGATTGCCTTCCCTGCTGTAAAATCTAACACTGAAATATGATAGCAACTATCACTTGACCTATTTCTGTGCTCCTAATCTGAAAAATAATCCTAATTTAATTTATGAAAGAATACTTACTAATTTTTCTCAGCTTGCATGATTTGGACTGTGAACTCAAGGTTTTCCTGGTGTCGAAATTCACAGTATGTTTTCAGCCATGCTTTATAATACATTTCTTCCTTTTTCATAATGAATCAGTTAAATACTGTTTTTTGTGGCAAAGTTTCCAGAACATTTTCTCTTTCTATGTCTGCTGGGGCATCTTTGTTAATGTTCATTATGGGCCTGTACCAAACCCTAACAAAGTAAAAGGAAACATTCCCCCTGGAGGAATCTGACTTTGGATCAAGCTCTCAAACTCCATTTTGGTTTTAAATGGCTTCTCCTTCCCCAACCCTCCCACATCTTTGCAATGCATTGAGGTAAGGAAGAAAGCTAACACTTTTGTAATATCCTTTGCTCATTTAAAAGCAATGCTTTTAGAAGGAAATAAATGTGATATTGTGTACTCACTTATAATAGCCATGGGTAAAATTACACCGCATTGGTTATTGTTCTTTACATATATTACCAATTGAAAAGGAAATGAAGTTAGAATTAATGGACCCATTTGTACAAACATGATTGTTAATATTAATATGCAGGGTAAATCAGCTGGCAAGAGCAGAAATAAATTAGTGAGTGTCTCGCACACAGTATTTCACTAGAGACTGACTGCACAGATGCTGAAAATACAATGCTGTAGTTAAACTGGTGTGTGGGGAGACTTCTCTTAGAGTTCAGGGGAAATATCAAAGTGCAGATTCCCCGTAGAACACTCCTATTGTCCAAGAGTCTACAGGTGTTGCCAGGAGATTATTAGTGTTTTCTGAGAAAAAGCACTCTGCAAAGGAAGGAGCTGGTGGAAGTAACAACCTTCCCCGTTTCCTTCTGTGGCTGCTGGGCTCACGCTGCAGCTGCAGGACATTCTAGATTGATTTTCCTTTTGAAAAATAACCACAGGGAGTGGGTTGGCTTTTTTTTTTTTTTCCTTATTTTTTCTTTTTGCTAGACTCAGGCAGAATTGTTATAACCCAGTGTTTGAACCCTGCCTTCCTGGGGAGTGCACAGGTTGACTTCCTCATACCTCCACTGTAAGGGCAGACAACACAAGCAGAAAGATTGCAGATGCAGTTATTACCCTCAGATGTGCAAACTCTTGGGACAAAACCCTGTTCCTAGTTAAGAGGTAAAGCTTTGAAGAGCTCAGTAGGGATCTTAGTAGTAGAGTAGAAGTTTTGGTAGTCAGTTAAACTTGTTTATAAATTATTACTCTAAAAACATTCCATTCATGATCTTCCATTATGATGTTGAAAGTAGTAGTGTTGTGCATCAAGTCCAAATTTCTTTTAATTATTAATTACCTTCCAGACAATTAGTTTTTTTGGAAAATGAAAGACACTCATCATAACCACACATCCTTGTTTTGTAATCTTCTCCATTACATCTGATTCTTTCAAAAAAAAAGGTGTGATAGTTTTGCCGGCCTATTTCAGAGCAGATTTTAAAATACCTTTCTGAGACAAAGCAATCAATCTCTTAATGTGAAGAAACTGCAAATTAATCTAAAGTTTTCTTATTTTGTATTACAAGAAAGGGCAATTTTTGTAAAATCAAGGAATCCTCTTGGACATGGTCTTTCTATGTTTATGTGAAATATTCTAATACTTTTTTTCCTTTTATCGATTCATCAAGATTTTCAAATTAAACAGTGAAATAAAATTAGAAAAAAAAACCATGACAATCCCTAAAATGTTATATTCTGCATCTAAATGTTAAGAATCTCAGTATAACTCAACATGAAAACATTGTTTGCTGGAACAAAAATTTTTATGGCTTTGATAAACAAAACAAAAACAACCTTGGCTTTTCTACCTTTAATCAAGTAATTTGTGACCCAGTAAGAGCTCTGTACTGCTGAGTTATTTTTGGAGCATTTATCACAGGTGTTTCACTTGTGTTCAGCACATCCTGATTCTAATCTTAATACTCTTAACAATAGTAGGGCAGCTTTTAAGAACAAGCAGACTGGCTCTCCTGGTTATTTTTTACTGCATTCTTACACAAGCATTATTTAGTTGGGATTTGAATACCTTTTCTAACATTCATTTCACCTAAAAGTCATCTCCATCCACACAGGGGGTCTTCTTGCATTACTAAGTTGTATGAAGAGAGACATTCATGGACAAATCTAAAATTTGAGCTAATTCCTTCACAGCTGAGCAATGATCACTGTGCTGGACAGCAACCACTTGAAGGAACGTTCCTATTCTGGGGGCTCACCACTTGGGATCTTCTCATCCAGTTGGCTGGAATCTGAGCTGTACTGTGGGCTTAAATCATGATATCATATAAACAGAAGCAGAAATAACCCACAGTTCTCTAATTAGCCTCATTAATTCATTGCTTGTGAGAGCTCCTGGCTTCGCTGGTCCT
Source organism: Notiomystis cincta (assembly GCA_013398075.1). Lineage (NCBI taxonomy): Eukaryota > Metazoa > Chordata > Aves > Passeriformes > Notiomystidae > Notiomystis > Notiomystis cincta. Next base: position 89,893 of record VZRX01013343.1, on the reverse strand, counting down.
ATGATGGATTGCGGCAAATGCAGTGTGCATCCCAAGCCAAAGGCGAGGGCATGTAGGAGCAATGTCCATGAGATGCTCTTCAGATCCAGCAGTGAATATTTCTGTTTAAGTATTTAATATTTTTTTTAAGTTGCCCAGATCATTTTTCTTGGAATGATTATGCTTTTACTTTGTGATAAATAAGACTCTGCCTGAGGATACCAGAGGGCATGCAGCACCAGAATAATATCTTTGCAACATATTTTGAGTGGTGATAACACCATTTCTAGCTCACCATATGGCTTAGTGCAGCTGTCCTAGCATTAAAATGACCTTCTTCATTACATAAAGGTCACAGATGCAGAATTCAACATTTTGTAACCCTTGGCAGGGGTACAGGCTATGCAGGGAGTACACCTGTTGTCCTGCCTGCAGTTCAGAACACCGTCACCCATTAATTGATTGAAGTACAGGGACTGAAATTTAGCTTGAATTGCTGTAGATATCACCAGTTAATAAACTTAGATGTTATCAAACAGTTTAATGTGCTGAGTTTAATAAATAAGAGCACTAGCATGCAAGCATCCACTTCTTTATAGGTTTTACATTTTTATCACTGGTAAGCAGAACCACTACATCCTTTTATACTCAACCTGATAATATTCTCATCTTTAAGAAAGGAGAAGTAGAAAGGAAGTTAAGGCAATGACCTAGTGTTTCTTTACATAAAACAGTTAAATTTTTCTTCACTCAGAAAATAATTTTTTTTTGCATATTAACAGTGGAGTGGAGAGAATGCCCAGTTTTAACCATTTTCCCTTGCCTTGTCCTGCAGAAGCTGCTCTGCTAATGAAGAGCTGAACTGGATTTCCCTGCTGTTTTCCCCAAACTAGCAGAAAAACCTTGGGGTGTTCCTCAGCCTGTTTCTCCTGCTGCTTCATGCTGCTTCAGCCAGGCAGCATGTTGAACAAGATGGAGTACTCGGCCACTTGACTTAATCAGGATTGTGAAGGTCAACAAAGGGCACAGATATCCACTAAAACACATTTCTCTCAAAAGAGTGTTCAACAGCATTGCCTTTTGATCGGTATCACAAGAAAAAAATAGCAAGCTGTAGTTTGTTTGCATCTCTGAAGAACTGCTAGATAATGTTTTAAACAGCATATTCTGAGAAATAGAATAGAATAGAATAGAATAGAATAGAATAGAATAGAATAGAATAGAATAGAATAGAATAGAATAGAATAGAATAGAATAGAATAGAATAGAATAGAATAGAACTACTATTTCACTTGGAAGGGACCTACGACTAGTCCAACTGCCCGAGCACCTCAGGCCTACCAACAGTTAAAGCATGGTTTTAAGGACAATGTCCAAAAGCCTCCTAATTACTGATAGGCTTGGGGCATGAACCACCTCTCTGGGAAGCCTGTTTCAGTGTGTGACTGCCTTTTCAGTAAAGAAATGTATCCAAAGTTGGTCCTGATACTGTTCTTCCCAGCTGACCATCCAAAAGTACTTTGAGGCAGCCACTACAATTTCAGTAGTCCTTTTGGGGGGATTTCATTGGTACAATGCTAACATATTCAGAAATATCTCAAAATCACTTTCCCTCAGCCAGTCTCAGAGCAGCCTATCACTCAAACTGTTTCTGCCTGCTCTGTGTGTCTCCCTTAGCAATGAGCTTTCATAAAAGCTACTGATTTAGTTTGTTTAGGATATTACCAAGACATTCTCCCTGACAACCTAATTGAACTTGGAACACCTAACGTGAGAGCATTCAATTAAAAAGGGACCCCAATCATTGAGCTGGAATGTGACATTTTTTCTAATAATTAATAAAAATCCTAAGACATTTGAAAAATTGACACAAGTAACCCCTCAAACCAAACAAATACCCTAAGACTGTATTTTATTCCCGGAGGTAAGGGAAAAAAGGAAGTGAAAAGTCACTGAAGGTAAAGTGCATGATACTCAGGGAGATTGGCACAGCATTATGAAGCATCTAATTTCAGCTACCAAAGGGGCTCATATTGATTTTTTTTCCTTCACTCTGTGTTCCTTTATAGAGACTTCAAATGGAGTCTCCATTTTGCTCTTATAAAAACCACGTTTCTTGGAGGGCAATGTGGAGGAGGGAAAAGAATAGCTCTTTCTGCTTGAAAAATAGCAGCCTACTTAGCACTTGCCAGAGGATTATACACCCTAATGTTCTGAGAAGCCTTTTCAGGTATGTAGAGGGAAGATGGATGCCTTGGGAGTATTTAGAAATTATTTAAAACCATGCGGGCTGCTGAGTGTTTTCTCATTTGTGCATTGTGAGAGACAGATAAAGATTCTAGCCATCACTTTTGGAGCTATAAAATTTAAATTAAGGGCAAAGAACATGGAGCAATTCAGAAATACCTCTATTTGTAGGTCATAATTGAAGTTATTGAAAAGGTTGTTATGCAGAAAATATTCTCTCTTCAGGGCTGCCCCAGCAGCCAGAATCTGACTCCTTGATGTTCAGACAGGGAATATGGAAAACTCTAGTCATGATCCAGGTCTGAGTGATTGAAAGATCAACTCTTCATTCAGTCAATTATTTCTGACAGTTTAGAAAATTCTAAATCTTTTCAGCATCAAAGAAGCTATATGAGCAGCACCATCACCTGATTTTATCCCTTTTTTAGAGAGGTTGTTATTCTTAAGTAAGAAATGCACAAGTTCTAAGAAGAACATAACACTTATTAACATATAAATTATAGTTCAGCATGAGGAAGGGAGAGAACTCAACTTTCCTCACTTTTCCCTGGTTGAGTTTTGTGGAGAGGCTTTAACCAGAGTCCCTCCAAACTTTTGTCCCCACCGTACCGTCCTAACCACTGGAGAAATGTCACTCTTTGTGCAGTCACACACTTGTTTACTCCTGTTCCCTGCAGTCTGGTTCAGAGATTTAAAATGGCCAGAGACCCTAGAAGACATATGGCTTGCACTGGATCCCTGACAAATTACTTGTTCTATTGCTTTTTAGGACAATGTTAAGAAAAAAAATATTGTGTTAGAATTTTGGCAGAGAAAAAGAAAAGATACTGTAAAAAAACAGTATTGCTACTTCTCAGCATTTGGCACTGTAACAGACCAAAATATGAGCCATCCAAATGACAGTTTTAGACAAGGAGGCGGGAAGGAAGGACAGCAAAAAAATTCTCATGGCTTAGACAACTTTCCTTTCCCCCCCCACCACGTTATCTGACAGAATTAAAAATTCAGCAGGAAATTAAACCTGTACTCCTGACAAAGAACTGCTGAGATGTGATGTGTGATTATAGATGACTCATTCCCATTCTGGAAGACTGGTCTCCTTTAAAGATTCTAGAAAGCTCTGTTTTCTTTTTTTTCCCCCGAAGACATTTTACATCTTCATTTTCTAAATATGATCTATAAATAGTGTTTATTTCATATAATATAGGAAACATAACAAGCTTCTGTTTCCTAGATAGTCAAGTTATTATGAATTTATATGCAAAATTTTTAAATGAAAATATTTTAATACCCTGTTTTCCAAGCCTATAGAAAGAATTGCTTCCTAGGTGCCTGTGAACTCTATTTTTAAATGTGTGGGGACATATTGGATACTACTGAAGAAAAAAATCAATGTAATGGTAACATTGCAAGCAACATAATAATATTTAATCCTTACATGGCAACTCTTGCATAAAAGTCTGCAGTGCCTTCACAATGACTGAAATAATTATTTTTTATAACACCTCTAAGATGCAGAGAACAGCTGTGCAATGAGCACTCAGTAAAGGATGGAATCACTAGAGGTGACTACTTTTGGTGCAGAGAACCACCACCAGTTAAACTCTTCATCAATAATAAACAGTTTGAGCAGTAACTTGGTTTCTATCACTGAAACTATCAAGGGATTTGAGTTTTCAGCATGTTGTTTCTGAGCTGGAATTTATCCAAGATATCCAGGTTAAGAGGCAAACCGTGACTTTCAGAAAAATTACTGTGAGTGCTACATGATGAAAAAGAGGGCACATCCCAACAGTAGGCCCCATCAAAGGATTAGACCTGCAACATCAGGGTGCTCTTTAATAAACCCCTAACAGAGCATTGACTCAGTACAGACTTAAAAGGAAGACTGCAGTCTAGTGAATCACCAGCACTGTTTAGTGCAGACTGAGTGTAATGTCACTTCACTTGAAGGATTTGACATGATGAGAACACAAAGTGGTGATATGTACAGCCTACAACCACCAAGGACTTGTGCTTTCAGGAAACACATTTAAAATATTGTACTAAATTTACAAGGACTATATTCAACTCATTGCTATACTGGGCAATAATTACCATGGTAAGTGGTGCACCTATAGGACTAAGAAGGCCCTGCACACATTACTGTGAGATGTTCTTATAAACTGCCTATAACATTAAACTTGAATGGTTCAAAATAGTGTTCTTTTTCTGCTCAGGTGCATCATTTATTTGTTTCTGAAAGTTTAAGATGTTTCCAGGACTGAAATTACTAACAAAAGAATATTTCTTTTATTAAAAGGTAAGGTGTTTGACTGAGAAACTCTCTGTTGTATCCTATTCTCTATTTGTTATTGATTTCTCACTTCTAATAATAATTAGACCATATTTTTATTCTTTCAAATATCTTTTTCCTCTAGTAGGGCCTTTACTACACATGTAAACTTGTGCTCCCTAGAGCTGTTTAAATCTCCCTCCTTTCCTGGCTGTCTGACAGGGGAGTTCCAGGTCCCAGGTCCTGACAAGGCTCAAGGGTGATGCTCAGGTGTCCCTGAGCTCAGGAGGAGCTCCCCTGTACAGGGGGATCTAACACTCACTCTGGGATTGCCTCAGTCCCCACCACTGCCACCTCACAGACTATTCTTTCGAAAGATAGAGTATCTTGCTATTTTTGTAAAAACCAATTACAGATAGCCAAAACTACATATATTTATGTTGCTGTAAATAGTAATTTAGAAAACTAATTGCAAAATTCTGTCATACTCCTGAACTTGACAGCCTTTCAGTTGTTCAAGGAACAGCTTTCATCTGCTGGCCCCTCTAAGTTTTGCTAGAAAACAGCTTTTTCCTCTTCATTGGGAAGAGGTTGGACCAAAACACAGATGAATGAGGAACTGGAGATAGGAGATGTACAGAAGAGAGCAGAAGGCAATAGTGAGTGCTAGAACTGGGAACAATTACTTTGAAACAGAAAATCTGTAAGGGAAAGAAAACAAGAAAGCAGGGAGTTACTTTGGAAAGGAGGGATTGAGGAATGAGAAAGAAGCCAGCTTGTGTTCAGTGGCAACAAGAATGGGAGACATTTTAGGCATGATGACAGAGGTGGGCAGTGGAGAGAAAGGATGAAAAGAGGTTGGCAAGATTCAAGAACTGGGGAGATCAACATTAGCATAACAAAACTTCCTGAAATGGTAACTCTTGATACAGCTCAGTAGAAATTCATCCCTTAGGTTTTAAGGGCTTTTTCTCAAACTTGCATAAATAAGTCTTTGCTGAAAGCTTGGTAAGACAGCTAAGATATGAACTCAGATTCTAGGAAATGACAGACCCAACAGTGACTGTTTCTGTCAGATATCATCTTGTTTGGGCATTTTTTCTTATGTTGCAATGAATGGCTTAAATTAAATCTGGGCAGTTATCTAGGGGGGAGAGAAATAAATCTATTGCTATTGAAAAGAAAGGGAAAAGCTGAAATAGAAAGACCAAAGGAGAGGGAGATCAGTGGAATGGGTGCAAGATTTTGGAGCCTTTTCTGAACTCTATTGTTGGCCACAATTGAGCCCAGTCCAATAAAGACTGAAAGTGATAGTCATCTGCTGGCATATGAAATACTTCAAGTTCTGATAGAAAGAAAAGTATGATTTTGCTCCTTTTGACAGAAAAAAAGAGCCCTGACAACAAATTCTTTGGGTATGGAATATGAATTTTGTTGACAACTGGGACATTGTGAATGCCATATGGTGAAAGCAGAAGTATAGACACCACAAAAAGTTTTGGCACACTAGGAATACCTTCCAGGGGAAAAAGGATGTTGCTTTCCAATGACTCCTTAGTGGAAGGCTACAGGCTACAGACTCTTGACACCAGTGGTGGACTGACACTGCTGCAGTATAACTGCAAACCCCCTGCATGCACTACTCAGAAGGTGCTGAAGTAGGATCCTTAGTTTATTTCTTTGACCAAATAAAATGTATAAACCAGTCTGTTTTGCTAAAGCCGTCCTTAAATTTGCAGTAGCTTTGCTTGTAGACAACTGAGGAGATTTAGAGATGTGTACAAAAAACAATATCTGACTGCAAATTCCTCCCTCTTGTATCATCATCATTGCTGGGATACCTTTCAGCATCCTTAGGGAGAACATCTCTTTCCAATCCTTCACTTGCTCAGCTCAGCCCTCTGATGTGGTTGGTGATTTGTCTCTTTTTGTTCTTCTTGAAGAGCTTGTCTCTTTGATGACAGTCTTTGATGTTCCTGTTTAAGATTCAAAGATACTGCCTTTTCCTAGCATAAAAAGAAACTTTTAAAGCAAAGCAGAGGTCATACTAATAAATAGAGTTCATAAAATCAAACAAAATTAATTAAGATTGTATCATCAGATTCCACATAGTTTCAAGTGAAGTGAAAATCACTGACAGTTTAGGGATTTTTCTGTATATATTTTTGAATTTAGATTTCAGGGTTTTCGTTTTGTTTTGTTTTGGTACTGCTATATGTTTACACAATTTAGATAAGACATAAATTATTGCAGCTTCTATGAATCATTTCAGATGGCATTCATGGATTTATTACAGTCATTATGGCCATAGTTCCAGCTCTTTCAGATGTAGCTTACCTTACTGAAAGACATTATCACTGCTGCTGAAAGCATTTGTTTAGAGAGAGGAGAGGTCCCCTAATAATGTCATCCATCTTTTTTTCTCCTTAGGAATCCCTCCAAATAATTTCTTTCTGGTTCCTGGAGGATTTGCCCAAACTCTGCAGTGGCACAACACTGAATAAACAATCATAAGCCGATATCCCCAGAATCTGCAATTTCTTTTATTGGGCACATACTGACAGTTATGGACAATAAAAGGTCTTTTCTTTTTATGCAATGAATTTTCCACTGTGGCAGTACCTTCAGACTTGGGAAGTTGCAGTGTTCAGGGGTTGAAATGGACTCTGTGCAGAGCAGTGTGTCATTCACTGCCTTGGCTGTTGCCTTATTCCCTCTCTGTTATTCCTAACTGGCGTCATAGATTGTCACTTTTGAATTTTAAAGCAATGAAATATGCCATTAATATAATAGACTCCCTGACTTGCATGAGTTTGGATGATCAGAAAATTCATTCCCTGGTAGGGATTTTTAAACTGTAATGAAGAATTAAAAAATCCTCGCTGCATGTCAAGGAACCTGGCAGGTTTTCCTAAGCTCTTTCATTTATAAGGTAGGAAAGGGCAGAGTGACCAACTGTTAATGGAAAGTAGAGAGGAAAGCTAGAACTTTGCCCAGCAGAAATGTTCGGGCTCTACATAGGCCAGTGAGCTGTAAACAAGTTTAAAAAATGCATGCTTGGGAAGGACTACACGTGCATTATGTGTATGTATATATTTTCCTCAGAAAGCACCAAATTAAGATTTTGACCATTCTTACTGGTATTATGACAATTTGGACGATGAGCTGGGAGCAGATACTCATGCAATTTCCAGAACAATATGGTTGTATATAGAAATTTTGTGGTTAGAGTGACTAATAGTGAAATTAGGCTTGTAATTTTACAGCAAAAGAAAACCCAGCTCTTGAAAAAAGCATCAGAAAGTGGAAATTTCGTCTCTGAGGAGTCTGACACAATTGTGTGGGGTGTTGAGAACATATTAGCTATAAGCCATAGTTCTATTCAAAGCCTCACTCTATAAATGACATTGCAACTGCTTCGTTCCGGAGAAAAGAAAGTGAAGAACTGTAATTCGTGCTGTAGGATTCACTGAAGAGAGTGGGACATAACAAGCAAGCTTCAGCTTGCCCATTACCTGGGGAAATGAAATATGTGTTTAAGGCAAATGCTTTGAGGCATGCAAATTTTAAAGTTCAGACTAGTTCTCAAACAGCGTAGATTGAATATGTATAAATAACTGGCGACTGTTACACCGTGATATTAACCCTCATAAGGCTGTTATCTCTGCAATGTCTCTGCTTGTCATCTTCCAGGATGTATCTTTGAGGGTTTGGGTTGGGAATTACAAGGATGGGGATTATGAGACAAATCCTGTGCCTTCCCCAGCTCTGCAAGATTCTAAGGATGGTCCGAGATGTTCAAAATCAGCAGGGTAGGTAAAGGGAACCACTGAGTTCAGGAATTCACCTCTTTACCTGTTCATCAGATAAATCAGGGGACAGGGGAGGTGGGAAAAGGGGCAAACTGAGATCTGAGGAAGTGTCAAGGGCATATGGTAGAACAGAGAGAGAGATGGACAGGTGTCTTCTACCCATGCCTTGGCTAATGCTTTGGAGTGCAGCTACCACCAGCCACAGCCCTGCACCCTCAGGTAAGCCCAACCCAGTGTCACCAGAAAGGTGCCTTTAGCCATAATCCAAAACTCTCAGCTGGTAATAGCCAGTTGCAAATAACTTCATCTACAGGTATCAATAGTTTAGACAAATATTCTCTGCTACATAACACGGGTAAAGAGATTAACAGAGAATATGATCTGGGCAAAAGAACAGGAACTGTGAACAGTAATCTAGAGATAGGCATGGAGAGGTGGGGCCTGGGAGAAAAAAGAGTGAAAAATATATGCACTGAAAGACCTGTGGCCTTTCAAACACCTCATCTCTCCCTGTTGCCTTTAGTGCTTGCACATACAGCTTAACAGATTCTCCAGCTAAACTATCAATGTCACTTTAATCTTATTTATGCTTATTTTGCAGTCTGAATATGTATTTTAAGGTGGTTTCTGCAACACTGAGAAGCACTATATGAAACAAGTTGCATGAGCACCCACCAACATGGAGGCAATTAATTTCCTACTTCTTAGACATGGGTCTAAGGAGCAAGAAAAATGAAGCACAATGGGTGAAAGCAAATGAAAGAAAAGGAAACAAATCTGTAAGCAGAGCTTCTTGGGGTGGCTTAGAAATACAGCTTTTAAGGTAGAACAATAATTAAAGTGTATTTCCAGTGTGTATTTCTGTTAGGTTTGTGCCAAATTCTGCAATTTTTCTGGCATTGACACAAAAAAGGGAGCACCTGCATCTACTTGAAAAATCTGAAAATTCTTGTCTTCAAAATGAAGCCTTCAGACAGTAAGGCATTTCTCTATCACACGTTGTTGCTTTCCTTTATCCATTTACAACCTGTATCAGGAAAGGAATTTGGGGGTTTGTTTGTTTGAAGATGTTTTCCTTCCCAGGGGCTTTTGGAACTTTAAGGTAGAAAATCCTTAGGTAGGGATATATTTTATTCTTAAACGGTGAAATTGCACTCAGTTTTCACTGATGTGAGAGTTTTTTATAATAATTAATTGCCTTCAGTAATGTGTGTTGATTGGGAAGATTCTTCAGTGTATTAAAACTAATGTCTAAAAATGTTCTACAGAGGATTTCTCACCAGCTTGATCAGCATCTCTAGCACCAGTTGCATCATCTACTGTGTCCTAAAATATCTCTGGATTCAAAATACATCACTATCTCACTTTGTATGGGTCACCCCTCCCACTCCCTCATATCTCCTGGGTGGAGAAAAACACACAGGCTCTCTGGGATTACAGTCGGTACCAGTCCCACTCCTGTGGTGAGATGATGAGGAAACTCATCATGGGGAATTTCCAGATTCCTCACTTCTTGCCTGTGTATGGGTGTTAAGTGCAGGAGAAGTCCCAAATGACTATTTGTTGGACTTGATTCCTCTGCACAGTCCCTTGGAACAAGACTTCTCCTTTATCAGCTGCTTATGAGCAGATATGCTGTGAGATGTCTGTTCTGGAGGCGTGCAGACCAAACACTCCTCGTACTAAATGCTGGGTTTGCTATGAAAAGTTACACCATGCTTAAATTGAAAGGCCAAGCTTCTGAAATACAGGATATTCCTGTAATTAGCTTGTCTATGTAATTTTAATTTACATACAAATTTGTATGGACAGCTACAGTTCATAGAGCTTTCACCACAGGAGCCAGGTCTTGGTAAAAATGCATTTTGCATACAAAGGAGACAGCGCTAAGGATTTCCAGACAACCATGGAAAAGGTATTTTCTAAGCTATTAATCTTCAAATCCTGTGGAGCAGCCAGGATTCCTGGTGTAGATGCATAAATCCCTAGGCAGTATAGAATAATGGAGGGTAAACATAAAGCTGCTCATCACAGAAGGATTTCGAAAAGATTTTTGAGGCTGCTCACCCAAAAAGGCAGGACTGTTGACAATACTAGGTCAGATAAGCCCCAACTGTCTGTAGCTGCATCTTGAAAACCTCAAAAAATAGATGGAAATTTCCGTTTACCTGCACAGCTTGAAAGGGCTACACTGCAAAGGTTTTCTTCCTAGTGAAAAGTTTTTCCTTAAGTCCTTTTTTTTTTACTGCCCTTCAAGTAGTTGTTGGCTGCCTTTAGACCAAGCCTAAGACTCTTCAGCAGTCTAAGGATCTCTCAGTATTTCCTTATCGCCCAGTAGGTTGTCCAAAACGTGATTCACTTTTTCACATGAAGCCTCCCAAGCTTCAGGCAGATGGGAAAAGCAACTTCCTTATATCTTTTAGGGAACTCCTTTCAACACAGGTTGTTCTTCATTTTACCTTATTCATAGGGAGAGAGTATTCAAGCTAGAGTGCAATGATAATCTTCTTTTCAGCAGGACTACTACTAATTCTTTAATCACATATGAGCTTATACTTTTCTAAGAGCAGAAGTTTGTTTGTCTCCTTGTTGGACATCATGAAGTTTCCATTGTCCCGGTTCTTTAGTTCATCAAAATCCCTGTGGATTCAAGTTATGACATTCATTGTGCAATAACTCCCTCTAATTTAGCATCATTGATAAATTTGCATCCTGGGTCATCAGCTAGGTCATTGACTAAGATATCAAACAGCGAGAAAGAGCAGTCACTGCTCTGCTCACTGCTGGCCACCAAGCAGATGCTGAGCTAGTCATTGATAAATTTTAAGCCCATACATACTGCTAATTTTTAGTCCATTTAAACATCATTTCTTCCAGTCTCCAATTCCTCAGCTGCCAGCTGGCAGAATATGGAGCCAAAAGCTTTCCTAATGCTGAGATACATGACATCCACAAACCTCACTTTGTTGTAGGAGACACCTGGGTTTGCCGAACATCATTTGTTCCTAGTAAATCTGGGGATTGCTGATTAAAACGGTAAAGTTTTTATTATTCACATGCTTGTTAATGCATCCCAAAAAGACAGGCTGTGTTATTTTTCCAAGGTCTGAGGTGAGCCTGGCTGATCTGTAAGTCCCCAGACCCTTCCTCTTGTTGTTTTTAGAAACGGCACCCAGTACCACTGTGCAAACCACCCAGGGAAATGTGTGTTTTCTCTGTGAAGGGCAGGGTATCCTGGAATTGTTTTGCCATGACAGAAGGGTCTGAGCCTGGGAAAGCACCACGATCATGGCAGCTTACAGTGAGCTCTTCCTGCTCCTTGAAAATTTGGAGGAGATGGTGTAAATCTCGTGCCAGGCCATGCCCTTATGTGCATAGATATTTATCCCAGCTGACTGTGTAATTTTATGTGCAGTCATACCAGTTTTCTGGCTTCTTATTTAGACATCTGAATTAGGAGGACAAGTCAGCACATACACAATAATTCCTCTACTAAATAATCCAGAACTCTCATTTTAATCAACATTTTAGCTCAGCTTCATTCTGTGTTTTTTTCCTCTTGGGGGTATAATGGTAATAAAGGAATGTGACTCAGTCCCCTGAGTTAAGAAATTACTCCCTTAGGCAGTGTGACTTGTCCTACTGAGTTCAACTGGAAATTTATTTTGTAGCATAAAATAAAAAAATATGATTCATATACTGTTAATACTCAGCTGTATGTTTGCAATTTGAGCATTTAATGAATTTCAGTTCAACAAATTAATTGCCATTTTAGCCTGAAAACGTTTCAGAGGTCCTTGGGAATAGGAAAGAATACAATTGCCTTCCCTCATCTGCATGGATCAACACATGACCTCTGCAGCTAAGACTGTCTTAAGAAAAATTGTTTTGTCTATTTAGAATACCAATCACCAAGGCAGCAAAACCATTCTGAGAGTGAGGTCACATGCTAAGGGTACTTTTGCTAATTATTTCTGGACATTAATGCAAAGAAGATAATTCAAATTTCATCCAAAGTAATTGACTCTCTACTTGAAAACAGTCAGAGACCCATAAAGTCTTGAAAATAATAGAGCCTTTTAAAAGACTTTTTTAGGAAAATATTTGAAGATCGATTATTTTAGAGGAACCTGCACTTGGAAGTGCCTTAGTAGTTGTGGTCTTTAATTTTACATCCAGTGCTTTGTGAAAAACTTTTGGTACACTAGAGGCTTCCTGCAATGCAGGCAGGCACAAGGATCATCCTTGATCCTTTGGCTAAAGTGGTAGGACAGGAAATATCTACACAGAGAGCACAAGCAGCAGCAGCAGGCTGTGTTTTGGAAAAACTATATTTCAAGACTGTGAACACTGACAGAACAAACTCAGGAATCCTCTCCTCCTGGATTTAGCAGTTTCTCAACCTCAGCCTTAAGAATTTCCTTCTACCCTGTAGATGATACTGCTGCAAGTGAGAGCAAACATGAAATGCTAATGGAGATTTTTGGAGAGGGTTACTGAAAGGCTGAATGAAAGCTTTGGGAGAAGCATTGTGTGGCTTTGTACACCCCAGGTTTGTGACTCTGGATCTCGTTAACAGAAACACAGGAAAAAATCCATCCCAGCATGGATGCCACTGGAATGGTGTTAATTGAGGGCATGGATCATGAAAATATTGCCAGCTCTTGTCACTCGTTACAAGTTGTTGATTTATATGGGAAATGAGAGCTACAAAGGTGTGTTTGTGGATAAGTATTCATGTTTCTCTCTTGGTATAAAGGGCGGAGAATAGAGGTGAAAAAGCCAAGAAATGAGAAGAATACAAAAGATACCCACATATCTAGTGAATATTATCTTGTTCAGTAAGTGACATGCTAATTTCCTCTTTGAGCATACATACTGTGGCCCTGCTAAAGTTTATTATCAAGTAAATTAAACTGGAACCTTTGGTATCTCAGTCAGTCTAGAGAATAAATGCATTTCATTATTATTTTTCCCAAAAAGTAGAAAAGAAAATTGATTTCATTTTCAAAAAAGTCTGGTGGGGCAGTCTGTGCTGTCTGTGCTGTATTTCAGGTGCTTTATCATGCACTTTCCCACCTCTATACAAAGTTGCTTAATAGCTAAAGCAAAATAGCAAAAAAGTAATTAGAAATTCCAGTTTCTTAAAAGCTTGTCACTTTGACTGTAAATTAACTGGCTCTTTAAATAAAGTGAAGTGAAGGGTGAAGGATGAAATCTGCTAACTTTGCCCCATGTCTCTGAGCGACCCCTGAAGACAAAGTTCTGCTTTACTCACCCTGCTTATTTTCAAAAGCATACAGCAAAGTGTTCAAAAAACTGTGATCTAAACTTTTAGCTTCCATGTATAAGACTTCAGTAAAGAGTAAAAAACAATTGTGTCTCCAATTCCAAAAGACAATGGTTTGATCACTGAGAGTTCGTGGTCTTTATGCAGTAGAGATTCATTTTTATATAAGTCCTAAAGTTAGAAACCCAGAAGACCTAGACATGAGTATTCAAGCCAGCAATCATGGTTGTTTTCTTTTTTGAAGCTGGACTGCAAGGCATGTGCTGTTGTCTTGGTAATTTATATCTATATTTCTCAGAGCTCCTCAAGCAATTATATTTTTATGAATTTATTAGGATTTCACTTGAAATAGTTAGAGTAATGTATTCTAGGGAAGACAGCAAAGGGTTTGGCTTAGAGGATATGTCAGTTATTTAGCTGTTGTGACATTGAATCTTCTTTATTCTTTCTAAATCTGCCATTAGCAGGTTACACTGAACTTGACTCCCTAAGATCTATAAAATCTCGGTAATTCCTTAAAATTAAATTGTTTTGCAAACTCCTCAATAGGCTATGCAAGACAATTTCTCCGAAAAATTAATTTAAATAGTCCTTCAAAACAGAACACTGAATGATTAAGCCTTTGTCAGGTAGTGGTTTGGGTTTTTGTGTTGGTTTGGTTTCCTTTCTTTTCCAAAAAATGTAATATTTCCTAAGAAATAAAGAAGTTTTTTCTGCTGCCATTGCCGAACTGACTGATGGCTCTGTGTGGGTGTTGCTTATTGTGGTTATGCAAAAGAAATCATGAGTCACAAGCAAGTGGAAGAAAGCAGTTGCTGTAGGCACTGCCACCAACCCTGGGAATGGTAGAGTGCTGCAGGCGTGGGGAGAGCTGCAGTTCTCTCCCTTTTTGGCTCCTCACTTTTCCTGCAGTGTTGCATTTGACATGTCATATAAATGATGAAGAGAATGGCTCAAAAACAGAAAGAGGAGCTGGGACTGAACTAGGAGAAAAAATAAAAAACAACAAAAATAAGATGGATTAGGCAAAATAAAACAGAATCTTAGAAGTATACTTGTAATGATAAAAGAATGATGGTGAAATTTGATTAGGGACCAGTTTATTACCACCCCCAAACCAAGAGTATGATTTTCCCACCTGTACCAGCTGTGATGAAGGATAATGTTTTCCCACCTCCTTTTCATTCAAGTGAGACAATCACGATCAGCAGTAAAGCTGCCTTTGGAACAAGTCTCTCATTCCACTAATCCATCAGCGTTATCTCCTGAGCTGCTTCCTTCTCCTGTGAGCAGGTGTAGTTACATTGCAAGAAAACATGGAAATCACCTTCCAAGTCATTTCAGTCAGTACCATAAGATCACTTAAGAAATGCAGCACTGACCACTTGCACTGGGTCTAAGACCCTCCATCTGAGACCCTCCTCTGAGCCTCTCCCTCCATCCTGGCTCATCATCACTGAGGTATCAGCAACAAGAGGTGTTGACACAAGACAAAGAAGAATTGCAAAAATGCCAGGACAAATTGAAAAATGAGCAGTTAGATGTGTGCTGTCAAAATAAAAGGCAAGAGGGTTACAAGAGGAAATACCAGCAGATGAATCTTGTGGTTTTTCACATAAGTAAAAAAATAACTGGCCAAAAATTAAATTATTACTCTCCCAGTCATTTAATGAAGATATAAAATGAATAAACAAATAAACAGGAGGTTTGATAGTTCTATGACTTTGATGAAGAGCTTAACTGTTACAAATATGTCTGTCCTAGGATGTGTGAAGATCCTTAGCACTGTAAAAGGATGTAGCTGTTCTCTGTTTCTCAGTTAATACACCAAGAAACCATCCTTCAAAACAAGTTTACTTCAAGAGTTCTGATCTTGCTGCGGAACAAAAGGTAATGATTACAGTGTGGCTCTGTTTCTCAGTTCTAGGCCTGAGTACCAGGGATCCAGAAACCTAAGAGAAGCAATGACATTGATTCATTACAGTGCCTTAAAGAGTCATTCGCCTTCTGGATGCTGGTTTCTATCTCTGCTGTGAGGATTCATCAACAATTATGTTTATCTCTCTGCACCATCATCTGATAGCATTGATTGGGAATGGTAAAGCAACCTGGTATTACTAAAAAATATTTAGGTGTAATTATTTCGTCATTGCAAGAAATACAAGTTTCCTTGAATAGAATTATCTCAGATTTTGTATTCAAATCCATCAAGGGCTCTTCATTCATTAAAAAAGTAGCACTGACAGATATATACAGCAAAAGTTTAGTTAATAAATGGAGAGGAGAGACAAAACCCTTTTAGTGACAAAATCAATTGAATACAGTGTTGTTGCAAATAATCCCAAGACTGAGGTTTTCCTTCTTCACTGCTTGTGGCTAGCTCCAGCTCCAGGCAGTAACTAATAGCTTGCAGTTTGGCCTTGTTTTTCTGGGATAGCAGAATAGTGCTTAAAGCAAATTTGAGCTAGAAGGAAGAGGCATTAAGACACTGAAGCATATCCCTGAACCTCAGGTAACAAATGCCAGCCTGTGTCTGTGAAACACATTTAAGTAGCTTCAGGGCTGCTGTCACTCATGCTGTCTGCCTGCTCCAGAAGTGCCATTAGGGCTGCTGGAGAGAAGATGAATGGAGTGACTCTTCAGCAATTTCTGGTGGCTTAGCTTTGGAGAGGTGGCATGGTGCAGAGGTACCCATGGCTCTTCTATAACACGGTGACAAGTTGGTTTCATATTAAGCCAGTAAAATCTGGAAACTGAGGCTTGTCATCTGGCTGAGAGTTTGAATGCACTCACTGGATTTTGGTTTAACAAAAGTGCCAGTGTCCACAGACTTTCAAATTTGAATATTCCTGAAAAACAAAGCACATGTTTTTCCCTTATCCTTCAAAGAAATGACAGTCTAGCTGCCAAATTTAACTCTCTTTTGTGATGGAATATGTGCCACCAACTCCTTTCTGTCACTATAATCTTTAGATTTGCTAATTAATGCCCTTCAGGGCTGTTAGGTGAGGAGCTGATGGTCAGAGTAGAAATTCTTTCCAAAATAGTTTGTTCAGAGGGGTAGTCAGGAAGATCGAACCGTGTCCTGTGTATACTCTCCAAGAGCAACACCTTGTTCAAAAAACATTAGTCTTACAGTTTTCTGACAGCACCTTTCTTTATGAAATTATCCTCCTAAGTGCTGCCAAAAGCAGAGGTCTGCTATTAACAGAAGGCTGGTGCAGGGCCCAGAAGGCAGGGTGCTCTGCATGTTTTGGACAGCTTCACTTTCTATTCTTAAATGTTTCCTTTAATCCTCCAAACCTGTGCAAAGCCAGGTTTTCTCTTTTGCTGCAAATTTTGAGATAAATATGTGCTAGAAAATTGAAGCACTTTAATGTCCACATCCAGCAGACTAATTTTTATGACATGGCAATGTTTGACAGATAGAGAAGTTGTTAGGTTTTTCTAAGAACTTAAGAAATGAAAGGAAATAAGCTTATAACAAACCTTGTCTCTGAAACTGCAGGCTGCTTGGGAGACTGGCAACACAGAGAGTGCTCTATACTGAAAAACTGTAAATTCTGGGAAAACAGGTATGTGAAACTCAGGAAGGAATAAAGAAAAAACTAATGCAGCATTTCAGTCTCTTTTTTTCAATCCATAAATGTTTCCATATATATACTTATTTATGTAGGTGGTGATCTCCTATAGTTTTCACAAATTGACACACAGAACATTGCTGTGCAGATGGGACAAATAACCACGGTAAGTAGCAACAGAAGTGACTAAAGGCCTTAAATATCACAGGGCAAAGAACATTTTCTCCATCCTTGCATATATCTGGGCACTATATAGATATAGGTATGTATGTACAGCATGTATGTATGTATGCTGTAAGCACAGACAAGTATGTGGTAACCCACAACCCTTTATAACAGTCTTTATAGTTTTGTGATTTCTGCATACAGGCTTTCCCCCACAGCTTGCACTATCGTTTGTTTCTACATCTCTTTAGGCTGTGTTTCCATCATTTCAAATGTGCAGTAGCAGATAGTGTTCCAATCTGCCAGGTCCTTCTTTTTCTTTTCTCTATCCTCTGAATAACTATTCCAGGCAAGTGTCTTTGTCACAAACAGAAAATGTAAGAAAAGGCAACCTGTATGTGGCAAAATTCAATTTTCATCACTTGGTCAAAAAGAGAAAAAGTTTTGCTTTTCCTTATTGTTTTTCAATCATATTTAAAAAGCAGTGATGATCCATCCACAATGTATTGCAAAGTGTCTCTGTTCCCAGAAATATAAATGGGAATTTATAATGCAGAAGTTGATATAAGGTGTAGTTATCTCAGACACATGGTCCTAATCAACAACACATTAATTAGCAGTACTGAAAAATGCATCAGAAGAGATATCTTTATTATTTTGCAAAATTTTACTCTTGATGTCCCTGAAGTAGTTCAATACCTTCATCAGTAAAGCAGACATTGACCAAAATTTCATGGGTGTGTGATGTACAGTGGTCATTTTTCTTAACATGAATCATTAAATATTACATAAGCCATTAATTGTCAGGGATGGGGGGGAAGGGTTATATCAGTTAAAAAGCCTTAGAAATCTCGGATTTCTTTCTTGAGAGTTGATATCTTTTGCTAGAAAGACTGTTGCATGGAGACCTGATATGTCTGGTGAGCAGCTATGTCCAAACCACATCAGAAACACTTATCTTCTCTGGGGAGTTGATGTCTGAACAGTACCCTTCTGCTTCAGAGGTTGGGTTTTGACATTATAAATGGTGCTTATTTTTGCAGCCACCATCTTCCAGTCTCCAGAGCTAGCAACAAACCCTTCCAGGCATATTTGTAGGGAAACAGGGCATTCAGAGTCACTCTTTGTTCATTTGAAAATGAAATGAATTAAGCAATGTACTCTGCATGTTTGTCCCAAAGGCTAGTATTATTGCTATTTAACCAATGGCTGTCATTTACTCAAATACCAAAACACATATTTAATTTTAATGTTACTGTCACATCTGAATTGATAAGTTAGGTATGCAAATTTGATTTCAAATGAGAAATTAAGTGGCTAATCAGCTGATCGCTGCACTCATAGTATGTCATTAGCATTTTTGGGTTTACATTATTATTTATCTTTGACTACTGGGTAGTTTTACTCTCACAGCACGTTATTTAATCCAATTGCTATTTTTCTTGTTATATTTAATTAAAACTTGTGAACAAATCAGTTACAAGGGAAACAAAATGACTAATTTAAAATAGCCTGGTCTATACCGTACAGAGATAGGAACAGTGCTATAGAAACACGTTGTGGATATAAGATGTTGCCCAAACACCTTCAGCACACAGGCCAGTCTGTTGAACTAGAACTTCTGTATTTGCCATTGAGTGCTAAATTTATATGGATGGTGCAGAACAAATCAAAGACAGTAACTACTTGATCTTTTAATTTTCCTGCATTTGTGCTTTGGATTGGATTCCACTGTTTTGAGCAATCATCATACTGAGAAGCTACCAGCTGGTCTGTTGAACTGATAACAAGTTACTCCTGAAGCATGTTAGGGGAGGTTTTTCTTCTATCTGGTTGTCCAGTTTGATCTTCAAGTTCCAGTCCTTGGATGATTATTCTCTGTGGAAAGCATTAGCAGATTATTGGAATTATTTTCCCCTGTAACTTTTGGGGTTTGTATTGTAGGTGAATTTGGAAGAATGCTAAGTAGGTTTAAGGCTCTCATAAGCCACTAACTTCCCTTTTTTAAAGAGGGAGGTCAGGGTAGAGATAGTTTGGAGGGAATACACATTGTCAGAACTATCTTTCTGCCTAGAAACTCCAGTAGTTCTTGGCTTGGAGGCAAATTTTACATTTAGTGAGGAGCAACTTCTTTATACATGAAAACCCACACACACACTTGATAAGTCAATGTAGACAGATCACACATTTTAAAATTCCAGAATATAAATGCCCTGAAAGTGTCATTTTCTCTGAATGTGGAGTGGAAGGAGATATCTTCCTGCCATTGCAGCTCTGTGCTGCTGCGACTGTACATGGTTTACACCCCCACACTGGATGAGTTGTATGCTTTTCCAGGTCTCTTCCTGCCCCTTGATCCAGCACCTTGCAAGACAAAGCTAACTAAGATATAACAAAGATATTGTGCACAGGGAACAAGGCAGAGCTGAGACAAAGACACTGGAAAGGTTCATGGCAAACAAAGTGAGAAACTTAGACTGTGAGTTGGACTGGGGGTCAAAATTGGGAATTTGGCATAGAGCTTCTGTCAGAGACTTTTAAATGTTTTGGGGCAAGACCAGGAACCTCTGAGATTAGCCAATGCTCTTGATCTCTTAAGCAGCTTGCACAGTGATGTAGGAACTGGTGAAATTTGAAAAAAGGAGAAATGGGTCTGAAAAGAAGCTCCAGTGCCAGCAGGACAGCAGCAACTTCTAAGGCAGTGATAGTGGGAAGCAAAGCTGAAGGAGGTAACTGGAACAGATACAGAGTTTAGAAGACAGCTGAATATGTAGTGAGACAAGCAAAATATAATCAAACTACCAGAAAGGGAAAATGAGACCAGTTAACAAGACTTCTGGGTGAGAGAGAAGGCAATGCGGCAGTGAGTGGGCAGCAGCGCAGAAAAGTAGAGGAGAGTTGGTTATGCAAAAGAAACAGGGTAGGATGAGAAATTAGAGTACTTCTCTGGGACTAATGAAGTGAGAGGATGTGTCTTTGGGGCAACTAGGAGTAGAGCAGAAGCATTTGAGGAGCATGGGCATACTGAATCAAATTTGGAGATGGTGGGGAACAAAACATCGAAGTCTGTTCCCAGTAAAGCACACTTTTCTATAGAGCCTGGCACTGGCCCAGAGAGCCAAGGCCTCTTGCCATCCTGTTGTTTCTAATAAAGGCCATGTGTCCAGGACTTTGCAACAGATGTTACCCATGTCGATTTTCTCCATTTAGACAAGATAATAATGAGGATACAGCAGTTTGATCTCCTTTAGGTGTGATTGCACCTGATCAGAGACCCACGAAGGGCTCAATTCATACCAAGACCTTTGACATCAGATACACATTGGGGTTAAATGAAAGCTCATGTGTTACAACATACTACAATATATAAATACACCACAGTGTGTGTCACACTGGTGTCTGTGTGATATACACTGCTTTTGCAGTCCAAAATAGACAGTACCAGTTCTCAGGCCAAAAATCACCGTATCTACATAAGTCAAAAATTTGGTCCAGTTCTGAGCTGGCTGAGAGGTCTCACATATGCAGCTGGGATTATTGAGAGAGTTTTATTCCAACCATAGAGGGAACACCACAATGACATATACAAAAACATACTGCTTGCAATGAAGCATTGAGACATTGCTGTACAATAGGTGTCAATGTGGTGGGACAGGCAAGTGTCAACCTGAACGGCATGTTGAACTTTGCCTCTTTTCCACACCCTGACAGTGAATCTCAGCCTTAGCCCTCAGACACCCATGCTTGTGACAGTAATTTTCCTACTCTAGCTAAGTCTTCTAAATCTTGACAATGCTGTACAACTAAATATTATCAAGATTCAGAAATTGCCATTCTTTTGTTTGTCTTTATTAGGTAGCTGTTTCAGAGACTGACTATTAGATTAAGCTTTGCACAACACAGGATGCCACTGGCAAAGGCACTGCCACCAGTACATTTCCAGAATTAAAGTCTCTAGAATATCCCCTTAGATGTGGAAAACTCAGCTGAAATTATTAAACCAGAAGCTGTACTATAATGACTGTGTTGAATGGCATTAAAATACTCAGTGATTTCTGCTGAATCTTCTCCATTCTGACTAAAATAGTTAAAATATTCAGTTGAAGTAGTATCAGAGCTTGTTCCCTTGGTTTTGCACCTACTCCCTGTTAGTGCATGTCCACGAATGCCCATCTGTTAAGTCTGAAGCTTTTTCTGCTTCCCTAGTTCAACAAACACAGGTTTATTTCACACAAAGAGGAATAAGTTCCACTGAAGTTTTGTGAATAAGCAAGTCTGTGAATTCTGCTCTTAGATATTGTGCAGGGAACATGAGGCTATAGAAACATACAAGTGGACTGGATCCAGTATATGGAGTCTGGGGTGTTGGTCTCTCCAGCTTTAAACCAGTGCTTTCATCCCTTGGCTTCCAGAGCCTGACCTGGGACATGTGCTCTGATTCCCAGGAGTACCATATGCACTTCACTGTAACTGATGCAGTAGCAGCTACACTTGGGCTGGATGTAGTAGTGTGTAAGTCTGACTATTTTGAACATTTAGGCTCTGGGGTTTAGAATGAGCACTCAAATGTTGTGAGGGCTTCAGGCCCAGGCTCTGTGGCTGTCAGAGGGAATTAACACCACTCCTGACAATGCCCAAGGCTGCCCTGTGCATAGCGTGTGTGAAACATCCAAATTGTATTTTGAAGAGCACAAGAGAAAAACCTTTAAGGAGATTAAACTTCAGAAAGGTTTGTTTTATGTGTAGTGCCTGAATCCAAAACCTAAAAACAAGGAGAAGGGAAACAGTCACTGTCAGATCATTAAGTGAGGTAGGGGAGAAAAAAAGAGTATAGCACTTTAAATTGGATAATATATCTTGTAGATGTGCATCATATTGAGTACTCTAGCATTATTTCTTCATTTCTAAATTTTGGAGTGTTAGACAATGTGATCTTTTAATGTAGTTCTGCATTTGTTTTTTCATATATGACTTAAGATCTGACAGATGGCAAGCTTTTGCAATTATTATCCATTTATTTCCTCAGAATGTAACCTTGTGGGTTTTGGAATATATGCCTAAGGCAAATGTTGGTTGTTTCAATGGTTGTGTAATTTAAAACTGTAGCATACAATATAATGCAAAGGACAATTCTATAGTGATAATTCAGAGGATCATATGACTTCATAGGGCTTTTTCTATTTGTGCTTTGTGTGGTTCTGGAAAAGGGAGTTTGCTTTTCTCTGTGTTATCCTGCTGCTCTGCCTCAGGGAAAGAGACTGGACTTGGACAGGATAAATTAATTTTCATTTGGACTGTGTCTCTCTCCCTTTCTCCCGGCATCACATTTGAAGTTCTTGTGTTGTGTGATCAAAAGGCATGTGATGCAGAAAGTCAGTCAGCTCTGCTACCATCAGCACAACTGTGTACAATACAGATGGTACTAGGGATTATGGAGATAGTATCTGACCAGTAAAGAGAAGAAAAGCATCCAGTCTTTAATAAAATGGTTGTATCAGTGGGAGTGGAAAAACATTTGATCAGTGTAGACAAGGTAACACTTAGTAAAAAGCTTAAGGATTAACTTCTAAACTCTAGGCGATGTGGAGAAAGGAAAATGGAAAATGTTTACCTGCTGAAATCAAATGCATTTTTTTCCCAGGGCACCAAACATCCCACACAGAAAAATCTTCCTTTGACTAACAAGCACTGCCAAACTCCAGAAACAGTATCCTAAACCAAGTTAGTCAGAGAGAACCAGGCTTCCCAAAATTTGACCCTGTCTACTTATTGTCTTTGGAATTAAGCAATGAAATTGAGAGCATCTCAATTTGTATGATTGAGATNGGACCCTTTTTTCCTCAGCACATTCAGGTTTTGGTCCATATTGCTGTATGAGCAGGATAACTATCAAGGTATCATCTTGGCAAAAATAATTTCTACATTGTGAAATTTGACATGATTTCTTTGATTAGCTGCTCAAGAAAGAATGTATTTCTTAGCTGCAGCAATGTGTGTAATGCCTACTCCAGTTAAGTTTTGGAAAACACTTCTCGTTCTGATGCTGTTTTCAGATGCTTGTAGCTTTATGGAAGCATTCCAATCTCATTCTTCAACCCTGCTAAGCCAATGAGAGCTAAAGACCTTCACAATGCCTTCTGCTGATGATCATGTGGTTTTGGGGAGAAAACAGTGCTCTACAACTTGAGAAGAAAAGTTGGAGCTGCAAATTTGATCACTTTAATTTAACAGACACAGACTATTTACTCTTGTCCTTTATTAAAGAAGAAATACCCTGCATATTAGGACTAGGGATCTACTACTTGGCTAATGACAGACCATGAGTCTGATTGTCCTAAACACATCTCCATTGTTGGGTTCTGTCTTCTCACAGCAGCATAAAACTTGCCTGTACAAAAGCAGTGTTACAAAGATGAATCTAATGGAACAATAATATCTCTTTCTATTCTAGAAAGTCTCCACAGTCTTCAACAAAAGCTGCCTTGTGGGTTTCACTATTCCTTCATCCCAAGGCACACAGCTGTCCAGCCTTTATCTTCCAACTTCTCTCTGCCAGGTAGATGAATACATATATCTGCTCTGTCTTTTCTTCAACTTCCTGAAGCTGGAAGGGAGGGCAGGAAACAGTTTTCCCTGAAAGGATGAGCCAAAAATGTGTTTACCACAGATGACACCACTCACTTCTGCAGGCCTCAAAATACCATTTAGTATTGTTATTGCAAAATCATGTTTATCAGGGAATTCAACTGACAGGCTGAGAACTCTTTCTGAGTAAGAATAGAAATTGTCTATTGTGTGGCTTTGAACAGCTCACATCTTCTTTTCAATCTAAAAGAAAAATGTCTGTAAACCCTCTTCAAACTTTAATATTGCAGTTGATAACAAAGAAACCTATGAGAAACACACTAGTGCAATTGTTCCAAACTGTATTCTGTTTGGCAGTCTGGCTCAGACTGCTCTATATCAATTTATTTTGGGGGCTACGTCATCTAACAAAACATGAAGCAGTCGCTCCTTAAATGCTGCCTTGTTGTTAACAAGTGCCACCCTTGGTCAAGGGAACAAGAAGTTTCTCCTGTACAAGGTAACATGAAATGAATTTAAAAAATTATCTGCCACTTGTGTTTGTGGGAAAAATTTATGACAGCTTTGTCATGGTCAGCAGGGAAGATTAATGGAAGCTGGGATTTGAGTCAATCAGTGTTGAAACACACCAAACCAATTAAATAAATGGAAACATTTAACAGAGCCTGTATCAATAAATGAAACAGGGTAAAGAATAGAGAATGCTTACAGGGGAAGGGTTTCACTACATTTTTGCTGCTGATCACCCAGAAGGATTTGGCACTGAAAGGAAAAGTGTGCTAGGACTTGTACAGATAAGCTGGAGTTATATTATTTTTCCATAATATATCTGCTTTGCCTTTTTCTCCTGTTTTTCATCTGGAATCTTCAATTAGCTTTTACATTTTTTGGGTTTGTGTTGTTCATGTTATTGACTCATAATAAAGAACACACATGAATTCTTACATTTAATGTAAGAATGATCAAGGCAAAGTTCATGATTGGATTTTGAAATGTGCAGCCTCAAAACACCACAGGATAGTTAATATGGAGGTAGGCATTGCCTTTTCCCTAGGTCAATTACTCAGGTGATGACAATTCTTTCTAATTTTGTATAATAAGACCATCCTTGTGACTGGGGAAGTTTCTCTAAAATAGTCAACTTTTAATTTTTCCAGAGACCCTGTTTATAACTTGAGAAGACAAGGTTGTTGATAAGTCTTAGGACTGCAATTAGGCAGGTCTCAAGAGATGTTTAGGTATAACTAATGCCGTAGTTGTTTATTTTGAGAGCATGAAAAACTACTGGACAGTGCTTGAAGGGGCTCTGACCATGGCAATAAAGAGTGCTGTTGTGAAATGTGTAAGATACAAAGGTATTAAAATTCTTACATCGAAGGAAGTGGTGCTCAAAAACAATATATAGAGTCTAGTGTGCTGGAGAAAAGAGATTGTCTCTATTCAGACCTGAAATTTTGCAGAACTTTGGAAAAAAATTAATGAGTATATAAATCATGGGGCATTTTTTGTTTTTCAATTGACTGAAGAGGGGAATACATATTCAGAATTAGAAATGGAATAATTTGTGTCTTTCTCCTCTGCTTCCTGGCCACAGCATTAGTAACTGAGACACACACACACACACAAAATTTTGAAAAAATATGACATCTTCTTAAGAACTTGTTTTCTGCATGGCAGCCAGTTATCTTTGGGGTGCAGCTTTCTTTCATAAGGGAACACTGCTGGAAGGGCTCTAAACAAGCTTCCTTCTGTAGAATCCTAATTGAATTCAAGTGTCCTTCTGAGCTGGAATGTGTCTCTGAAAGACAAAAAACAGAACAGAGCATCATGCACTTAAATTCACCTTGCTGTAGCTCAGCTTCAGTAAGTTGGTGGATGGTATGACCTCAGAGAGGTTCATACCTCTGCTAAGGGGAATTGTTCAACTCAGTAAGAGCAGACAGGAAAACAAGCAAACAAACCACCACTAGCAACAACAACAATGAAAACTGCTGCTTCTAATTACAGACTGAACTGAAAAGTGTCAACATTTACTCTCTGCACCTGATGTAGTTGCTTGTAAAATCATATATTCTACAACTAACATAATTTGGAGCAGTTTAAAATTTCATTTCTCTTTTAGAGGCAGCTTCTTATTGCTTTATAATGACATCAAAATGTTCAATATTTTTTAGAAGTAAAGTAGGAAAATAAGTTTGCTTGCTGCTTTTCTCTCTTTCCCAGGAGGGCAATGGAGCACCTGTATATAAATAAGAACACAGCTTTGAGCAGTTGTCAGAAAAGAGGGGGAAATATCCATTACTTAGAAAAGAATTAGGTTTAAAAATTTAAATCTGGTGTGGAGGCAATAAGAAAACTGACTATGCCAAAAAGACTGGTAGAAAACCACGTTTTCTGTTGAATTCTCATCCCCTACATCATTCCTAGGACTCTTGAATTGACCCACTGTAGCTCGATCACACCACAAAAATGAACATAGCAGAGCTTTTGGCTTTAGACACCCTTTAGTTTTCAGGCCAGGTAAGTCTTATCAAGGCAACCATTGTGATAGGATATAAATATGTTCTTAATCATG
The DNA here is from genome assembly GCA_013398075.1 of Notiomystis cincta. NCBI lineage: Eukaryota > Metazoa > Chordata > Aves > Passeriformes > Notiomystidae > Notiomystis > Notiomystis cincta. The sequence continues at coordinate 63,384 of VZRX01013343.1, read as the reverse complement.
TGAAAATCAGTGCAGAAACATGCCAGTTCTTTGTACCATTCTTGCTCTGCTTCACAGAGCTAATATATTATATTGGCATGAACACCTGTATAACAGCTTTTTCACTAGGGGAATTCTGAAATTTCTACTTTTCTGGCATATTCTAAACAGGCAAAATATTCTTTAAAAGGACAAGACAGTAAAAAGACCCTCTTTACTGTCTCTCCTTTAGCACATTAGATTTTTATTTTGTTTTGTAACTTGTGTGGGTAGTCATCTGTGAGATGACTCTTGAAATGAGTAAAAGTATTGTTGAGACTAGGCAATAATACAGAAGACCCTTCTCAGCCAGTCCTCAGGTCTGTGCCTTCACTGACTACTCATAACATCAAAGAAGAGCCAATTTAAATTAAGAGGCTCTAATAATCTCTTGAGTCTTTTCCTAATAATTTCATCCATATGTAGGAATAGGAGGAATTTATAGGTAATACTCTGTGCTTCATAACAGATAAGAATGGATGGGAGTGTCAATGGGTTTTTGTGAAAATAATTCCCCTTAATGTCCATCTATCAACTAAGACAATCCCTCAGAAAGTGAAAGTGAACAAATGAGAGTATAATTGTAACATGCTATAGAATTATGGAAGGATTTGGTTTGGAAGGGACCTTAAGGATCCTCTAATTCCAAATGCCCTGCCATGTGGGTATAGTTTCACTGTAGTTATCTAGTTTTACACTTTTGTGCTATAGATTTTCATTACTAGTTCCCAACTGTGGATGAAGTTAAACTTCATAATTCTAAGTGCATTATTAGAGTGTCTAGATGGTGCAGGGTGGCTTATACCAAGTGAGACTTGCAGGTGCTACCAATTTCTTTGCACTATTGTTTGCTTAAAAGAAGAAGATAAAACCTCATGTTCACCCTACATGACAGCACAGAACAAGTGAGGAAAATTTTTCTGTTATGGCTGAAAAGAACTCCTGCTCTGGGTGCTGTTGGGTAAAATGGAGTTTTGATGGTTCAGCATGATGTGCCCCCATTTGAGATGCTGGGATGGGAATTTCACTAAGACTATTATTAGACCTCCTGTCTTCCCAACATCTCAAACGAAAACTGAGCTGAACCAGTGGGAAAATCCATAACTCACAGTCACATTGATAGGCAAGAATTTTTAATTTTAGAGCTGTGGCAAGCACCCAAGCCACATTTTTAAATGTTTTGTGTTTGCTCAAAGGCAACTGGGTTATCGAAATAAGGTTCTTATTTGTTAAGCTTTGTAACAGCTCAAGCAGACAGTTTTATCCGATCGGGATATGAGAGGAGTTTCTTCAAAGAACTCAAAAAATAAGCCCAGTGTCCTGATCCCCAGGATCATGTCCTGAAGAGAAGAGGTATCCCAGTGGCTTCCTGCAGCAACTGACAGTAAATTATTTTTCTGTCATTACCATATTAAATGGGATAGTGTTTTACTCTCCTATTCAGAGACACTTTTCTGGATCATTCAGCATAATTAGTTAAAAACATACTGCTTTAGCAGAACAGAGCTGATTAATTTCCTAGCTTAGAAGACACAGGTGTGTGACGATAAAAGCTTTCTTTGTTTGAATAAACAGAAAATGTCTCATAGCTTTTCAAATTACTTCCTTTAAAGGAATCTGGGTAAATGAAGACAGAAGTACCTGTTCAATATATATTCATTGAAAAGCAGAGAGATTTCTGCTGCGTCTTGTTTTTGAAACAATGTTAAAAGCTGTCCTAGTGTAATTGTATTGAGCCTAATGAATTGTCACTGGAGATGAATTTGGTCCTGGTATCTCTGTTTTCACCTGCCAGGAAAAAAATGTTTTTAATCTGACTTTACATATTAAACACTCACAGATAATGAGACAAGTCCTGGAACAATTCTGTCTTCTTTATACGGACTTTCTAATTCAGCTTGTTATATAATGAGGTGAAAAGAAAATCAAGATCATTCAATTTTTGTAATGACTTTGAATCAGTTCCACAGATTTTATCAGGTGCACCCCCAAACTCAAGAATGTCTGGCTAAATTAATCATTGTCTGAGAAAATGTGTAACTTTAAAAGTATATTTGGAACATGGAAAAGACAAAACACTTTGTGTACAAAAGGATGCTTTGAAACAAATTTGAGTTACTTTTAAATACCTTGAATACTCTGACTTTCAGATTGCTGAGAAAAGTGCTGAGTTCACGCTCGGCCTAGACAAACAAGATAAAATTACCAGCAATGAGAGTGTGGCCCTGCAGTGTCTGGGCAAAGGGATCTCGGGGCTGGCAGGGGCCGAGGCTGTGCTCTCCTCCTGCCTTTCCCCGGCCAACCTTAACCCTAACCCTAACCCTGCACCAAGCCCTTCTGGCACATCTGACAGGCTCCTGCTCCCTGTGCCCAGATTAGAGGGAAATGTGTTGAATTTAAAAAGCAATCTCTTCTACCTAGATTTACCATGGCCTAGGAATTTTCTTGGAAAATATGTAATTTTCGCAGTCTCATGGGTTCCAAATTCAGTATTGATGTCATGCATCTATTGGAGAGCTTTAATTTAAGACTAATTCTCCCAGGTAGCCTAACTTGGAAATTAGGTTAAAGAGGTCTTTTTTTAATCAGTAAAACTCCTCTCATTCATGAAAACTTGTCTCTCTCAGATGCATTGACTTTCAGACCTAGTCAAAATTATTTATTGTTTTGCCTTGTTCTAAAAACGTCACATTATATAATGCAGATTTCAAGATACTGCCATTTTGAAAATGTATTTTTGTAATTTCTCTTTTAAAAGCCAGGTTGGTTTCTCTTCCGTCACCACAATGGAATAATTGGTGAGCTTGCATGAATGAGTCATGAGCTGCATACATCAGGGCTACTTAAGTCAACTTAAAGTCCTTCAAACCTCAGCTGATAATTAGAAATGAGAGTATAGGCAGGGTCCTCAAATCCTGATTAGAAGTCACTTAAAATAATTACAGAAGGAATGAATGCAATTTGAAATATTCTCACCCTGGTAGGCTAATCCTAGTTGGTGAGCAGAAATCTCCATAAAATATTCTTGAACTTCATAATGTAAAATTTTAGTTTATGTGTTTTAAAAAAAAATCATTGCTCAGATATACAAAAGTAACCCAAAGTAGATGGAGACAAATGTCAGCAGTGAGTTAACAGTCATATAGCATATAACACTAGGTGTTATGCCCTCTATTACACTATATAGAATTGCTATTATTACGTTGTCTTTAATAGTTGAAATATTACTTTGATAAATCAGCATATATTAAGGTATTACTGCCCTAACTTCTTTATCATTCATGGCATTCACTTGCAAAATGTTCATATGATTTCATTATGTGAGTCTATTTGCACCCTCATCTCCTTATATTTTAACCTGAATTTTCCCCTATGTATGCAATTATGTCCTCCTTTTACTTTTCCTGTTTTGATTTCTGCACTTGTGAGACACTGATTGAGAATCACAGCTGTTTGGGAATGAGGTTAGAAATATCTGCTTGGACCCACTGTAAAGCCTGAGGACTGTTTGTTTTTTTGTTTTGGATTCCCCTCGTATTTCCCCAAAATCTTCTGAACAGTTACACCTACATTATGGAGTACTGCTGTCATCTCAAGGCAGTCTTCCATAAAGCATTGACCACTATCTGTCCCACTGCATCATTTACATGATTCATCAAGAGCCAAGAAGGAACAGTTTGATTTTTTCTGGCTAGTACACAATCATCCTTAATGTATTTGTTGAGACTTAAATTCAAAGCCAGGTATTGCAAGGATTTCAGATAATACAATGTCATTAAAAGCTTTTTTGTCTTTATCAAGAGCTGTAGTGTAAGCCATACACTACACCTTCCTGTTATGATTATTTTTTAAGGTTTTTGTTGATGCCCACCTGCTCTTGCTTAGAATTCACATTGCCTTGGGAATAGATGTGCAGCTTTATCCTGTTCTTGTCATTGTGTAGACAGCAGAGCACTATTGCAATGGTATTTTACTTTCGTAGTAAACCAGTTTTCACTTCTCAAAGTCTGTGAGCTATCAGGATTTCTAAAGGGAAAAAAAAAAAGGAATTAAGTAACTCTTTCACTTCCTGTCAACAGAAATGAGAGCAGCAACTTATATTTATGCTCCCACTAAATTTTTTAAAATTATATTTATGCAAGACAGAATGAGAAGAGAACTTCTGGAAAGATATCCATCCTTGTAGATAGATGTTCATGCTCCTTTCGAGGAGTACTGTGTCCATCTGATGGATCCACATGCACACCTCTTGTCACAGCTGTTTCCTGTTATGCTTTGTACTGACCCTTTTCTTTTTCTGTGTAACAGGAGATCAGGAAAGCATTGGCAGGATTGCATGCATATGTCCAAAAATAACTCCTTAAGCATGTGGAAGGATTTTAAAGTATATGCTTTTTGCTGACCAAAGAACCAAACCAGCTCTCAGAAACCTGCAACCTAAGGATGTCAGAGCACAGTTTTGGACTTTTCATTTTGGGGAGGACGCCTTCATTTAGGGAAGGAGTCACCACAGAGGGTGACTGTGAAGAGTTGTGGCTTTGAGGTGGCGGCAGTCCTTGTGTCTTTATGTTGTCCAGGAAGGTGGAGTCACCATCCTTGGATGTGTTTAAGGAATGACTGGACACGGCACTTAGTGCTATGGTTTAGTTGATGTGGTGGGTTTTCATCAAAGTTTGCAACTGTTCATCTTGGAACTTCTTTTCCAATCTAAATGATTTTATGGTCCTGAGATGTGAGAACGAAACATTTCCAATCAATTGACTCACCTATGGAGAACTCTAGGTCAATCCAGTGAAGGAGTACACAAGAAGAAAGAAAGTATTAATTCTTTATTCTAGGCTTCTTTAGGCTTAGATAGGTTTATTACAATTTTTTTTAAAAAAATAAAAATGACAGGAACAGAAAAACTTGCCCATTTCAAGATATTTCACCCAGAACTTCTAGCCATGCATAAGCTGGTTTTAATTCATATATCTTATTGATCTCAAAAGACGAAAAAAGAGTGCTGAAAATTTCCTTGGCTGAATCAGGGAATGTTACATTTTAGGGAAATAAAGTAGGAATGTGTGTTTGCTGTCAAACTATGCTGTTTATATATTTATGGATCTTTACATCACTTAAGTACTTTTCCTGTCCTTGAAAATATAGATGCTCAAAAGTTCTTTGTAGAGTGTGTCATAAAGGAAAGTGGTCAAACAGGAGTGACATGAAGGTGCTGAAGCTCTTAGCAATATTTATTTTATCTTTTAAAAAAGAGATTTAATTTGCAGTTAATCTCTAACTTCTCTTTTCTTTTGAGATTATTTTGAAAACTAGGGTAAAATAAACTATATATCAAGTTATGATTTTTTTAAAAATTTAGGTAGATTTTCCTCGAGAATTTGGTGATTTTTTTCAGGATTTTCTGACCATTTATTCTGCATGCTATCTTAATTTGAAAATTTCAGGATGAAATATCTCTTTTTGCTTTATTATCTGAGGCTGTCTACTTCTAGGAAATCCATGCTGATGTCAATCATAGGACAATAGAAAGTGTTTTCATTCTTGATGTGTTGCAGAAACAAGTGTGAATTTCTTTTTAAAGACTGATAATAAACATACACAAAAATGTGCTGTATTCTAATGAAATATTGAGATCAAATTGTGAGAATTATTTTATTTTTTTCTTCCCTAGGCTTAATGACCGTAGTAAGTACTAAAGTGATCCTTCACAGAGCACAGCACCTCAACCTAATGGGCATATGGCATAAGGTCACCTTTGGAAACTTGTCATTCTCACATTGCATCTTTGCCAGAACATTGATATTGGATTTTAGAAACACTAATTTAGAGTTTTAAATAGGGAATGTCAGGAATATATCAGAGGAAGGCTTGTTAAGGAAGTTTTTATATATAGGATCTATTATAGCTGAGAATCCTCAAATATCGCTTTTCTTGCAGAAACAGCTTTTAAACTAAAACCCTCAGTGTTGGCTGGACTATGCAATTCCCAGTGAAGCAATGATGAGACAGAGAGGGAAAAAAGTCTGTGTTCCACTCTGTGCCCAGCTTCTGCCTCTGACTCTCCATTTAGTGCCTCACAAAGAGTGTACCTGGCTTCCTTTCAAGCCTTTCCACAAACAGGAAAAGGCTTCAGTCTTTCTGGCTCCACTGTAGACTCCAAGTCACAGCTGTAACACCCAACAAATTGGACATGATGTTTATTGGGTGCCTTCAGTTGTTCCTGCCAGCCAGGAGGACACCATCAGAGTGTGGCCAGTATATCTCCACACAAAATGCACTTAATATCCGCACAGACCTTCATGTCCAGTCTGGGAACATGTTGGTGGTAAAGTGAGAAGCGATACAAGGAGACACCTAATCCTTTCTAATACCCATTCCTGTCAGGGAATTTATTATTTCTAACAGAAACTGTTTCCACTTACCAAGGCACTTCTGGAGCTTTTCGCATGGCCAAGGGAAGGTACAACTGCTAGGCTGAGCTGCTCAGCTGTCACTTGACCCACAGCTGGGGCCACCTCAGCAGCCACAGTCGGTAACCTCTGCAGACCCTTCTTTTGGACAAGGTGTGACACCATCCTGTGTGTGCTCCCTGTGCACAAGAAGAGAGCTCCAGCACAGAGGTTTCAGACCCACTGCTCCACGGGGCTGTTTACCCTCTGTCCTGGTGTTGCTCACTGCATCTCCCTCTGTCCACACATTGGTTTTTCCACCCTCATGTCTGCAAAGGACCTGCAAAAGCATGAATGTTGCAGCTCTTTTCCTTGAGGTCTGGATAAGTACATTTCTGAGAGTCTTTCTTCCTCCATTTTTTAGTCCTGAGATCCTGATCAACACCCATGTCATTTTATTCTTAACTTATTTAAAAATAGGACCTGTACTTGTTTGTAGAAATGCAATTTTTCATCCAAAACAAGGAGTTAACAGGTTTTGTGTGTTGAGTACTACCAGCAGAGATCACAGCATTCCAAGAGTCCTGTACAATTAAAGACATTGCAGCAGCACAGCCCCTCATGGCTTTACATGCTCTAATAGAGGAAAGCTACAAATTAAAAAAAGTAAAAATTACTGAAAAGCTGAAAAATCCTATTCACTATGCACCAAGTTAGATTCTGATATATGCTCAGATGTCTATGAAAACTTATGAAATGTCAGTTTGAGCACTGGAAATATATTTTTAGGTTATATTTTAATATGAGAGGATGAAGATAAAGTACATACTATATAGTCAGATAAACAGAAAAGTCTGCAGCACTTACTTGCTAAGCATACATGGAAATAATTGCATTGAAGTGGTGCAGTATCTAGACCAGCTGAGAATTAATACCATGTTTAGCAGATGCATGGGAAAATGGATACGCTTCTTCACCTATGAGATGTATTCTTATTTCCATAAGGAAATTATGAGAAATTGCTGAAAGAGATTTCAGCACCTTCTGTTAGGTACAGTGTGATGAAGAAGTGTGCTAATGAAAATCAAACAGTATGCGTTGAAAGTCACTGTAATCTTCATGCCTGTTAACAGCTCCAAAATCACCGACATTAACCATAATATCACTCAGGACAGAGTTTAAGACATTAGGGGGGAGATGGAGGAAAGGGGAATTAAATCACATTTTCTTTGGAAAACTGTATATAGTCCTTTGCTTTGTGTTTCATGCATGCTCTCACGCTAAAAAGAAATCGTAACCTTTTTATTATGATTATTAGTCATAGTAGTAGTAGTGTAGTAGTAGTAGTAGTAGTAGTAGTAGTAACAGTAGTAGTAGTAGTAGTAGATGCAGTAGTAGCCACCAGTTTCAACTAAATTTGGCAGAAAACTGAAGCTCTCACAATTAATTAACTTTGTCAAGTCTAATGGAGCTGTGACACTGTTGTAGTAGGCCCAGAAAAGAAAGGCTAATGTTAGCTCACCAAGCAATGTTTCATCTATTAAAGAGCCTCCATATGCTTTGGTATTTCTTGTACCTTCTAACACAACAATCACTCACAGGGCACTGACCTGTAGGAAGACAGACCATTTGGTTTGGTGGCTGATTAACTAATTTTTTGGTTTGCAGGGGATGTTGGTCAAAAATTCCATCCTAAACTATCAGTAGAAATATTGCAATAGCTCATGAAATAGCTGGGTGTTGATTTTACTTTATTTTGTTTTAAATCAACATCATATTCATAAGTGACTAGTTGAACCATATGCACCACACTTCCATTCTTTCCTAAGAGATGAAGCAAGTTTCCACATATTTCTTTTCTATCTGAAGCTGTAGTGCTGTTTCTGTGGTTATAATTCTATTTCAAATACTGATATACAGAACTACTTCCATGAAATCCAGCATTAGGAGTGTCAGGGAAGGAACCAGTGAAGAATGTGAGATGTTAAGCAAAACTCTTGCTAAGCAGGGTAAGTCTTTAGCAGTCTCCAAAAGCTGGTAGTTGAACTTTAAAGGTTGTGTACGCTTCAGCAGGCAAAAGCTGTGCTTCAGCAAACCTTAGACTAAGTGGCACTAATGCTAAATGCACATTGCCCACTGCAGTAAAAAGAGCAGTGAGAAACACCCTCAAAATCACACTTGCTTAAGGACTTAAGGAAAAAAGGTGACTTGTGGGTGGATGAGATTTAAGCATCATATAAATAAGCTAAGTGTTCTGAGGAAATTTGAATCTCTTTAAGAAATTGAATTGACACAGAGGAATCAATGGTAGAAAAGCTTACAGATGCTCATCTGGAATAAGTAACAAGAAAAAATCATTTCCAACTTGGCAGTTGCATGTTATATGCAGTCTTAAACCACCAAAGGACCCCACTGCAATATCTCATTGATAAGATATTGTGGCTTTACGATATCTTTATTTTTAGGGAATTTGTATGTGAAGACTCAACGTCAATTACTTGAGTATCATTTTCATTTTTATGTCTCACAGGAATTGACTCACAATGATAATTAAATACATTTACTCAAGGAAAAAAAAACAGAATTATGTTCCAGATACATTAAATATTACACAGTTTTAATAAGAATGCATTTAGCAGCATACAAATGTTATTTACTATGAAGTGTAAGAAGACCTTCAGGTACTGCATTCAGAATTCTTCACAATATCAAGCAAGCATACTCGTTAATGGAGTTACTTTTCTTCTAAGTATTATTTACAAGAAGCACTTTTCAAGAGATGCTGTTTTGTTATTTATTTAAGCAGTTTTAAAACAAAGCCTCAGGTTGTGAAATCATATGCATGTCACTGACTTTTTCTTCAAGTTGACAGCCAGTGAATCTTTTCAACAAGTCTCAGATAGTTTGTATTTAGCTGGCCATGTTAAAGATTTAAATTCTCAGTTAATGTTTGCCCTTTTCAAGGGAAGATAATTTGCTGTTTTGCTCTCCTGCAGACTGTCAGTACATCCTTTCTCCGGACAAATGGAGCTAGTGCTGTACTGAGGTTTCAGCTCTGCTGTCCATTATTTTATTTTCAGATAAACAGAGGCAATTTACCTGGTAGCCAGAAAATGTACACTGTTCAGCTTTGTCAGAAGGGAGATGACAGTCAAAAGAATTGCAGTGGCTACAGAACTATATGCTGTCCTTGGCCATGTGAATTCACAGATCTCCTTTCCTCACTTGTTTTTTGATAAGTTTAGCACAATTCAGACCCTCTATCTGATGTGGGGCCGTAAGATTATTCCTACAGTGTTTAGCTGCTAGCACTTTATTAGAAATTCACTTACAGTTTCTGTTAGTTAGCATCTTTCTTTCATGTCTATACTGCTAGAAACCCAGAGGCATAGGCCTAAGGCAAAATAATCATCCTATCCTTGCTGGAATCAGGAAAGTGAGAATCTCCCAAGTGAAGATTTTTTTCCTTTCTTTTTTAACTTTAAGTTTTGTTCTTTTATCTGAATGTAGTACCAAATAGGTAAACTGTGGCACACATCTATTGTGCAGGTGAAACCCCTCCCACCTTTCTGCATTGTTTTTTTCTATTATTTTTGTTTTGCTTCTCCTATTCGCTTTGTTTCTTTCCTTAAATCTTCCTTAAGAGGCTTTCAGAAATCCATTTAGTTTGACTCAGTTTGAAATATAAATAGCAGGCAGATCTCTGTCCCAAATATCATCTGTGTGGCTCTCTTTAGCACTTGAACAGCATCCGGTCTGTGCCTGGCAGCGGCACAGAGACAGGAGTCTCTGCAGACTAAGCTGATTTAGACACACGTCATGAGACCAGCACGTCAGTAATTGCCAGTTTACACACTGAACAGCTCCTAACTGGTAGGGAAAGAGGAAATTTCATGACAAATTGCCATGGAGTAGGTTTTAATATAGGTCATGTATATTTTTACTGTGCTACAAGTTAACTCCTTAATGGATCCTGCAGTAACACATTTGTCTGGCTGTACACAAAAATCAGCATTTCCCAGAGGGAGAGGTCCGTATCACTGTTAAAGTACCTGTGGTATCTGCCAGGCCTTTCATGTAAAGATTTTTAAAAAGAAGAAAATGAACCAATTTAATTACTGCAGGTTTAGCACATTTCACCTGTGTTTCTGTGCTATGGCAGAAACATTTACCTTAATTTACCAAAAATACCACCTGAAGGATAACCTGTGGAGTCTTATCTCACTTATGCTTCTGCATGGTTCAAGATGAGGTCACCACCTGTCTTGGAGTTGTAAATCCTGGCCTAAAAACATGCAAGCTCAACCTGTTTGTGTCAGTATTTAGTTTATCTATGCAGATATGGAAAGATTACATGTAGGACTGATAGGATTCAGGAGGTATTTTTATCAAAAATAAATGGTTGGAAATATCACTGACAAATTTTACAACCAGGTAAAATTTCCATCAAACTTCTGCTTTAGCAAGAGATTTAAAATTTTAAAAATTCTCTAACAATACTTTCCAGCAATGTGAAAATGTCTTAGACTTCTTAATTTAATTTAATTTTATTGCCCGAGCTATATAACAAAATCACATGTGGAAAAAGTTCTCCTTTTTTGTATCTTTGAGTAGGAGTGTCTATTTTGGTATTATGATTCTAAGGAAAAACCACCTGTCTTTAAATCCAATTTTTGAAGATATCCCCATTTATATGGTTTGGTTCGATTAAACTTCAGATTAAAGAAGAAAAATAAATTACTTGTTTCAAGAGATGCTTGAAAAGCATCATTTTTTCTGTTCCCTTATGATGTCAGCAAGCCACATTCAGCTGCCTGAAACACTTTGTAGAAGTCAAGCTTGAATTTTGTCATCAGGTTTCTGGAATAAACAGACTGAAGATCCATGCGAGCGGGAGGGGTGAAATAGGACATGTAGGCACAATGATCTGAAACCATCAGCTTTTCACTTTCCCAATAGTTTGGTCCAGTTAGCTCTTCATTTTTCAGTGTAGCAGATAGATTTGCTCTCAATTTTCTGATGGTCACACTAAGGTACTTGCATGAAGATTTATTATGTTGGTGAAAAAAATGGGACTTTCTTTCCAAAATAGATCCACAGGTAAAATGAACGCTGATTTTGAAATTTTTCTTTCTTTGTGTCAAGCTTTGTCCTCAGCATTCTGAAGTTGTTTTTTATGTAACATTTTTATGTGTCTTGGAGGATGTTATCCTTAAATAAGCCTTAGCATTCCAGTGACTGTATCTTTAAAAAGAGTTGTAAAGAAGAGATACTGCAGCACCTTTGAATTTCAGAAGTGTAGTATATACACTACAGGTCACGTTGGAGAAAATGTAAGTGTACTATATGCTAGAAGCCATTTCAATCACAGAACTTTATTAACAGTGTTCTTTTTCCTGATCATGATGCACTGCATGACAAATACAGTTTTTTAACAGTATTAATGTTTGCTACAAGCAGGTGAAGCAAACAAATATATAAATAAAGTGGCATAAAGTAGGATTAAGTAGAATCACTCCTCAAGGATTATCAGAGTACCTTATATCTCACAGAGCCTTATATCATCATATCATTTGGAAACAGCTTCTATTTTATGAGATTTTTTTAATTCCTAACCCTTGCCCTCCTTCATTACTGCAGACATTTTTTGCTTGATCTTAGTATTTTAACCACTTAGTAGCTTAAATTTAGCCATTTAGCCTTATGAGGCATTCAACTTCACACAATTTTTAAAACATGATTTAACTATTCATTTTTACATTTCAATAATATTTTCCATTTTCTTGCCCATTCATGTAAATTAGTAAGCTCTTTAAATATGACACAGTATTTTTTCTCCTTGCACTGATGTTTATTAAAGGGCTTTTTGATAGCAAGATGTTGCAATATGTCCTGAATATTCAAGACCATAAATGCGAGAAATACACTTAGAAGATCATCTGAAAGAAGTATAAGTATCAAATATTTCTCAGTGCATATACCATTTTTGATGACATAAGTTTTTGCCAAGATGAGTGTTTTTTCCATTGCTGTCTTGGTGTCTAAGTAGGAGAATATCAAACCTATTTATGTGTTTGGGCCTGTGACTCTTAAAAAAGTTGAGAGATAGTTGATAATCTGAGGTGGCTGAGCAGAGCCTAGCAAGGTAACCATCTGCCCAGTGTGGTAGAGAACTCTCAAACTGCATAGTGAAGGTAAATCTTGGTTTATCCAAGACTTATCACAGCTTAATTCCAGATATAATGTAGGTGCTGTGTGTAACACATGATAATTGTTTGTCTGTATACTCAATTATCTAATATGCATTTGGCTGATAGTTAGAAAATAAATCAAGGCCATACATCTCTACACCATATCACTATCCTGTGTTCAAAGGCTCCTTTCTGATGGAAGATTCTGATCCTTAAAGAACCATCCATCTGTCCAAAGTTAGGATCAGCTGCAAATAACATGTAATTTCCAAGACTGTCCTATGTTGACACTTCAATACCCCCCCTAAGAAATCTCTTGCATTTCTTACCACTTATAGGTAATTTCCACCACCTTCGCTCCAAATGCCCAGCCTAAGGCCTTGCTTTACATTAAGATTTTTTTCCTACTACATCTTCTCATAGAAGTAGAGACAAGTTATGAGGACTGCCTAAGTTGAAGTGTTCAACAATTCTCATCATAGCTATTTGATTAGGAAGCTTCCACCTGGTCAAGCTCTGCCCAGCCAGCATAAACAAAGATGATTACAGTGTCAGTGTTTTCTAAAGAGCAACTTTTGCAGAAAATGGCTTTCCTTTTATCTAATAAAAGTGCAATTGCATGTAATTTTCTTCTTTTAAGTAAACGGTTCTCTAAAAGAGATACAATTACAAAATCGCAACTCAATCTGTAAAAAAAGATGTTCAACAGGTTCCGAGAAGTAGATCCTGGATTCTCTTTTGAGTTCTTCAAAGCAGCCTTTCAAGTGCCACTGCTTAATAACAACTGATAGTTGCAATCTTTGTACATAAACTTAGTCCTTTAAGACTTGCAGCATAAGATAGTCATCTTGTCTTCTTTTGTTGTTAGTGGAAAATAGAGGGACAGAATTGCCTTATGGCTGTAGATAAAACCTAGACAACCATCTATGACTGGCCAGTACATTTTTTATCTTTCACTAAAAGAAGCTTTATAAAATCAATCCTATTTGTAAAGTTACCATCCTCTGGTGAATCTTGAGAGGATTCCAGCTGTTCCTCCAATCCCTGCAAAATTCCAGAGTCTCTCCAGCTGATTTCTTTCTTTACTGAAAGAAGACTTTTGTCCAATCCTATAGAGTCCATACCCACTTCACTCTCCTTGTTAGTTCCTACTCAGATCATATGAACCTTTACTAAAGGTTTATACAACACACTGTGAAATTAATTGAAAGTTTCTCTCTGATTTCACAATGCTCTGAATTAAGCCTTTTTTCTTGCATCATGGCCCTACAGGATTTTTCTAGTCTTCTCTCTTTTCTAGTCAACTCTCTAAACCTGATGATAAGCTTCTGATTCAAACAGCTGCCACATACCCTGCTGGGCACTAAGTAACTGCTGCTAATTTCCCATTGCATAGATAATGAAGCCTGACATACATACAAAACAGCACGTGAGATTCAATCTCAGCTTTCTAAAGTATACTAAATGGAGACATTAGCTGTAAATTCACAGTTTATTCTCTTTGATTTCTGAGCAGATAGAGCTTAAAGCTACCACAAATCCTTCATGTTTATCTTTTTGATGCACACTTGATTTCTCCCATATTCCATTAATAATAAGAGCACCTGAAAGTGTTACTTTTGCTCCCAAACATGTGCTCTGTGCCAAAATACTTTTTTTACCCACATATTGTCATCTTTGTTAATGTCAGGGTATAAGAGTCTGGAGAGAAAAAGCACTGCAAGGCATAGGCTCTGCTTTTGGTAGCAAGAGCAGATTAGGGGTCTCATAGAAATGTGGAGAATTGCCTGCCACAACTTCTTTCTCGTTGTGCTGCTGTTTCAACTCCTTGAGAGCCCAGATCTGTTTTGTCCAATGGCTCTGCCTGTCATTTCTCAGGAGGTTGCAAGAGGAAGCTGTTGCCTGCCTCGTGAAGCTTCCAGTTGCTCTGTCACGTAGCCAATGCCAGTGTTTCCCATATGAGCCTGGGCTGCTATTCCAATGCTCCTCTGCCGCCTTCATGACAGATGGTGCACAGCTCTGCAGCAGCCACAGCCAAAAGTAACTCGTGGAGGTGTGATTCCACTGTAAAGATTTTCCAGCATTGCTGCTCAGAAAAACTCCAGTGACAGGAAATGACAGTTAAAAATTCCATTATGTACATAAAAGCATTAATTCACTCCTCATTGAACACAGAGCTGGAGGGTACCACTGTGCCTATTAGTGCCAATTTGCATTACCTGAGCATCATGAATTTCTGCTGCATCAAAGCTAATATGTTGCATTCTGACTTGCCAAGCTGGTGTGGGGAACAGCTATAATGTTGTGGAGGTCTTTGAAAGTCGTTGGAACCACACAGATATTTGAGAAGCTGTACAGTCAGGTAATAGGCTAACAGGGAGGGCTTTTCATCTGGGGCCAACCTGTCACACAAAACAGCTGCACCAAGGAAAAGTGCAAGGGCAGTGCAGCTGGGTGGGCTGTGAGAGTCTGGTGGCAGCACCTCAGCAGCACATCCACCTGGCCTTTGCCTGCTCATGGCTGGCTCACAGCTGACTTAGGGACGAATGTGAGCATCACGTGGAAAACGTGGAAGAGCCTGGTCTGATATTCAGCCTGAAGAAAGCCCAGATTTACAGCAGCCTTAAGAAAAGACAAGCTGGTGCATTTCAGAGACTAAAAGTATTATCTGAGTTCTTAGGAGGCATAAAGAAAACTCTGTAGCATAGGGGTAGTGGCAATTAATTGAACCAAGAGATTTTATTTTTAAATGGGCTACCTATTCCCCAAAAAAGCTAAAACTATGGTAGTTCTACTGAGGCCCTATAAAGGGGAACAACAGTTTTTAATACAAACATCTTTAAAATAACACAAAAATAGAATTTCTGGGGAAAAAATTAACATGCACCTCTCCTCAGTCACCTAATAGTGATAATGACCATTATAAAGTTAAGTCTACAGAAGCATATTTGTGCCTCTTTGGATACTATAAACATTTAGGCTCCTCACTCCCAGGATCCATACTGACAGTCATATCCTAAAAGAATGTAGGCTAGCAATGTATGGCATTTGCATTAAAACATCTTACAGCTGAAGGCAGGTGTTGAATTTTCAATTAAGAAGGTTATAAATTGACTTTACCTCTCTTCCTTTCTCATCCTGGCTCTGGCTGGATCAGTTCTCCACTGATGTTCCTCACTTCTGTGACTTCTCAACTTGAGGCAGTATGATTGTTTGTACAAAATACATGAATATACTGTATAATATGTGTGCCTTAAATTGCTTTCAAGTTGATAACTCTTTCTAATAACGTTCGAGAGAGTGCTCAGGATGTTTAATGTTTCTATTATTTTTCTATGGAATTAAAAACCATTGCCAATATTTTTTTCCTTGTTTAAATCTTCTCACCTCCAGTCAGCTGGTAGAGGGAGAGGACTTATGCTACAGGTGCACAGTTCTGAGCACAGCTGTCTCTCCTGACTGTTTATGAAGGCTTGTCATAGAAAACAAGACTACCGCCAACCTAGCTTGTAACAGGAAGATATGTATTCACTGATGATTATTTTTGTTTGGGTTTTTATTCCTCTGTAAAATAAAAGTGCAGATGTAGAGCTCTATGTGTTGTTGGCACTGGTGCCCCATAGGTCTTGTCGCAGTAAATTAAAAGAAAATAGATACTGCTAATTTGTGGTTACAAAAAAATTAAAATTTAAAAAAAAGGCATTAAAGTGATAGTCCCTTCGTAAGTCTGGCAACAACAGGGAAAAACAACTTCACAGCCTGATGTTGTTGCAGTTTGGCAGTCAAATGGGTTTGTGTAGGCTGCTGTTGGCAGCAGTTTTCATTAGCTTAGGGCCTCCTTTCTGGAAAGGCAGAACTGAGCTGCCAGACACAGATGTCCAGTCTGTGCAAGCAGGACTCACTTGTACACTGTCCTGCTGAGCAGACCCCTTGGGCATCTCCCATCTGCCTGCCTTTAAGTGCAATTCTCTTATGATATCTTCCTTAAATATCCAGGCTTTAATTTATATGTTTGCTTTAAGCTAAATTTCCTATTCTGTTATAGTAGCCATTAATAATCATGGCAGAACTTCTCAGCAAGGAGAACAGAGTCACATTTCTGTATACTTTGAGTAAATGCCACCATCACTACAAACTACTGACTGGAATAGGACATTGTTTTAATTATTATTAGTATTTATGCTTGACCTAGTAAAGTAATATACAAAACTAATCCAGGATCTCTGTAATGTTTACTGATTACCTTTGGTATACCCCACAAAAGAGAGAGCATGTGCAGAAAAAGAAATCAGCAGCACTACTGATTAGATTATTGTTATCCTCCTGGTGCATCTGGTCCCATGACTGCAAAAAGATTGGAAGGATTTAGCTGTTTTTCTTTCTGGCTCCCTGAAAAGAAATATGAAATTTTTAATTCTTCCCTGAGAGATAAAATAGAAGGAATTAATCACGTCCTCATGACTAGAGAATTCTTTTCAAGTAATGGCTGTTACTAGAAAATATTTTAAAACATTTTATAGAAAAAAATATTCTTCTTGATGTTGTACTGATTATATTTCAGCAAATAATATACTTCTATATTATGAAGTTTTGAAAATTAGATCTTTCCAGAACTCTGGAGATGAACCTGGTGAAGATTCTGAATTTTTCAGGATCCAGAAAGACTCCTAGATAAACTGTGTATAAGGAATGATGTGTAACATTAGTATCTTGCTCTTACAAAACTTTTTTCAGCGTCTCTGAAATAAGACAAATTTTTCAGAGCAGTTAGCATTTGGACTGGAAGGAGTAAAGTTTTGGAACGCGAAGAGATGAACTTTCATGATGCAGTGATATTTGCTCCGCTATTGTATATGTCCCAACAACGTGGTGTTTTTCACTCTGTACATGAGAGTTTGAGGGCTCTCCAGAAAATAAAAAGCTTATTTGCTATTTTATTGTCAGTCCTTCCTGAGAAGGGACCTTTATTCAATCAATAGAAGAAAAGATCACTACCATGCCTTACCATGCTGGCAGCAATGTATTAAGACAACAACTACATCAAAGTTTTAGGTGCTATAAACAAATCTGTGTGAGCAAGAAATTGCTCCCATTGTGCAGCTAAGTAGGTGTACTCTGGCAGTTCTTTGTTTTGCTTCTGCGTCATGGTGGGTTTTTTGAAGGTTGGAAGGGGTTGGTTGGTTATATTGGAGTCCCTTTTTTGTAGCTCTGTGCCTGGATGTGGTACACCCAGTTCAGTACAGACCAGTACTTTGAGTGATACACCTGAAGACTTTTCCTGACATTGTCTTAAATATTTCACTTCTGGCTCTAAACTCAATGTGGTTATGTCAAGGTTAAGACCAGGCAAACAAATATGTCATATGTCCATCTCCTGTCTCTGCATTATTCAAATAGCAGTGGAATTCTGTCTCCATTTACTTACTCCATAGCTTAACTGGTATGTATTTAGCCCTTCTAATACTTCCATAAGTCTGTTTTGCAAGTGAATTATCACTTTTGTTTTGCTATTCTGGATTTCTTTTAATCTGTCACTGTCTCTTGTGTAATGAGATGTCCAGAACTGCTGCAGGTGTAGTTGTATTTATTGCCCTACATAGATGAAATACCTTCTGTAGATTGAATGCTATTAAAAAAGCTGTGGACTTTCTCCTGTCAAACTGCATTCCAAATGCATTTCTTGATTGTATCAAGACTAGGTCTCCTTCTCTGTGTTCAGCAGTGAGATGTTAATTTTGATTTTTTTTTTTTTAATTAACGGTAACAACTGAAGAGACAGAGTCTTTTCTTTCCCAAAGAAGTCTGAGGCAGTTAAACTGAATAGGTAGCTCCCTATTACTTGGCTGAGGTTAAGTAAGATGTGCCCAGTATGAAATTTGCAAAAATTAAGTTACAGCCTAAGTGACATGGAACTGGACTGAAGAGAAGGTGAACATGATTCTGTGAAAGACAGTTCAGTCCTTCTGATACATATAAATGACAAATACATCTCCTTCTTGATTGACTCATTATGTAGAAGGCAGAACTAATGCATAGCTAACTTGTATATTAGGCATGCCTTACATAAGGCAAGCAGAGGCATCTCTCTGACATTAAAAAGTGCACATTAAAAGATCTGAAGGAGTAGTGGTCAAAAAATTGCAGTCAAGGATGTTATTTTCCTTTCAGAGAATATGACATCTTTAAAATTCAGCAGTTCCCTTGATGTCTGTCAATGTGTCTGTTTGTTTTGAGGAAGAAAAAGATGAAATGTTGCTTTTTGGTAAGGTCACAACCTTTCCTTTTCAAGCACACCTGGAATGTTTTGATTGTTTCATGACTCACTCTCTTATTTTGCAAAAAAAAAAAAAAAAGATGTGTAGATCAGTGTGCTCTAAAATTGATAGGATATTTACATTTATTTCTTACTTTAATAGACTAATCAAAATAAATCTATTTTGGTTTGTCTAAAGCATATACTTTAGTTGATGCTGCTGGCCCTATGATTAAAACCCAAGTCATTAAAAAGTTTTTATTTCTTTTTACTATTAGAACACCATTTTGAGGGGATGGAAACAGTCATGTTAGATTAGATACTGAGCTACCTTTGAAACACTGAACATAGTGTGCAAGGTCAACATAGCAAAAAGCCAGGTTAGGTCACACATAGATGCAAGAACACAATCCCAGATACCAGTATTAGTACACAAGCTGGGCTCAGCTGTTCTATTTCAAACACCAGCTCAGATAATTCAGCTTAATAGGGGCATGTTTTATAGTAACTCTTTTATTGCAATCTTCCTGCAGAGCTAGCAGCATATGTAAAATCAAAGCTCCCCTGAAGAGTGAAGCTCTGCCTATGACTTTAACCTGTGTCTTTGTTAGAACCTTGTACGAGACCAAATGAGTCAGCAACCTCCTGTTCTTTGTGGAAAGATTCTAAGAGAGAATTTTTGAAGAATTTTCCTCTAAGGAGGTTCATTTTCATCTAATGAGAACATATGGCTTTGGCAGCACCAATCTCTAAGGAATGCAGTCAACCTTTCTTTTATTTTCCTCCTTTAGAAAGTATCAGTGTAAGTACTGAGCTCACTACCAGTAAATCACCAAGTAGCATGAAGTATTCCAAATGTAATCATAACTATCCTCACTTGAAGAAGGCTAGGAATGATGTGAATCATAACTGCACTTCATAACAAAGATAATATTGTGTAAATGTTCCTATTCAGAAGCAATGAGTCATGCTACAATGACCATCACTTAATCATTCTGACTAAACAGAGATCAACATTTACAACCGAACGTGTTACATTTTGAAATATTTTGGAGAGAGAAATACCGCAAACTATAAAAACTCATAAAAGCTACCACTGTATATTAATTCATGTGACCTAAGAGCTACTAGTTTTACTTGCAAAAATTGTGGTCAGTGAGGTGTGAAAGGCACTTATTATTTCAGAAATGTCTTGAAAACAGTTTTCAGTATCAGGAATAATCCACTTCACCCCTTAACACACTGTGTTCCTTTCACAGAAGATTAATGCAACGATAAATGCTTGGTATAGTTGAGAATAAAAACAGCATGGATGATCACAAAAGCAGAATTTTGCTTTTTCCTTTAACATAACTTAGTATTCAAAAGAATATTAAGTAAGTTTGCCAATGACACTAAATTAGGAGAAGCTGTCAACTCCCTTGAGAGCTGAGAAGCCTTGCAGAGAGATCTTGATAAATCAAAGAAATGGGCAATCACCAACCATATGAATTTTAACAGTGAAAAGTGCCAGATTCTGCACCTGGGACTGGACAACCCTGGTTGTGTGAATAGACTGGGGAATGAGATGCTGAGAGCAGTGCCATGGAAAAGTACCTGGGGGTCCTGGTCTGTGGCAAGTTGAACAGGAGTCAGCAGTGCCCTGGCAGCCAGGAGAGCCAACCCTGTCCTGGAGGCATCAGGCACAGCATCACCAGCTGGGCAAGGGAGGGGATTGTCCTGCTCTGCTCTGAGTGCTGGGGGCAGTTTTGGGGCCCGTAATATAAAAAAGACATTAAACCATTAGACAGCATCCAAAGAAGAGCCACAAGAATGGTGAGACTTGGACACAGTGCAAAGAGTCAAGTGCATCACCACTAGGAAGATTAATAGACTCAAACTGGAGCATCTGTCCTATCAGGAAAGGCTGAGAGAATATGAACCATTCAGGCTGGAGAAGAGGAAAACTCATAAGGATTTTCTCAATGTGTGTAATACCTGAAAAGAAAGTATACAGAAGAAGGACCCAGGCTCTTTTCAGTGGTGGCAGAGAAAGGACCAGAGTCAACAGGCACAAACTGAAACAAAGGAATTTCCTTGTGAACATCAGGAAACACTTTTTGTTGTGAGTGTGACCAAGTAGTGGCACAGGTTGTCCAGAGATGTTGTGCAGTCTCCATCCTTGGAGGTATTAAAAAACTATCTGAAGATGTTCTTGGGCAAAGGGCTGTCAGTGTCCCTGCTTGAGCAAGGGTGCTGGACCAGATGGCCTCCAAAGGTCTTTTCAAACCTCAACCATTCTGTGATTCTGTGATCTCTTCTAACTGAGTATCCCAGTACTGATGATGATTAGAACAGAGAGTGTTCGGGTAAAACAAGCGCTGAACTCCATTCTAAATTTATATTGGATCACTACTAAGCTTTATAAACTTTGGAGAGTACCTTTGTTCTGACTTTTTTCTAGACTCTGCTGTTCCTGTGACACAACTTCTGCACACAATGCTTTCAAAATTCTGGATTAGTCCATGTACTCCCCCTTTGACCTTGCTGAGTCTTCTGCAGAGTTATTTCTAATTTACTCCTCCAAGTTCTTTTATTGATATCATATCCATCTGGTAGTGCTGTGCTGATACCATCATGCCTCCTGCTGAACATTATTCTCTTGTTTCTTTGCAGCATCCTGTCTGCATCCATCCTTTGAGGCAGGGAACATCTGTTTTTTATACACTGAATGTATAATGTCTAGAATGGAGACTCCAGGGCTCTCAGGTAATACAAACAGATGATGATGATAGCAATATGATGTGAGGGTCCAGCCTAGCATATTGATTTAACTTATATATGAATATCAAGTTTTGGAATAAAATCTGGTGCTTCGAAATCAATTTTAAAACTCAGCTATTTTCCTGGAACCATTATTTCATCTTTGCTTTCCTAGCTAATCCAAAATTGAAATTTTGAATAATTTGTATTCAGGTAGCACTGTAAGTTATACCAACTGGATGGAATTAAAGAATAATTTCAATTGGGAAGTGAAGCACGTAAGTATTTTCATAGATTGTAAGAGGAAAGTTTTGTAAACATATGAATAACATGCCAGTTGGAGCACAGAAAGCCTGTAAGCTTTTTTTTTCTTTTTCCTTCGGAAAAATAAGAATGAATACTTTGTTTTTACACAAAGATGCCATCAAAACCATTCTATGCGATTGAGCAGCCCTTCTATCCTCGAGCAAAATACGGTGGAATGAAGTCAATAAAGAAATCAAAGTTTGAAACATCAAGAAAATAATAAGGATTTTTAAGAGCAAAATGGGTCATGTGCTTTTGGAGAAACATAATTCTAAATGTCAAGAATACAACACATGTTTAATCATTATTTTTCTCAATGATCTTGCTGGACCTTTCTTACTCTGGATGCAACAACTTCAGATCCATAGTGAAAGCAAATGGAAGAATCAGGACAATGGTAAAGGTGAACTTGGAAAAAAAAAACTAAAACTGACCACAGCTGGATAAATCTTCTTTTTGGTTTTAATTCAGACAAACAGTAGGTATAATCTTTTTAAAGACAGTTTAAGCACCGCATGGTGCATTCCCTTTCTAGAAAGAGGACTAGATCATTGTCTGTATAGTCGGACTTAAGAGGGTGGTAGGAAACTTGGTTTCTTAACTTCAGTCTTAGTGAGACAATCTATTCACACTTTACATTTGTCCAATCTCCTGCTATCAGGGAAAAATGAAGAGTATTAATAATGTGGAAGAACAAGATAGCTAGCACCATTGTTGATTGCTATTTTTGCACTGTACAAGAAAACAGGGACTGGTTTTGTCCTCTCATAAAATCCCTTCTGCTTGGGATCATAGCCAGTCCCTTCAGCCAGTGCACTCTCATTAATTGTACCA
Source organism: Notiomystis cincta (assembly GCA_013398075.1). Lineage (NCBI taxonomy): Eukaryota > Metazoa > Chordata > Aves > Passeriformes > Notiomystidae > Notiomystis > Notiomystis cincta. The sequence continues at coordinate 40,648 of VZRX01013343.1, read as the reverse complement.
GCACATCTGGCTGTGCCACCACCTACTCCCACCCATCCATAGCTCCTGTTAGAACAGCTCTGGGTTTTTAGCAGGGCAATATGTCCTGGGGCAGGTAGGCTTCCCAGTACAGGGAAAAGCCAGGATGCCCCACTGAAAACAGCAAGCTGAAAACCAGCCCCTTTCAATTGGAGGTGTTTAGGCAGCTCAGATGGAGGGAGCGTGCTGGGTCTCTGTGAGAAGTTTATGCAGCCACTTGTACATCCAGCAGTGGAAAGTCAGCCTTGGTTTAGTGGCTGCTAACAGTGGAGGGAGTCTGCCTTGAAAGTGGTTTCTGTGTCAATGGCGTGTGCTGGGTTGGCTCCAGCTAGGTGCCAGGTGCCCACCAAAGCTGATCTATCCCTTTACTCCTCAGCTGAGCAGGGGAGAGAAAATATAATGAAAGGCTCCTGGACTGAGAAAAGGACAAGGAGAGACCTTTCATCGTTACCATTATAGGCAAAACAGACTCAGCTTGGGGAAATTAGTTTACTCTATTACCAACCAAATTCAAGTAGGATAATAAGAAATAAAAACTAGATCTTCAGCCGACCCTCCCTTCTTCCCAGGTTTAACTTCAGTCCAGATTTCATCTATCTCCTTCTCCCCAGTGGAGCATTCCCAGTGGGAATGAGGAACTGGGGCTGTGGTAAATCCATCACACATTGTCTCTGTCCTTCTTTCCTTTTCAGTGGAAGGACTCCTCACACTCTTCCTCTGCTCCATTGTGGGGGTCCCACCAACACGAGACAGTCCCCCAGGTCCTTCCCAGGGGCTTTAGCTCTTCTGCTCCAATGCGGGCCCCTCCACAGGGTGCAGTCCTTCAGGAACACACTGCTCCAGAGTGGGTCCTCCATGGGGTCACCAGTCCTGCCAGCAAACCTGCTCAGTGAGGGCTCCTCTCTCCATGGGACACAGCTCCTGCCAGGACCCTGCTCCAGCACAGGTTTCCCACAGGGTCACAGCCCCTTCAGGCCTCCACCTGCTCCAGTGTGGGTCCCTCACAGGCTGCAGTTGGATCTCTGCTCCTCTTGGACCTCCACAGACTGGACAGTCACATCCTGCCTCACCATGGGCTGCACCACGGGCTGCAGGGGAATCTCTGCTCCAGTGCCTGGAGCACCTCCTGCCCGTCCTTTCTATCCTGACCTTGGTGTTGTTGCAGAGTTGTTCCTCTCACATATTCTCACTCTCTCTGGCTGCTGTTGTCCAGCAGTTCCTCCATTACTGAAATCTGTTATCCCAGAGGCACTACTACCACTGCTGATGGGCTCAGCCTTGGCCAGCAGCAGATCCATCCTGGAGCTGGCTGGAATTGGCTTTGCTGCCAACAGGGGAGTTTTCTGGCAATCTCTCATAGAAACCACACCTGTAGCTCCCTCATTACCAAAGCCTTGTCACAAGAGAGCTCTTGCAGCAAACACAGGGGCCAGCACTGGATGCCTGCCTGCCTCATCTGGGGCCTACCTGCTGTGGCTGAGGAGGCTTCCATGTCTCCCATCCCTGCTGGTAGACTGAGTCCTGGCTGAGACCAACAGAAGCAGCAGCAGCCTAGGAGGAGACAGGGAACACCACCAGTGATTCTGACAGCAAGGTTAGATGATGGTTACTGGCACTCAAAGAAAACAAAAATTAGATGCAAACCAGCTCAGTCAAATTAGCAGGTGTTTAACACCATGCCCTGTGCTCTCTGAAGTGGTGGCTGTGGCTCCAACATGAGCTGCTCACCTGGAAAGTGTTTGTCTTTGCGTACAAGATCAGTGTACAACATGTCTATAGCAAGCAAAAATTGAGAGTTATAAGTCATCAAGACAGGTGTTATTTTCTGACAGTAATATAGTGCTCTAGTTTATTTACAGCCAGTCATAACAGCAAAAGAGCAGAACATAAATCTTGAAAAGGGTGTCAAAGGTGGAAAGACATTTGTGGAAGAGCATACATGCCAGAAGAAAGGAGGGCATTGGAGACCATGATTATTTTTGCCTTATTTATCCCTACATATTTTAGATAAATTTTTAATTAAAATTTTATGAGTGTGATGGCATGTCTTTTGTTCAGCAGATGGGTTGTGAGGAAATGGAAAGTCTTGGTGTAGATAAGCTGTAGCAAAATTTAACATATAGAAAAAAAAATTATTCTGGAGAAAAGAGGTAGTGAGGTTCACATAATTCAGTAGAACATGGCCCAAATTCAAACTTCTTTTAACTGTTTACATCCCTGTTTTTGTTTTGTATCTCTGCTGGCTATCATCTAGGTTGTGCATGATATGATTTCATAGAGATGAAAATCCCCCTTGAAAGTCAATCAGACTTTTCATTATATGAGTTACACAATCAAAAAATAGATTGAATAAAATATAATGTCCATGAACACATCCTATCTTCCCTTCATCTAATCACAGAAGTAATGACTCATTTTTATCACACAGATGATATTGATACATCAATAAACTATTACTTCTGGTTCTTAATTTTGATTCTTAATCCAATTAATTAAATATTTTTTTAAAAGATACATTCTATTCATGGTTACCATGGAGAGTGAAAGTACACAGTGTAACATTAGTTCTGACTCTATTAACGAGAAAATATCAGTTTGGTTATGTTTCAGCTATTTTACCAGTAATAACTATGAAAATGAAGAGAACCACCATGTTTATATGTCCATTATGTGCTGTTAAACCACTAAAATATATGGCAGCCATGTGATTTCCTAACATTTATTAGGAGATTCTGTTCACTATCAAAAAGAATTTGTAACCCAAAAATGCAAAAACCCTGTGTGTATTCAGAACACTCTCATCCACTACATTAAGAATGTATTTATCTCTTTGTACCACATCTTTGCTCTGCAAAGAGAACCCATTGCTGCAAAAGAACTGTTTTTCACAGACAAGTGGATCCAAACTTTTCAGCTTTCACAGTGCTCAAAAGCTGCTGCAATTGGAAAGGAGATGATCCCTGCCATTTGTATGCTATCATGGTAGCTTGTCAAGTTGCATCAGGTGACTTGGAATTTCCCTGTCCTCTGAAGACCAAACAGCTGCTGATGGGCTCTTGTAAATCTGAGCTACAGCTGTAAATGAATTCCTAACATTTAGACAACAAATAGAATATCTATTGGCAAAGAATTTTTTTGTTTTGTCTTGAAAAATGTGCATTTGCCTTCCATCAGTTTAGTTCAAAATTTGCTGAAGTGATTTTCTTTGCTTTCGCAAATCCATTTCTAAGAGGAGTCTGTCTTTAATAGAATCTACGACCTTGAAAGTTTTGAAATACACACAAATACATGAGTAAAGGAAATTAAACCCTTGCAAAAGGGAAATGGAAAAGCTTATCAAGTATCTTTCCAATTTTGAATACTAGACTTTTTTTATCAATAGTCATGAAGAAGTTATAAACATCTAAGAGAGCCACTGATAGCTATTGATATTTATATACAGATCTATGGGAAATGTAATAATGCAGAATATACTCTGAACTGATCCTTTTCAATCTGCAACTTAATGCACATTCCAGAATTTCCTATTCCAAGGAGTAATTAATCCATAGGGAAAACAGGATATACTTCATAAGGTAAAGTTGCAGTTATGGTGCATCTGTGGTTTTCTCCCTTGCCCCTTTAGACAGGAATATGCTACAGAAAGCAGGTAGGGCCAATGTGATTTCACACAGAAAAGTATTTCTCATGGATATCAAGATAAGAGTTGATATTACCAGCACCCATGAAGTGAGATCAGGGGACTCTCAGGATATACTTTTAATCTGTTTTGAATGCATATATTTTTGGGGGGTGTATCTGTTTTTCTTTTTAATTTAATATTATATATATATATATATATATGTTATACTTTAATATTTTAACATTTTAAAAGAAGAGTTTGGGTCAAGTAATATTTCTCTTTATCCTTCTCTTATGAGGAAAAGAAGTGGCTAGAGTGACAGTATTTCTACATCTTTGGTTTTATTTTTTCCATAATACTACTTTTAATTTTTTAGCATCATATTCTACTTATATTGACTTGAATACAGACACAATGTATGACTTTTAGACGACAAATCCTTTTACATTTTCTGCCTCTCATAGAATTAAACCTCATCCTCCTAAGCAGCAGGAATGAAAGTGTTCAGAGCAAAGAGTTGAATATTGCTAAAGTAGTACCCATGAAAATTGATTCTATAATGCATTGCAAAATTGCATGATGTTCTAAGTTATTGTGGGCCACCTTAATATTTCATACAGACAGACAGGATAGAAAGTCACATGATGAGTGAAAAGATTCAGTAAAATAAGACAAGGATCTAACAATTTAAATATGAGTGTTCACAAGAAGAGGGGAAACTTGTTACATCAGTCAGTGGTTTATTTCTTGATAGATTTTGGAGTGATAGCTTGTTTTCTGAAGAAGCACTAGACTCACCAAAAATCAAATTTCTTAAATGACTTAACAGTAATTTGCAAGGAGAAATACTGCCCACAATTTCACTGGTTTGGTGGCTCAAAGTTAAATGATAGGAGCAAGAATCCATAGATATTCTGGTAACTTGACTGGACATTAGATGAAGTTCAGAAAGTAGACAGTGTTCATAAAAACTCAAATGACAGCCTGATTAACTTCCAGCTCTGGAAAAAAAAGAAACAAAGAAAAAGAAAAAAAATTAAGTGGGAAAAAGGAAAAAGCTCCCATGTCTAATTAATTTTCACATAAAAGTGAAGGTCAGTTTGACAGCACTTTAAAACTCTTCTTGAAATTCTTTTTTCCATTCCAGTACTCACTTGTTGGTAGAAGGTACACAATCTGATTTGTTTCTGTCAGGTTAAAAAACAAAAAAACTGCACTAAATCCCAGGTAAAGAAGAAAAAATCTCCATAACTATGAAAGTAAGGCAGGAAAAATAAAGTTGTTCTTTCTTGATCAAGACTGACCTTGCAATACCAGTAGTTTCAACATTTTTCTGCAGTGTTTTGTGAGCAACTTTCACATGACATAAGTGATAGAAAGCATTTGTGAAAGGTACTGCATAAATGATTCTACACATGATTTTCTGCTACTTCATGGACTACAAAATCAAATATCCCAAACTTTCTGTCATAGTAAGGTGAAATAAGTATAGGAAGCAGCTCAATTGTCTCAATTCTTGACCAGCCTTAAAAATAAAAGGCACTGTTTGCATTTACATATAAACAAGGACAACCATTTGCAATGCAAAAAACTACTTTGGTGTTTCTCAGCTTTGGGATTTTGACTCAAATATTACTAGGGCTTTAATTGTTAACCATTAGATATTTTTTATTTAAAATTAAAATCCCAGTCCTACATAGCTCATCTTAGTTTACAGATTGAGCCTAAATCATTTACCTTTGAGCAGTAATCAGTATATGTTACCAATCTCTGCTGAGGTGCTTGCAGGAGTTAAAACTGGAGGCTAGCTAAACACATTGGTTTACACCACTTTATTTATGTTTCTTTATGCTTCATATGCTTCCATAGAGCTTCACAGCATTCATCCATTTCCCATCTGCTTATCTGAGAAGCAGAAGGTTCAAAAATACCAATACATACCAGACATACAAATCATTATTACTGGCTTTGTCTGGCAGTCTTAAAAATGGTAACGTTCAGGTGCATACAAATCATCTGTTGTTTTTACAGAGAAGTAAACTCTTGCTAAACAAGTTTTTTTAAGGATTTTTTTCAAAACCAGGGCTTCCAGAAGTCATTGGGACATTGGGAATTACCAGTTCTCCATCTGATACAATACAGAAAATTACTTTCTACACACACACACACACACACATACAAACAAACAAATTAAAATAGCTACTTAAAACATAAGTTGTGTTTGTTAAAAGGAAACACCTTAAATTACTTCAAATGTATGATACTCAGTAGAAATTCAGTAAAATAGAAAAAAAGAGAGAGAATTGGTACAGTGCACACACAATTCCATCATTAACCTTCAGTGCGTGGGGTTTACTTCATCCTCTAATGCACCAAAGAAATCTCAAAGCCAAAACAACAAAAAAACCCTGTATTACTCCTGAGACAGGAGAAGCTTTGCCAAATTTAAGAAAAGATGATTGAAAAATATCTCACAACTAAGACAATGTGCAGACAAAGAAAATTTATGAAAATTAGTTCGTGGTTAATTCTAACTCCATCTGATAGTGCTTGGAATTGACAGAAGAAAGAGATATTGAAACAAATCAAGACATGTTTATGCTTATATTAATTATGGGCTGCTTCTTCTACCTTTTTCTCATGAAGAGAGGAGTAACTCAGAAAACTGATCTCAAATAGGGCTATTTCCCAAAATGACACTGACTTGACATTGGAAAAAAAAATTAGTCTGATTCCTTACCTTACTGAGATGCTAGCTGTCAGATTCATTCATTCTTCAATCATGGGATTATATGAAAAACTGTTATCTATAAATTGACTAGGTGTTTGAAAGCACCTGAATCTTCTAAATCCATCTAGCTTCCTTGGGAGTCCGATAATTTCACCCTGAGGCAAGAAAAAATGTAATAATTTTTCCCCTCTCTGAATTTAAATTTACATAAGGCCAAAGAATACTTTAAAAATGGGCCTTCTTCAGGGCTGATCCTTCTTGTTTCCCCTTTGCTGTGGGCAGAGGCATTGTGTCTTGCCTTCTCTAAACTGAAACTAAGTGTCACATATTGACTGAATTAAAGGCTCTGTAAAGATACAGGGGAAAATCTATTGAGATTCAGAATGTTTGTTTGGAATATTATTTCCACAACTGCAGCTTAACCTACGCTAGGGAAAAAAAATCATGTTTGGGAGTGTATTGAAAGCAAAGCAAAGCAAAACAAAAACCAGCTTATTGCTCTTCTGTCCTTCAACCCACAAACAGAAGGAAAGTTTGACAAGGAAAAATCAGCACAGGGAATAGAAAGAAGACTTCCTTATATAGGTAGACTGACAGGTCTGTCACTCTATTCCCCCTCTTTGCATCTTGTTATCTAATCAGATACCCTTGGAAAGCATTTTAGATTGCCTCGTGATGCAGGGAGTTTCCAAATGTTTCAACTTCAGTTTTGAGAAGAATGTACTGGAATTAGACCCACTCTCTCCCTCTCTCTCTGTTCTTTAGTCAAGCAGACTGTTTTTCCACCTTCACAAATGGAAAAGTTCAGAAGGATCGGGGTGTTTAGTGATTTCATTTTACATTACAATATCATCTTGAAATCCTGTACAGGTTGGAGCACACATCTCTGGAATGATATACTAAGAGCAGTGTCATTCTTTCAATATTTAAAAAAACCCAAAACCAACACACCTCACAAGATCAATTTAGAGAACAGAACACCTCTGATTTATGAAAATTGTATACATGTATAAGCAGTATGTCTGACTTGTTTTGTTCAAAAACTTTACAGAGAGCTCTCAGACTGAAAGAAAAGCAAAGTCTGAAATTAGCATGGGTGTATTTAGCTTAGCTTTATCTCCAGACTGGCAGCTAGCTGCCTGTCAAAAGGTTTTAAGTAAAGTTCTTGATTGTAGGTCAGTCCTCAGTGGATAAATCACAGAAGCAGGCACAGATAAGGTGCATGATTGGCTGTTCCCCTGCTGAGGAGAGACTGCATTAAGTTAGACTAATGAATACTGAATCATTTTCTCATCCTCAGGGTGGACACCCCTGTCAGGGCTGAGTCACTGTGCAAGCAGTATGCTGAAGTGATTTAAAATGCAGCAGCCTCTAGTGCTGGTGACAGATGGATATAAACTTTGGGCATGATACATACTCATTTCTAGGCCTTCACAAGCCATGAGTACAAATATGCAAGAAAACAAAAGATAAACTGTGATAAAATTCCCCCATTTGTGCATACTTGAGGGAAGTGTAAAGTGGACACCTTTTCATAGCCATTCAGAATGACCGAAGAGGACTCTCCTAGGGTAGTCAAATCTGGATACTTTATTCCAAGGTTACCTTGCTGCTTGTTTTTTTTTTTGTTTCCAGAGACTACAGAACCTCCTGCAGTAACCAATGTGTTACTTCTGCATAATGAAACCTGCATCTTTTACATTTTCTGCTGAAAACTTCTTATGATGTACTCACCACTTTACCTAGTCAGTTGGAGGGATTATAGAATCAAAATACAGATATAAAAAGCTAGAGGTACATTTTGATTTTGTCACTTGCATTTTAAATAGAAATACATGGTCTTGTATTGAGAGAGAGAAGATAAAAGGGTAACTTCAGCAGCACCTGACACTATGAAGGAAAGGATTGATTGAATGAATATTATGAGACTCTGGGTGAGAAATTACACAATAATTTCCACCTTGGATGGAAGATAATGTCTTATAGGCTTGACTTTGCCCTGGATTATGATTTCTGTTTGTACAGTCCTGGTGTTTGATATGGGCAGCTACTCACAAGCCTTGCAAGCAGGGAATTGTGGTGAGCTCCCAGAGGCCTTTTGTGGCAATCAGTGACCAGCTTGGGACCAGCCCAGGAAACACACGAGCTCATGCTGCTTGCCAGGGGGAACTTCCATGAAGGTGCAACTGCTTGCTCTCAAAAGCTGCCTTCTGTTGAGCCTTTGAAAAAAATCTTTGCACAACCCTGTGATTTATTTTTCTGTGGTGAACCCTCATTAGTCAAGTAGTGCAAATAATGCTGCCTTGGCACAGAGCACCCTTAGAACATATCCTCTAAGGATATGCTATTCATGAAAGGAAAAAGGATAATGAAACTTCATAATATACATGCATGAATTCTTCTAGCTACTCTGTCAAACTGTAGCCTATGGAAACCTAAATTGGAAAGCTGCTTAGGAAAGGAATCATGTGGCAAAGGGTGGCTATGAATAGTCACCAGCAGAATAGCTTTATGAAAAGAATAGCCCTAATACTTGCATGCTCTTCTATGTGATTTAGAGCATTGCTCTTCATTGTAGAAAATGGGACTTTTAAGCTGACCTTCTGTTTTACCACTGGGGAAGCTAATGCTTGCATTGCAAGGGGAAAGCTGGTTGGTTGTTTTTCATTATGGTATGTGTCATAAATGAGAATGTCAGGAAGGTCTGAAATTTCATCTCATCCAAATCGATTAGTGTTAATGTTTTTCTCATTATGATTTCATCAGGATTAATTAACGGAATCTGTGAATAATATGCTGCACATATTTGATATGCAAAACCAAACCAACTGTACAATTTATGTTTCCTTACAGCTGGTGCTTTTCATATTCAGTTAGGAGTATAGAGTACATGTCCAGGGTGTAGAGTAATGCAGCTCGCCTTCCTGAACCATGAAGTGCCCTGCACGTCAGTGAAGCCTGTGCTGGAGTCACAGCTTCTGCCCTGCACAGGCAGCCCAGAAAGCAATGGACTCATTTCCTTACCAGCTCAGGAGGTTCAATGCATGTTTAGATTACACTGTTATAAACACATCTTGGCTATTGAGTTTAAATATAGTTCAGGATAAACTTCTGGAATGTCCAATATTTCTTTTCAGACTTGTCCAGTGGTCACTCAGAGTGCTCTATAAATTGCCTGACTGGCATGATTCATCAGTAAGTATACACAGCAGACACAGGAGTGGGCTGCTTATAATTTTCAGGAAAGTGCTCATGATCAGCAGAGAAAAATTGCTGTTGATGGCAATGGTAGTGTCCAATTAATTCCTCTCTACATAAATATCTGAATTTTTAGAGAAGCCATTTTTAAGTGTCTTTTTTGTAGTTGTTTTTCTTGGGTTTTTGGGGGTTTTTGTTGGCAGATAACAGCATAAAGATTTTATGTCCTTTGTACTTTTATTAAAACATGACAAACCATCTTTATGGGCAATAAGATCTCAATGTATTGTTATATTTTGAAGCACAGAAGCAAAATACTGCAAATCTGTTTTCTGATTTCACTGGTCTTGGCACTGGCTCCTGGATATTTACATCTTAATTTCTTCCCTTCAGATGTGGTATTTGATTTAAGTGTTTGTGAAAACTACCAATCTGACAGTCCTGTAGACTGAAGCCTTCCATTTATTTATCCATTAACTACAAAGTTCAAGTTTCCCTTTCAAATTAAAGTGCCTCTATCCATGCTGGCCAGACCACCTCGAGGGAGGAATCATTTAGATTCCAGCCACACTCTTACCCTGTCCTCGCTCTTGCAAATGCCAGCAAGAAGCCGATTTGTGCCAGCTGTTGCATATTTCTAATGGACACACTTGTCTATAGGGAATAATATGATCAGGTAACTTCAAGAAGATAAAAAAATTTCAGGTTACTACCAGCCTGGGCTGGACTTGAACTGATACTCCAGGAGGAGATTGTTCTCTCCCATTACCAGTCCAGATACACTTTGCACATTCTTTGGGGCTCTAAGAAGTATCTTAATGAAAGTAGACCTATTTTAAAAATGTATTTACTAACAATTCAGCAGACTATTCAAATTTCAGTCTGTATTAACTGCACTGAGCCGTGATTTATACTTAATAGGTAAGGAAAATAGAGCACAGTATGAATGCAATCTGTTATACCTGGTGCACATTTACAGAAACAGTGCCAGGTTTCAAAAGAGCTTGCATTGACTCTGTACCTGTACGGTGCAGAAAGAATCCAGAAAGAAGCTGAAGTTTGCTCAGCTAAATCATTTTTCAGGCAGCTGAGAAGATGTTTTTCATGGATAAACTTATTTTCCTCACTTTTTTATATTTCCAAAAAGGGCATAAATGAAACCAGATTGACTCTAAAGTAAAAGAAAGACCAACATAGAGATGATGAACATATTCCAGTCATACGGATTATGGGAAAAACCCAAAACTTCCAGGTTCTCATTTTCCCATAAGATAGCCAATTCTGACACTTTAATATATAGTCATAGATATGCAAGAGAGGGAGCAAAGAGGCAATTCTTTCCTATCTGTTGTTGCAGCTTGATGGCTTTGGTGCCACACTTGCTACTGGCACTACACTGTAGCAGCTAATGAACAGCTCCACTGCTGTGGGAAGAAAGTAGAGAGATGTGGTAGATTCTCCAGAAGCTGTATTGTCTCCCATTTGTGCTGTTGCCACTGGTTTGGGATGGAAAGGAGCTTGGTTAGGACTTCAGCTTGTTATGTGACCACAGAGGGTGCTGAGCTCACCATTTATGTTACAAAGGCATATATTTCTGGATTATTGATTTCTCTAGTGTTTCACACTACTTCAAGTGCCCTGAAAACCCCCTGTAGTGTTTTTTTCTGGTAGAGAAAGTATGAGTGCTGCTAGTGTGGGCTCAGGTAAAGGGTTGAGAAGGCAAATGGGACAAATGCTCTCAGGGGCAGTGGGGACTCACATGCTGCATAGCTGAAGCCTTGACAACAGCTGGCAATTGCTGTCAATGGTGTCATATATATTGGCCAGTCTGCAAGTTCAATCCAGACCACTGTGTCAAACTAGAGACCTTATCCTATTGAATCTGAGCTGTGAACTTGGAAAAGAACTCACAGTAGACGAGACAGAAAAGTAAAATTCCTATATACCTTTCCCTTTTTCAGCTTCCTACTTTCCTTTGCTGCCCAGGGTGGTTTTACTTGCTTCCTGTGGAGTTTTGTTAAGGAACTGATCAAAATCCTCCGTGTTTTACTTAGGCAGAATTTTTCTTCCACATATTATTCCTTTTCTCTCTCTTCTGTCTAGAACAATCAGCCTTAAGCCCTTGAAAAAAGTCTTGACAAACAACCCCATGTTCTGCTGTGCCAGCTGACTGATGGATTGGTTACAGGTACCCTTCCCAGGCTGCCTCTTCTGCAGAGCTGCCAACAGCACTTCCATACGAATGAGTGATCACCAGTACTCTCAGTCTTCTTCTGCTAGACCTGCATCACTTTCTACCTCTACACAGATGAAGATACCTGGATTGACAAAAGCTTCAGCCAATTTACGGTGTGGAGGCTGTCACGTACAATGTGAGTCTGCAGTATTAAAGAGAGCTCTCAGGAGCTGAAACAGATATAAGAAAAACCTACCACTTGCTGGACCAGCAAATAGCTGGTCCTGTAATGATCTGAGAAATCTAAGTCTCTCAGCTGGAATCCATCTATTTTTCCCTTGTGTTAAGGCCTTTGGGTTTATTATAGTGGTATTTTAGCCTACGAGTAGACTGAAAGCAATATGAGACATGGTCATTACATTCAGGAGGGAAATTTTGTACATTGTAAGGATGCTGCAAGCTTTTTTCTACCTAGCAGGCAAGAAGAATTAGATTTGCCAATTCCCTGCTCTGTAGTGTTTTTCTGAGAATTCTGAATTTTAAACTTCAACCTTTAGACTAACAGCTCAGGTCAAAAACCTGACTAATTCCTAGCTGTATCCCATGACTGGTCTTCAATTCATAGGAGGAAAACTTTCACTGTGGAAATCTCTTTTTCTCTGAGGTAGAGGTTGCACTATAGGCTAAACAGAGAAAAACCTGTGCCTTTTGCCCCTCGCCTTTTCCTGGGAGGTGCATTGGGGAGCTCAGGAGTTCAGGCAACTATTTAATTAAATTTTGCTTGAAAACCTTATGCCAGATGAGTTGCTCCCACACAAGAAGAGAGAAGAAACAAGAAATAAAGAGAAGCTGGCTGTGGAGAATTTCTAGTCCCTACCTCACTTTTGTCAACAGAGTTTTCTAGGAGGGCAAAGATGCAGCCTAGACAGGAACTCAGCCATACCCTGCACCAATGACTGCATGTCTGAGTGCTGCTTTGACACTGTTTCCCTTTAACTTTCTCTTTTTAGTCTGGGAGAGCCCTACAGACTAAGGCAAATATCTTAGATGAGAAACAGACAATGCAGATAGAGCATGCATGAAAACACCATGCAGATCCATAGGAAATTATTATGAGAATACATTATGAGGTTATGTTTAGGACAGTTGCAGCTAGACTAGGCAGCCTGTTAATGGACATTAGGAGAGCATTGTTCGGAGCAGGCATTTCCAGACATTCGTAAAAGATTGAGAAGCCTTAGGTGGTCAACCCAAATCATTTTGTGGATTATCAGAACCCATTTAGCAGTTTAGCATTTCTGGCTTCTATTATAGTGCATATGCCATTTATATCCACCTACATCCACCACGATCCTCAAAGCCAGTGGCAACTCACTAAAAAAATCAGCATGCAGTACCCTTTGGTTTACGATTTATATATTTCCAGCTCAGCCTCTAATTCTGCAAATGAAGGCTTCTCAGCATGCATCAATTAGAGATTAATCTTACATCCCTCTCAAAAATAACTGTTCATAGTTTTTCTTGTTTGTAGGGAACTCTCCTTTTACTCTCAGCAAGTAGCTTCCTGTTATGTGGATGATGTGCAGATGGTCATTCTTCCACCTTTAGATCCTGTGGTGGGCAGATTTAGTAAGCAGTGGTCCTTTCAACCTGCAAAGCACTCTGTCAAAGGCCATTTCACTTCTTAAAAGAAGTTAATAGCACAGTGAATTCGTTTACTTAGATTCTTTGTTTTATTGTGCCCAGCCATCTTGGTGTTACAACATAAAAACCTAATGGACAGCTAAGGCTGTGCAGAGTCATTAGAAAAGCCAGCTTAAATCTTTATTTCTGCCAGACATAGGTGACTGGAGGTCAGGTACTGTAATTTTTAATTTTACAACTGTAAACACTGAGTTTGGAAAAGGATAAGTAATTTATTTCTCTTTTGTTAAAGCATGGGTAAATATATTCATGTCACCAAAACATTTGCATTATTAAAGCATTTGAATGAACATGAATAAATTACTAATCTGAAAAGGCTGTAATTATTTTTGCTCAGACAAGAATAAATAACTTCTTTTGCAGCACCTTTAGGCTTAGATGATCCATTTGCCCTTGTGTAGTTGTAAACTCATATACCAGTTGAGTCACCTGGATCAAAGCCACTTTTTAATAAGACATAGAAAAAATTAAGTATATTTTCCATCAGCCTCCTATACTGGAACTACAAAAATAATTGTACTTGATTTTACTTCTTTGGAAAAAAATAACAAAACAAAAAACCCCAAACACCACACTAACCTTTAATTTACTTGGACAAACCAAAATGATGTTAACCATCTTCAGTGACCTTTTTCTTAGCTGACAGTCAATTTGTGACAGCCAAAGCTGAGTAATCAGCCAGCTCTGGTAAAAAACAAAGTCATGTACCTGATGCAGTCAGATTCTGAACTCTCATTTGTGATACCTGTGAATTCCTTAGGAATGCTTCAACATTTCAAATATTTTGTCTTTCTGTCCAGACACTGAAAAAATGTTCAAGACTGTCCATTCACAGAAGATATGTATTTCAATTCTGAATATAAAGAGCTGAATTTAATAGCATTCTTCTTTCCTTTTTTTCTAGAAACTATTCCTTTCTAGCTTTGGGAATTCCAAATATCTCCAATGTTCAACATTTTCTCTAGAACAAGAAGTAGCAGACTAACATTTGAAGGAACTGACATGAAAAAAACTGACTTTCATTTTAGATGTCTTTGTTGCCAAAACAAAAAAAAAAGAGAAGAAACACTTAAACATGGGAGATTATGATTAGATGCTAGGAACAAAAAATTTACAGTGTGGCTGATCATGCCCTGGAAGAGCTTGTCAAGAGATGTTGCATGATCTCCACCCTTAGAGATATTCAAAACTCAACAGAACATGGCCCTGAGCAAGTTGGTATAAGTTGCCCTTGCTTTTGAAGAAGCAGCAGGAGCTGAATAAGATGATCTCTGAAAGTCCCTTCCAACCTGGATGATTCTGCAGTTCAGAGCCTGACACATGAGAGCACAGCATTGTGTACAGTCATTGCCAGTTCTCAGATTTTAGATCCAAGATATAATTATCATTCCTGGTGCATAGATTGCTTTGAATTCCACAGCAAGAAAGATTACATATATTCATATTCATGCCACCATCTTTATAAAACACACCTGCAATCATTTGTTCCTTGGAAAATTGTTCTTCATGTAGCAAGTTCTTGTTCAAGCAGGGATAATCCCATAAAAGTTTATAAGTTATGTCTTGGTGGAATGTTAGGGTTAGATTATGATGGCAAATAGAACATATAAGTGAAATATTCACCTTTAAGTTTACTGAATGCTTAATGATAAGGATATTTCATTTTTTATATATATATATAAATGAAATATATATATATATCATATGAAATATGAAATTAATTTACTGATAACTATTTTGAAAATTAAGGGGTCTTTGGAAATCAAAGCAATGATAATGGAACAACTGTTCATGACTTCCTGTGGCATGCTGTGAAAGAATTAAAAGTGGTCTGGAGGAGTTCAGGTGTCCTTACTGTGTTATGCATATATGGTTTGTACCTGCTGCAGGCAATAGTGAAAATGCCTCAGCAATAGAACAAGCAAACATAGATAAATATCTCCTTTGAAGCATNTTGTGCCCAGCCATCTTGGTGTTACAACATAAAAACCTAATGGACAGCTAAGGCTGTGCAGAGTCATTAGAAAAGCCAGCTTAAATCTTTATTTCTGCCAGACATAGGTGACTGGAGGTCAGGTACTGTAATTTTTAATTTTACAACTGTAAACACTGAGTTTGGAAAAGGATAAGTAATTTATTTCTCTTTTGTTAAAGCATGGGTAAATATATTCATGTCACCAAAACATTTGCATTATTAAAGCATTTGAATGAACATGAATAAATTACTAATCTGAAAAGGCTGTAATTATTTTTGCTCAGACAAGAATAAATAACTTCTTTTGCAGCACCTTTAGGCTTAGATGATCCATTTGCCCTTGTGTAGTTGTAAACTCATATACCAGTTGAGTCACCTGGATCAAAGCCACTTTTTAATAAGACATAGAAAAAATTAAGTATATTTTCCATCAGCCTCCTATACTGGAACTACAAAAATAATTGTACTTGATTTTACTTCTTTGGAAAAAAATAACAAAACAAAAAACCCCAAACACCACACTAACCTTTAATTTACTTGGACAAACCAAAATGATGTTAACCATCTTCAGTGACCTTTTTCTTAGCTGACAGTCAATTTGTGACAGCCAAAGCTGAGTAATCAGCCAGCTCTGGTAAAAAACAAAGTCATGTACCTGATGCAGTCAGATTCTGAACTCTCATTTGTGATACCTGTGAATTCCTTAGGAATGCTTCAACATTTCAAATATTTTGTCTTTCTGTCCAGACACTGAAAAAATGTTCAAGACTGTCCATTCACAGAAGATATGTATTTCAATTCTGAATATAAAGAGCTGAATTTAATAGCATTCTTCTTTCCTTTTTTTCTAGAAACTATTCCTTTCTAGCTTTGGGAATTCCAAATATCTCCAATGTTCAACATTTTCTCTAGAACAAGAAGTAGCAGACTAACATTTGAAGGAACTGACATGAAAAAAACTGACTTTCATTTTAGATGTCTTTGTTGCCAAAACAAAAAAAAAAGAGAAGAAACACTTAAACATGGGAGATTATGATTAGATGCTAGGAACAAAAAATTTACAGTGTGGCTGATCATGCCCTGGAAGAGCTTGTCAAGAGATGTTGCATGATCTCCACCCTTAGAGATATTCAAAACTCAACAGAACATGGCCCTGAGCAAGTTGGTATAAGTTGCCCTTGCTTTTGAAGAAGCAGCAGGAGCTGAATAAGATGATCTCTGAAAGTCCCTTCCAACCTGGATGATTCTGCAGTTCAGAGCCTGACACATGAGAGCACAGCATTGTGTACAGTCATTGCCAGTTCTCAGATTTTAGATCCAAGATATAATTATCATTCCTGGTGCATAGATTGCTTTGAATTCCACAGCAAGAAAGATTACATATATTCATATTCATGCCACCATCTTTATAAAACACACCTGCAATCATTTGTTCCTTGGAAAATTGTTCTTCATGTAGCAAGTTCTTGTTCAAGCAGGGATAATCCCATAAAAGTTTATAAGTTATGTCTTGGTGGAATGTTAGGGTTAGATTATGATGGCAAATAGAACATATAAGTGAAATATTCACCTTTAAGTTTACTGAATGCTTAATGATAAGGATATTTCATTTTTTATATATATATATAAATGAAATATATATATATATCATATGAAATATGAAATTAATTTACTGATAACTATTTTGAAAATTAAGGGGTCTTTGGAAATCAAAGCAATGATAATGGAACAACTGTTCATGACTTCCTGTGGCATGCTGTGAAAGAATTAAAAGTGGTCTGGAGGAGTTCAGGTGTCCTTACTGTGTTATGCATATATGGTTTGTACCTGCTGCAGGCAATAGTGAAAATGCCTCAGCAATAGAACAAGCAAACATAGATAAATATCTCCTTTGAAGCATAGCTTTTCCTTTTTTTTTTTCCCCTTCTTTGCTGTTTTTAAAAGTTTTCCAGCTTAGCGTGTTGGAAATATCCAATTTGGTTTCACCTCTGTTTAATAAGGAAATCATTAATGATAGGACAGCATAGGATGATGAAATGAGAAACATATCCCTCAATACTTAGTTTGTATGCCAGTTTTACTTGGTTAGCAAAGTTCCCTCTGGAAAAGGCAGAATGAAGAAAAGCATGAAGTCTGACTGAATTTACTGTCAAATAGTTGGTTTTGTCACACTCTGCCTTTCTGATTTATATTTTATTAAGCAAAAAGTTAAGCAAAAGGTATAAATAATGTATGAGCTGGAGGCATCCTCATCCGTGACTTACTGATACTAAATATAAAGACTTCCCACCTTTCCACACATTTTTAAAAAGAAGACATGGAGCTTCTGAGAAAAGAATTTCAGGTTCTGGGCAGCAGCACCACACCTGTTACTAGTCTAACCAATTTTAGGAATGCCTTGAGAACATGGATTAGTAGAACTAGTGTACATGCTAACTAATCACTGCTCATGCTCTTTTATGAAAGTCAGCACTCCCCCAGACGTGGTTGTGAGAACCAGACCTACTGCACATAAATCCTTCACAGGAGAGAAAAAAAATACATACTGCTAAGACTCTCGTATTTCCAACAGGCAAAAGTGGTGGAGTGGAAGTGACAGGACATGGTAGTCCTGTGCAGTGGCAGTCTATGATCCTTGATTGCATTTATGCTTTAGGAGATGTTTCCCATTCAGGAATGAGATGCAGGAGCCTGCTATAGGAAAAACACTTGTCCTGACCTTATCCATACACCATAATGTGGAAGAAAAAGAAAATTCCAGGCAGCATGCAATTGTCAGAAAATCATGCCTTTCCTGGGGGCAAGCCAATAACTTAAGAATTTTCCCTATCCAGATTTGTTAATGAGTAAGAGAAGACATGGCAGAATAGTATATTCTAAATTACTGATAATTTAAATCAAATTCTGTCAAGTGCTTGTATAAACCAATGACTAAATTACATGAACCATCACAGCTCTTTGTTGATTGGAGACTTTACTGTCTTCAGCTTCTTGTGTTCTTCTTATCTTTACTAACCCAAGACTGCTACTTATTAGCTCTTTTCCATGGTGCAAACACACATCAGGATTTCCTTTTTTTCACCTGACTTATGCCCTATCAGTGAGGTTTGTCACAATGGCTGGGAAGGACCAAATTAATAAAAACATAAGGATACATATATTATAGTTTTTCTTGGATAGCTATATTTAAGATCTTCAATCAGATGAGTGTGCTGCAATCTATATAAGGATGATCTTTGAGCTTTCTTAATCCATCTGGAAGGTGTTGGACAGGCTGGGAGACACTGAAGATCAGTGTCTAGCTGTTTCCACTCCTATTTCTTCTTACAAATGGAAATTCTCTGCAAAGGTGTTGCTGTGACATGATGATGCAAAATGAGGACAGAGCAAGTAACACACATATCACAAAAGTGCCAGCATATAACCTATTACTGGAGTACTTTGAAAGCAACTCATGATTTTTTCCTATTGTAGACTTAACACTTCCTATTTTAGGAAATCTGACTTAAATTTTCCTGGTAATAGAAGTTATTTCATTTAGGAACAAAATCAAAAGATGAGCTAGCAGGCTCCTGTAGCTCCTGGGCTAAGAGCTCTGTTTCTGGCTGCAGTTTTGACAGCAGGATAAAATACTGCAGTGGATCTGTGAACTTACTTACTCAAAAATTAATATGAATACATTTTCCAGTTTTTCTACCTCTTAGTTTATTAGAATTTTGTACTTGTTCAAGGTTACGATTACACGATTTAATACCAGCAATAATTCCTTGCTTGTAATCGATAAAAAATGCCATTTCTTGCTTATTTTTTTCCGACTCTGAACTATCTTCTAGCTGAGTTCATATGTTTCTTGCTTCTCACCATATGATTCAGTCTTTCAAAGGCAACTGTTCCACTAGGAAGGTGAAAAGGCAACTGAAATAATACAATGTGTCATCAAAATAAAATGTGATACAATTTAAGTTTATTGCTACTCAGGGAATTCTATTTCAGTATCTTACCCTCTTTGTCCAAAAGTGAGATAAACTAGCGAGCACTGACACTTCTGGTCAGAAATTTTCAGTTATTATATAACTGCCATATAAGTGTTGTTTATACAAGACAGGAGTAAAATATATTCCCTCTAGACAAAAGACCATTAGCTTTAAAACTTTCATTACTTCTAGATTCATGATATCCTGAAGATAAAAACTTGTATTCTTTTCCAAGAAAATAAAGGCCTTCAGCCTCCAGCAAAAGATGTACAACCTCCTCACAGTACTGAAATTTTAAAAATTGCTTCAGTTGAGGCTTTAGCCTGCTTTTGGTGCCTCTATGTAGCATTAAGCCTATTTCCAAAGGTCAATTAAGGTGCTGACAAACTTAGAAAACACCATCTTTTTGTGATAATGGCACTCAGTAGTAGCTGCTGCCATTACTACAGATCCACTCTGCACACATGGCAGAGACCACAGTTTGGGTCTGAGGGGATGTAAAAACAGGGGTTTGAGGGTCTGCTGCTTTTGACTATAAAGTCACAGGGCAGATCAATGGTCTCTCTGCAAAGAATACCTGAGCTGAGCCAAGCTCAATTAGCCAGTGCAAGAAATCATAGGAAACAGAAGGAAATGAGTCTGAAGCAAGCTAAGGTGCTTTCTTCTCTTTGACACTTCACTCAGACTTTCCACAAAATGTCTACAAATCCAAAAGATAGAAAGAAATGAATTTGACTCAAATCCAGAAAGTATACTGTGGTTTCTGCAGTAAGGAATGTTTTTTCAAGACTCAGTAATGGCTGTCCAGTTCCCCAGTTTCCTGGAGTCTAGCACATATAATTCCTTGGGTTTTGGGTTTTTAAATGGAATATTATTTAAACTAGATGTTTTATAGAGACAAAAACCAAGGAGAAAACGTAATTTCATAAAATGCCACTCACTGGACAGAGGTGGATCCCAAAAGACAGAAAAGATGTCACATTAGAACAGAAGGCAGAGAAAGAACTGTCATGTAAGCAAAATAATCAAAAGGTAAAGTAAAAAAATAAGAGCTGTCAAAGAATTAATACTTTATTGTTCCTTATTTTCACAGATGCAATTCCTTTTTGCCTTTCACAGAAGCAAAACTTTTTCAACATTGAATGCTCTGTTCGCAGCTCAAAGCACTGCAAATCTTGAATAAATCCCAGAACCAACTTCCATGTTTTCTGCACTATTCCATGATGACAGAGATAACAGCCCAGCCCTTCCTGATCATGGCCCAGTTCAGATCAGCATAAATTTGGAATAGTTCAGTTGAAGGTAAAGAAGTTATTTTAAATTGATATTGTAATAAGATAGAACAAGCCCTGATTCACAATGGGAAGATTAGATAATGTCATATATTGAATACAGACATAAATGCAAGGCTTCATTTACTGAGAAGTGAATAAAAGAAGTATTTAATATCTTGTTTGACTACCAATTAATTAATTTGTTTAATGTTCTATCAGTTGATAAATAATATTTACATTGACAGCAATTGTACTCCTTGCTGTCTTTGCTCTGTACTGCTGTGATAATTATTATTTCAAAACAAAAGTCAGTCTTTTTCCCTCATTTAGCAGATACCATCCATCACATGAATTGTGGATTTTATTTAGAGCATACTGAAGTCCATTGGAAAAACTACTGTGGCCTTCAGTGAGGTTTAAATCAGTTGCTTGAACAGGTCAGGATTCTTGTTGAAAATAATAGCATGAGACTTTGTAATTAACTCAAAATATATAATGCTTGTGCACAGGGGGTGTATTTGTAGGAATCACAAAATCTCAGAATAGATGAAGTTGGAATAGACCTCTAGGAGGTCACCTAGTCCACTCCCCCTGCTCAGGGAAGGGTCAATTAGAGTTTGTTTCTCCGGGGTCCTGCAGAAACATAGCTCTTTTTCTCTACTTTGAAATGACCAACTTTCCCAGCTTACTTTTCTCTTACATAAAACTCTGTACTCCATCTTACTCTGTAATTATGGGATCATTTTGGAAAATCTTTTGTGGCCTCTTGTCAAGAGAGTAGAATCCTGTTGTGCGTTTTACATTTAGTATTACAATTTATTTTTTCACTGAATAGGTCATCAGGATTTGAAGTTTTAATGTAATTTTGCAAATTATTGTAATTATTTGTAATTTTGACCTTTTTATGGCTCTATATTTTGATTGCAAAGCACTACACTTCTTTAGTGTGAGCCAGTGAGACTGCAATCAATGGAGAAAAGACTTAAATAGAACTAATATAAAATGGATACCTTTGAAGGGTAGGTGGATAAATACCTTTGAAATTGTCAAGACCTACCAGAAATGTAGCACTCTGAGCCTCTTTGCTATCAGACATAACTGTTGAGTCTCAATGAAGACGGGATGCTAAATAGCCACCTATGTTTCTATACAGATAATGTTCAATTTTTGTCCCACTGCTTTTAACTTAATTGTTTCCACAGATTGTTTTATCCATAACCACTTCTAGAACTGCTACACTGAATATTTTCACCATTTCCCTGGAAGTTTATTAGCTGGCATCCCACAACACCCATGTTCTCAGGAATCTGCTTATTTTTTTGCACTGAGAACAATACAGCAATTAGCTGAGAATTGTCTATGAGTACCTGATACTGATTGTAGATCAGAGTTGTATATTAATAAAAATCACAGTTTCTCTCTCTACTTATTACTAGTTGAATATCAGTTAGAGTAGCCTTCATGCTTTTATGTCTTCTGGCCACAGCAAAGCCAGATATACATGGAGCAAGGGGCTGGAAAGAGCAAATCTCTAGGGTTACTGCCTGTTTAATGAGGGTGTTTTCCTTTGATCAGGAAAACAGGGGTACAAATCAATATAGGATTTTAATGTTAGTCCTAATCTGAATCCCCATCTTACATTTTCACATAGAAAGAGATAGAGGGACATTTGTTTCACAGGTTGTATTTCATTTGTTCTGTCGCTTTATTCTGATAAAATCTCTAATTAAAGCATATTGTCAATTTTCACAAATTTAGAAGTGACTGCAATGTTTTCTATGAGTAAAGTATATTCTCATATGGTAGAATTGAAAATTTAAATTTATAATATATTTTTAGCATCTGTTTAGTGTGTTTTATTGAATGAAAATTTCATGTATGTTTTCAAAAAGATCTGATTTAAATTCCAAAGATCAGAACATATCGGTCTGAACTGTATAAGAGAAAAAGTATCATTTTAGAAAAAGAGCTCATGAAACTGTTTTCAGGAGGGCCAACCCTGTCCTGGGAGCATCAGGCACAGCATGGCCAGCTGGGCAAGGGAGGGGATTGTCCTGCTCTGCTCTGAGCTGGGGTGGCCTCACGTCGAGGGCTGAGGGCAGAGATGAAGCTCTTACAGAGCATCCAAAAGAGGGCAATGAAGTGGTGAAGAGTTTTGAGGGGAAGATGTATGAGGAGTGGCTGAGGTCACCTGGGCTGTTCAGCCTGGAGGAGACTGAGGAGACCTCACTGCAGTTATAACTTCCTCATGAGGGGAAAAGGAGGGGCAGGCACTGAGCTCTTCTCTGTGGTGACCAGTGACAGGACCTGAGGGAATGGCCTGAAGTTGTGTCAGGGGAGGGTTAAGTTAAATATCAGGAAGAGGTTCTTCACCCAGAGTGTGATTGGGCACTGGAACAGGCTCTCCAAGAAAGTGGCCACAGCACCAAACCCTGACAGGGTTCAAGAAGAGTTTAGACAACACTCTCAGGCACATGGTATGTCTCTTGGGGATGATCCCATGTAGGGTCAGGAGTTGGACTTGATGATCCTTGTGGGTCCCTTGCAATTCAGCATATTCTGTGATTCTGTGATTTGTGTCTTGTAAATTACTGAATCTCTTAGATTACTGACATTTTTGTGGTGGAAAGAATAAATGCACTAGCAAAGAACAGTGACTGACAGTGACCTGAAGACAGTGAGGGACATGGTCCATCTGATCTTACTGAAAAGGATGTTTCAGATTTCACAGCTTACACTGAGAAAGCTCTGTTATCAATCAGTGACCTTGTTAGCAGTCGCAGTGGGCAGGCTAATTAATGATGCTGCTTTGCATAGATTTGGGGGATGAGTAGGAAATGGATATAACATAATGAAACTATTGTAAAGTCTCAGATTTGAACTATTACTTCTAAAAATGTTGGTGGCTATGTCAGTTTAATCAAAACTAATAAATATGCATGGATTTACTTTGCATCAGTTAATTTTGGAGCACAATCCCAAATACAGCTCTCAGTTAAATGCTGCTTTTGGAAGTATGTGCTGTGAATTTAGAAGTGAGCAGCATTTAATTCCATGGGCAGATTGGGAACTCTGTTTCCTAGGAAGAGCTTCCCAGTTTGTATTTCACCAAGTGCCATCAGAGTGGCTCAAGCCCTCAGCATCCATGCTAGTGTGAAGTTTGATGCTGCAGGGACAAGTGGACAAGGGACTGGGGACACACATTACTGCTGAGAGGAGCATTGTAATGCCTCAGGATGGTGCTGCTTAGAACTGACTTGTCAGCAGGTCAGTATTCTTAACTACATTTAGTTGACATGCTCTGAGTATTTTCAACTTTTAACCTGTTTTACATTGGGACTGCAGGATTAAACTAATTATATTGAGTAGATTTTAAAATTCCTTGCATATTTTTAAAGCATACAGACTTTGCAGCTTGCACGTCCACTAAATGGAATCTGTGTCAGTTTCCAGGAAAAGTAAACAGAGAATCACAGAATATTCTGAGTTAGAAGGGATCCACAAGATTCATCAAAGTCCAACTCCTGGCCCTGCACAGGACAGCCCCAAAAATCACAACATGTGCTCGAGAGTGTTGTTCAAATGTGCATTTAAAAGACATTATCTCTAAATAGATATTAAAAGAGCATGTACCCAAGGTGCAGCAAGGAGTACAGCACAAAACACTTCAGTGCTCCTGTTCCAGATCACCAACTTCAGGGCTTCATTGAATTATGCCAAAGATTAAGTTCTTCACCCAGCGAGGCACTGATAACAGGCCAATATTCCTACCTGGCTTCTTCTAAGCTAGAGAGGTTTAATCTTTGCAGTCCTAAGGCTAGGATCAAGGATTCTGAACTGACTTAGAGAACACCAAGGAAGTTGAACCAGTTGTTTGCAATTGCTTGAGGGGAAACTCAGAAATACAAGCTGCCAGGAAATGCTTCAAGAAGGCCTCTCTCTTTCCCCCGAGACCCTGGAATTAATGAAATTTATTAAAGCTTGCAAAGGAGGATGCAAATTCAGGGAAAGGATGATAAAATGGGCCTGTGGCTCCTGCATGAGCAAATAGCATGTGCTGGTATCCAAACTGATGGAAAAGTCACAAGTTGTGTTCACCAAACAACAGAGATAACAGTAAATGTCACTTATATTAATTACCATAGTGCCTGCCTTTTTGATTAACTCACTGCCTTTTGTTTTTCCACAGACACTTGATTGTTCTAGCTGCTTGGCAATCTAGTCCGTTTAAGCCTTTCCATTATGTTGTCTCAACTGTGTTTTGTGCAGTAGAGCTCTTAGACAAAGATACTGACTTCAGAGCAACTCACAGCTGAGGAAAGTGATAGACACAGCTGAAATGGACTTACAAAAATCTGCCGTGTTTCATCACAAATCTGGGACATATTGTACACAAAGCTTTCCAACATGTAGTCAAGCTTAGAAATGCTAGCTGTACTGGACAAAGGGATTATGATACAACTCTAAAAAATTTCATGTGCATCCAGTGTTTTACAATGATTTTTATCAAGTAATTTGGAGTAGTAGGCAGCCCATCAACATAATAATTGTTTCAAGTTTAAAGGTGACTCAAGAGCTGCCAGAGGAATGTGCCAGGGAGCCAGATGTCACCAGGAATATTTCTGTCACTAGCTGATGTGTCCTGTGGCTGCCACCAAACAAGAGAAGGAATGGGATAGTGTATTGTCTTATTTTTCTGAGGCTAGCAGTCTCTGAATCAATCTACTGAAATTCTTTCACCATTTGAAGAAAATATTTTAATGTCTTTGCATTTTCTTCCAAGCTAAAACATGCTTCTGTGTGTTAGCAAGTGAAGCTCCTAGCACTTAAAAAATTGAATTCTTGTTTATTGATCACTACTGTTGCATATTCTGAGCCTTTAGTGTCATAGTTTGAGAGTGGCAGTGTTCAAGGCAAAGTTGGAGCAATTTGTTCTAGTGCAAAGTGTCCCTACCCATGGCAAGGGGGTTGGAACTAGATATT
Organism: Notiomystis cincta; assembly: GCA_013398075.1. NCBI lineage: Eukaryota > Metazoa > Chordata > Aves > Passeriformes > Notiomystidae > Notiomystis > Notiomystis cincta. The sequence goes on along the minus strand of VZRX01013343.1, from coordinate 14,993 downwards.
CTTTAAAGATCCCTCCAACTGAAACCATTTTGATACTATGAAATGAAACTCTGTTCTGGATATGTTCTGATCTTGTGGCTTAGCTCTTTGATTGTCCCTGAGGATGAAATAAGCAGACCTTGGAGCCTTTATGGAATTAAGATTCTACCACAATTTTCTGGCATTCAGAAATATCCAAAGTCACAGTGTCAGTGTCCGAAGAAGGTCTGCTTCATTCACTGTCTGGGTTTTAATCAGACACAAGGCAACACAAGTACATTTTGGAAGATATTGAACTCTTCTTGATCAGAGATATCCCATTCTGATACAGTAATATTAACTCCATGGGCAGTTATATTCTCTTTTTCCCAATGTTTCTAAGGACTACCCTGCACTCGAGCACTATAGATAAGTTTAACTCAAATTTCATTCACCTGGAAAGCAGGCCAGCCCTATATGTTAGTTCAGAGTAAGGCCTAGGCTGATACACTGATATACTGAATAATAACTCTGGCTGTCTTTCAACCTTAGAAAGCTTTTGTGTTTCTGATGCACAAAAGTGAGCATCAGAAGTGTGCTTCAGTGAATGAATCAACAAATATTTCTACACTATCAGTTAAACTGAGGTTGGTAAACAGAGGTCTGAGTCCATCTGAATCCAGATATTTTTCTACCTCCCAGCATGGTTTCCTTCAGAGATCCTGTTCAGGACTGGGCTGGGGGCTGCCACACTCTTTAAGGTGAGAAGGCAGATGTGATGGGAGAGCTTCTGAGCAGGACTCAGTTGCTTTCTAGGTGAAAAAATCATCCAGGACATGCTTACCCACTTTTGTCTCCATCCCTCTGACACACTGCTCTGTTGTTCCAAATGTAGTTTAACACTCTGTGGCAAATAGCTTCAAAAGTGGGCACTCAAATTTCACAGTTCTGCCACTTGAAATACTATTATAATGTGTTTTTCCTCCTCTGCCACATGCAGGCTTGCCTAATCACAGTCCAGTATTTACCGTGCAAGATGAACTTTGGACTTCCTCAACTGTGGACTTAACTAAAGCTAAGCAAGAAACTGCAAACATTAAGTTAACCATATTTCCCTAAACTGCCAAAGCAACATTTTTGCTAATTTCACTTTTATGCAGCAAGTAAGAAGAGGGTTTGGCCATTTTGTTTTGGTTTTGTATCCACAGCACATAAGACGAAGGGTAAGATGACACAGAAATTGCATCAAATATGGTATTTGTAAGTCTGAGTTTTCATTTCTAATGTATTGACAGATTCTGCCCATTTGAATTGAATGTTTTTTAACTCACCTTGTGGAAGACAGCCTGCTATTGGAACTAACCTACGATACCAGACCAGCAGCCTCTGGTTTGTCAAGTCTTTATGTAGAAAGCAAAATATTTCTAAAAGGCAACTGTTCTATTAGATTGGGCCTTACATTCCAAGGCCATGAGGACCGAGTGGATTAAGCCCAGGTCTTTGAGCTTAGGTTGATTACAGAAAATGATCAAGCCCTTAGGATGCCACAGGAATTCTCACTTTACATCCAGAAAGAGATCATTTCCTCCCCAGTATGGATCTGGAAGTTTGTCTTGTTTATTTCTTTGAGAGGTTTCTACTTGCACTATTTTCATCAAGAAGGAAGGGATGGAGTGACCAGCAAAGGTGTTGGCCAGTGTTGTGAATGTGCAAAGAAAATGGCACAGCAATTGGCATTTCATGTAGGACCAGAAGAGTTCTCATATTCTATGAGAGCCCATCCAGCATCCCTGAGTACGTAACTCTTCAGGTGAACCACTGCTTTCCTCTGTCTTTCAGGCCTGAATGGTCATTTTAAAAAATCTGGTACATTGATAACTTTTATTGTGAAAAAATTATAATTTTTCATGTGTGAAGACAAGTTGACAGAGAAACAAACCCAGGATATCAGTATATTTTCCTTCCTGAAAATTTTCTCTGAACCCCTTTTTCCACCCCTGGGATGTCCCTGTCTTGATCATTGCTGGAGTCTGTGAAACTGCACTCCACTCTGTTCCTGAGGCTGTCTCATGTTTCTCTGCCTCTAATGCAAGCTATCAAACCCGTGGGGTTTTTTTCTCCAACTAAAATACAAAGTGACTAAATTTGAAGGGTCACGACACTTAAAAGGTAGGAAAAGATATTGTAATGCCCAGAGAGCTGGGGTTTTTTGAACCATACGTCATCTGTTGTCTGCCTTGAAGGTTTTCAGTCCTGTGGTTTTCAGAGACTGAGGCTTAAGCACCTGTAGTTCCCTTCCTCCCTCTGTTAGCTCTCTGTTGAAGAAAACATGGAGAGTTATTTATGATGTCTTAAGAATAACCTTTCAAATTTAAAAGAAAAATCCAAGACCTGTGTGAGCTTTAGCTGAGAGCTAACATGGAAGAGAATATGGCCTTAATATCTTTCTTTCAGTGTAAACACAGATATATTTAAATAAAGGAAAAAAGCCAGTAATTCTGACTCATCTTTTTTTCTTAAATTGATGTAATTTCAGTTGGCCTTCTGTGGAGAGCAGGAATAAGGGAAAATAAGTGGTATAAACATAAGATGCAGCAACAGAAATTCATAAATTCATTTACCAGGAGTATTCTCCATTAAGTTTTTGCTGTTCTTTGTTTTAGGGTTTATATTGCCATATTTCATATTTCAATGATTTTGGAGTCCTTTTTTCCCCCTAAGAGATGCTATGACTTTTCTACATGCTATTAAACATACGTTGTTTAAAACTCACTAGAACATATTTTTGACCAGTTAAGCATTATTCAAATCCTTTTATCATAAAAGTCTATTCTGAAAAGATCACCTTATTCTAAGGTTACTAAAATGAAAGCAAAAGCCTTTGCACATTAAGAGTCTTTTTTTCCAGAAGATTTCCATTTTCTCCTCCAGACCTGCCACTTTACTTGCCAGTTGTATCATGAAAAGCTGTGCTTATAGCAGACCTATTGTAGAGTGAAAAGAGAAAATGCTTTGCTACAAGGCAGTAGCTAATTCACTATTCTTCAGGGACTGATATTCATCTATCCTTCAATAAAAGCTAATGGTTAAATAGACCCAATGCACTCAGCTAATCTAGGAAAAAGCTGATGGCTGGGGGTTGGGATTCAAAGTTCATGCCGAAGTGCTATTCCTGAAGACAAAGATTTTCTTACATTTGCCTTAGAAAAAAAAATGACAATGCTAAAAATATCAGATGGCTTTCACTCTCAAATACATAGCTTTATGAAACAGAACCTATGGCATCTGAAAAAGTTAAATTTTATTAATTTTTAACCATGCATTGCTTTTATGATTTTTTTTTAAGGGATGTGAATATTTAAACAAAGGGATTACATTTTAAATAACCTTCTGTCTAGTCTTTTGCTACTTGAATTCCAACACCCTTAAGAAGATACAATGATTTTTTTTCATGAAAAGCAATTTTGCAAAGCCCTCCCAGAAGGAAGGAAGATGACAACACCACGTTTCTCTCTGTATAACTACCATCCCAGTTAAAGGTACTGCTGTGCTGTGCATATCAAACAGTCCAGTGCAAGAAAGAAAGCTCACTTGAGAAATCAACAACAAAAACAAAAGCCCACAACCAACACAACAGACTGCACAAGGGCAGAGGAGATTTTTATAAGCAAGGTTATGACTTAAAATACAGTATATATATTCTGAACGACTGCTGTAGCAGTTGTGTATGAGTGCAGACATGTCATTGCTTTTAATAGATAACCTAAAAGTATTTATCTGTGCTGCAGGACATTTAAATTAGCCATACTGTGACTAATCCTGAAAACAAAATGACCTGAATATATAGATGTATTGTTTAACTGCAGCACTTTGGTCACAAAAGGCCTTATCCTGGAGCCCCTGAAAACAGTGGCAATGCCCTCCCTGATTTCACCAGGAAGAGGACAGAATAGTAATTAGGAGCACAGCTGAAACTGGTGGCTGAAGTCCTTACTCCAGGCCCTTCTCCTGGTGCAGATGAGGAAGCGCCGTGCAGAACGTCGCACCTCTGCACCTCTGTTAGCAGATTGCTGGCAGAACATCTGTGCTGTCTCAGACACACAGAGCCACGCTTGCATACGTGCCTGCTGAGGGGCTGTCGAGATTGGTGCCTTCCCACAAACTCAATACTGACAGTGTTTTTTCCTCTTCCCGCATCTTTCTCCTTATTTATCAGTTGCAAAAAATAACAGCCTGTATGTGTATCTTTCATTTCACAGTGTTTTGTGCACTTTCTCAGTGCCAGTATTTTAATCCCTCTTTTAAAGGATATTTGCTGGTAGAGCATCATCTTTCTATTTGAGGCCAGACTGTATCCCCCTTGGTCCAAAGAGAACTACTATATGACAACAGCTCTTCTTTCCCTTCAGCATACATCAGTGAGGAAGTCTGGGAAGAAATACAGTCCTGCAACAAGCTGGAAACCATTCATTTCCCTCAAAAAGCCAAGGAAAGGGGAACCTCTGTGATCTGCATATTGGCACCAAGTGGATTGAGCTACTCAAGGGTTTAGAGATGGAATAAAGACACTCGGATAGCAGATCTCACACAAAATTTTTGTGCAGATCTTACATTTCTTGTTACTGTAGAACTGGTACCACAGTAGTTCAGAAGGGCAAAGTAATACAGAGTCCAAATAGTCACTGTTGGAGACATATCTGAGATAATGAATCAAATAGATGGAGGCCACAGAGCTGGTTAAAGGACAGAAATTTTAATGAGCTGTTCAAAATCTCTCAGATTCTTAAGTAAACTCACGGTAGTTTCAACATATATGGAAGTTACAATTTGATATCTGATATGAATTTGCTCTCCTTCATCTGAATGTCATCTCAAAATCTCTTCGTTATAAGGGTCAAGATCTGTTAAGACAGATCTTGTTAAGACAATCTGAGAGATACTTATTTTTAGATGCTCATATATTGCAATTAAATAGGAAAGACGTGTATTTGACATTTAACAGAGTTTTGGACATTATAAAATTGATCCAGAAATAAAACTTCTCAGTAGATTTTTGTGATATGGTAGGCTAGGTTTTTGGTTGTAGCCAGTGAAGTTTGGTGAAAGTAAATTTGGTTGAGCAGCTCACAGGTACCCAGGCAGTAAGGGCTGCTGTGACAGGTAGTCACTGGGCAGTGTAGTCCAGGTATGCTACCACTAAAGGTATGGATGGGACCTGGCTGTTTCTACTGCCATCTCCTGAAAAGTAAGCCAGAAGAGGTATAGTACCTGCCAATGCAGGAGGAGATAGTGACTTACTGTTCGACTGCATTTACATTCTTAATGCTCCAGGCTCTGGCAGGATGACAAACCAGGAAATGAAGGCTTTGAGTTCATTACAGCCCCTGTCCCACGTTCTGTCATTGCAACACACTGGCACATGTTCCTAACCCTGTCATTGGGAAGCTTGGTCACTTAATGTTTTCTCATTGCTCATTACTTTTCAATTAGCTGTTTATTCCATGACAATCTTCCATTCTGTTACAGCTTGCTTACTGAGTGTTGTTCTGACAAAGCCTGTAGTGGGAAGTGCTGTCACACTGAGCACAGGCTATTGGGAGAAACAGCTTTCTGCTTCAACCTGCTGAAAAACACTTCCCAGCAAGAAAGTTTTCCAACTCCTCAGAAGCAAAAGATCTTCCCCTTCAGTTTGTTAACATTCGGCAAGTCGATTCCTTTAAATATGCTTGTGAGACAGACTTGTTTAAAGAGTAATCACTGAGGGCTGTGACTGATCTGTATCACACAGTTAGCAATTTATGAGTACATGCCATTTCATTTTCTCAGGGTGTCATTTTTTTGCTAAATTTAAGCGACACTGAAAAATTAAAATATTTGGAGGGTTCTCTGACTGTGTCTTTTCAATCAATTATACTGAGTGATTACAAGTGGAAAGGCCTGGGTCATTCAAATGTACTGTTTTCCACTGAAGAAATACTGCAAAATGCAGATGAGGCATTTGATATGAGACAAAGGGATCACAGCCACCATGAAAAACAGAACTAGGAGTACAAAATAGTCAATATATGAGGATAATACATGGTAAAAAAAATTCTCAACATAAATACCTATTACATTTCTTTTTGCCTCTTCTGCTTTTCTAGAAACAGCCTCCTCTGCTTTTTAAATGTCATCCATATTTATCAGACTGCATGGTTCTTGACATTTAGGAATATTTTTTCATCAAACTGTAACTGAAGCTTTGACAAAGGGTACTAATTATCAAGGGACCAGACTTTTTTTCCTTTTTTTCCCTTTTTTGAAGGAGCAGCAGGCTGTAGAGAAAATGTGAATTGTCAGCTGCTTTTAATACTCCTATAGCAGTCCCTCTGTCCTAATTGTCAAACATAACTAGAAATAAGAATTTAAGTGTTTGCTGAAGCATATAGAAAATGCAGTTGGGATTGAGCAAGTTGATTTTAAATGACAGAGGTCATTATATTATTTACTTCAGTAAAAAGAGTTTCCACCTGTTAGAACTACATATATTTCCTCCTAAAGAAATTTTACTAATATTTTTATATGTAGTTCCTGATTATTCACCAGTGATGATTTATTTGACTATGGGATGCATAGCTTGTACAATGTCACAATATGGTGACTATAAAATTGAAGCATGAAAATTTGAGAAAATGCTCAGTTACTAACCAGAAGACTGCATTAAAAAGAAAAAA
>VZRX01013340.1:49865-66129 GCA_013398075.1 Notiomystis cincta | reverse complement strand
GAAACATCCATTAATTTCTTTTTTCCTTTCTTCCTCTTTTCCCTCCTCTGTCCAGCTGGGGCAGGCGAGGGTGAGCGAGCGACTCTCGCTGAGCGCCAGCGTCAAACCGCAACCCCCCACACCGCCAGAATTCCACCCGTCGGAATTCCAGCCGCCGGAATTCCATCCAATCCCACTCACCTGCTGCAGGTGCTGCTCCAGGCGGTGTTTGGCATCGTCCAGCTCCCTGCAGTGGGCGTCGAAGGCCTCGTTGACCGTTGCCCGCTGCATGCGCAGGTCCTCGGAGGCGTCGTGGATGATGGTGTTGATGAGGGAGCGGAGCTGCACCGACGCCAACTTCTCCTGCTCCGCCCTGGAGATGTTGTCGTGGCTGAACTGGGCCCAGGACTTGGGTGTGGAAGCGCTGGAAGAACAAGGAATGGGATGGAATTGGGATTTTGGCATTAAAAAGGGTTTTTTTTTCTCATGGAAAAGTGGTATCGCTCTCTGGTTTAGGTCTGGTTTGTGGGGTGGATTTCTCATAAGGAATGGGATTAATGGTTGAATAGATTAATAAAAATCCTTGGATAAATCAATAAAAATCCTTGGATAAATCAATAAAAATCCCTGAGTAAATCAATAAAAATCCTTGAATAAATCAATAAAAATTCTCAAATAAATCGGTATCAATCCTCAAATAAATCAATAAAAATCTTCAAATAAATTTGTGTAAATCCTTGAATAAATCAATAAAAATCCTCAAATAAACCAGTAAAAATCCTCGAATAAATCAGTAAAAATCTTCAAATAAATTAGTGTAAATCCTTGAATAAATCAATAAAAATCCTCGAATAAACCAATAAAAATCTTCAAATAAATTAGTACCAATCCTTGAATAAATGAATTAAAAAATAAATTTAAATCTTTGAATAAACTAGTATAAATCCTTGAATAAATCAATAAAAATCTTTGCATAAATTAATTAAAATCTTCTAATTAATAAATTAATAAACTCTCATTCCTGTGGCTCCAGAGGGAAGTAAAACCTGAGACAAAATCAGCCCAAGCTCTTCCATCTTGAGCTAAAACTGCTCCAAAAGTTCACATATATTTTTTGTCCAGTTCAGTCTCAGCAAATAAACTCAGGAATATATCCAGGATTTACAGGCTGTGTTTATTTGGAAATAAAAAAAAACAGGATCTTGACAAGCTGGAAAAGGTCCAGGGAAACCTCAGAGCCCCTTCCAGGGCCTAAAGGGGCTCCAGGAGAGCTGGAAAGGGACTGGGGACAAGGGATGGAGGGACAGGACACAGGGAATGGCTTCCCATGGAGAGGCAGGGGTAGGTGGGATATTGGGAAGCAATTCCTGGCTGGGAGGGCGGGGAGGGACTGGAACAGAATTCCCAAAGAAGCTGTGGCTGCCCCTGGATCCCTGGAAGAATCCAAGGATGGAGTTTGGAGCACCCTGGGACAACGGAAGGTGTTGGGGCTGGAACTGAATGAGCTCCCAGCTCCTTCCAACCCAAACATTCCAGGTGGCGCATCCAGGATGGAGCTGCCTCGGAGCTCTTCCCATGTCCACTCCCAGCTTGGATAGAGGCGTGCCAGGAGGATCCCAGGAGGGTTCCAGCAGGACCCCGTCAGGAATGACTCACTTCTCCTGGAACTTGACGGAGCTGGGGTGGAACTGCACGTCGGTGCTGTCGGTGCAGTAGCCGGTGCATTTATCGTCGATGTGATACGTCTGCACCTTGTCCGACCAGTCCAGCTCGCAGTTCTCCTTCTGGATCCGATTGGATCTGCAAAGTCGGGACCACACCTCAGCGGGAAGCACAACTCCCAAGCCCTTCCCCGTTTGGGAAGCGCAGCTCTGCCCTTTGTGTTCCGCGGGATAACGGGACCCTGAGCGTCCTTGTGGGCTGGAAAATCCCAAACGCTCCCTGGTTTAAGATGGGTTTTTAGGAAAAGATTCCAGTGTGAGGGTGGAGAGGGGCTGGAACAGAATTCCCAGAGAAGCTGTGGCTGCCCCTGGATCCCTGGAAATGTCCAAGGCCAGGCTGGAACACTCTGGGATAGTGGAAGGTCCCTGCCCATGGAAAGGGATAATTTTTAATGATATTCAGATTAAAATTGCTGCTTTGTTGTTAATTAGAGTCACACATCACTCAGTTAATTATAATTCTAATTGTTCTAATTACAAAAGCCTGCGCGTCGTTATCAACTGATAACGCCAGGTGTCACTGTCACCCAAGGAATTAGGAATTCTCCTGGAAAATGGGATTAAAATGGGGCTAAAATGGGATTGAAATGGGGCTAAAAAGGGATTAAAATGGGGCTAAAATGAGGCTAAAATAGAACTAAAATGGGGCTAAAATTGGGCTAAAATTGGGCTAAAATTGGGTGAAATGGGACTTAAATGGAATTAAAATGATCTTAAAACAATTAAAAACCCCCAAATTAAACTCATTAGGGTCCTCTAATGCTCTAATCAATATAACAGAGCTAACTTATATTTATTGGCATTTACGGCCATTTAAAAAAACCCCAGTATTTTATTTATCAGGTAGAATAGGAGCAGATCAAAGGGGTTTTAAATCTAAAATATGAAGTTTCCAGCAGTTAATTCCTTTATATTGATGGATTTTAGGATGCAGTATCATTTTTCCAAAGGTTTTATTAGAAATTCCAAGCAAATAATCCTTTGGAAAGGCAAGGAACACCCACACCCACCCTGGCACAGAAATTCCAGATTTAATGTCCACACTGACATCTGCTGGAAAAAAAAATTCCTCTTGGAAAGCTCCTTTGATCCCAAAAACACCTTTAATAATACAAAGGTATTCCCAAGAAGATATCTAGAGAATATTTTTATAGCACTGGAATTTAGTGTTGGAAAACAAATCCAAGACAGTTCTGGAAAGCAGGAAAATCAAAATCCACCTGGAAATCCTGAGGTTTCCAGGTTTAAATGGAATTCCCACAGCTCCTTGGTGAGATCTTTATCCCCCTTTTCCCAGGAATTATTTGGCTGAAGTATCCTGGGAAATGTTTTACCTTATCTGGGTGGTAGCTTGGATTATCATTCTTTTCAGAAGATCCCGAATATCCCGGATAAGATCAGCTTCCTAAAGAAAACCAGGGAGAATTCTGTGTATCCAGAGCAGGAATGACAATCCTGAGGAGCAATTTGTGGATAAATTCTGAAATTTCCTTATCTACTCTTATTTGGTTGTGGGAAAACTTGGAATTTTGGAGTCAACAGATCTTGAGGGAACTCAGCTCTAAATCTATGGAGGCTGAAAAACCTGGAATACTTCTAAAACCTGGGAATTCTGTGTATTCCATGAAAAAGTCTGTGTTCTATTGTGTTATGGAAGGACTTCTTCCCTGGCACAGGTTCCCAGAGAAGCTGGAATTCCCATCCTTGGAATGTCCAAGGTCAAGCTGGACAGGGGTTGGAGCAACCTGGGATAGTGGGAGAGGGTGGGAATAGTGGGAAGAGGTGGGAATAGATGATTTTTAAGGTCCCATCCATCCCAAACCATTCCAGGATTCCATGATCCCATCAGATTAAAGGGAATAATGAATTCCTCACTCAGTTTTCAGGCAGGAAAAAGCAGGGAATATCCCCATACCTGGAACCAAATTAATCAGGATGGACTTGATGATCTTTAAATCTTTTCCAATCTAAAAATTTCCCCAGTTCCCTGAATTTTGTAACAATTCCCACATGGAAATATCCTACACCAACTCTCCTGTTTGTTTTTGACTGGAAAAACCTCTCAAATATTGATTATAAATCAGAAATTACACATAATTCCCATTCAAAATATTCCTATCATGCCATCTACGTGGAATCCTAAATATCCTGATTTGGGAAGGATCCACAGGGATCAAGCAATTCCTGATTCTGCCCAGGATAATCCCAAAAATCCCACCAGCTGCCATTGTCCAAACTTTTCACTCTGATTGATATTTTTCTGATATTAATGGTCTGCTTTAATGAATAACTGATCATGAACTGACCCTGATAGGAGGCTGCAGGGATATAATCATTAATTAATTTATGGGATATTGGAATAATGTTATTCCAGGATGGAAAACCCCCTGGAAAATGTGGGTTTTGAAACCTCCAGCACAAGAATGACACGAGTTTTGGAGGGAAACTCAGTTGGGAAGACTCAGAGAAAATTAATGGCAAAAAATGCCAAAATTTGGACAATTTCAGCATGGAAACAGGCAAGGAATATCCCACTCCTCCCGAACTTTTGGATTCTGGAGTTTTAAAGTGTAACTTATGGAAAAGAGGGGATTTCAAGGCGAGCGGAGAAGGAATTTATGACAGAACCAGGTGTTCGTGTTGGTGCAGGAAAACTCTGGGTTGGCTTTGTTGAGGGAGGGATCTGTTCTCCTCTGGCCACACTCGTGTAACTCGAAATGATTTTAAACACAGGAAAAAATCCTTGGAACGACACCGGGAGTCCAGGAAAGGACACCAGAGCCACGCATGCGAAGGACTTGAGAAAATCCTCGGAACGACACCGGGGATCCAGGAAGGGACCCCTGCGCTGCAGGAAACACTTCCAGCGGCCGCAGTCCCGCTCCTCACTTCGGGGCTCTCAGCAACCCTCGGGCGCCGCTCACCTTCAGCAGCTGCCTCTCCACCTCATCGATCACCAGGTCCGGCGGCTGCCGCCTCTCCCGGCACTCCAGGTTATCGATGACGACGCTGTAGGGCACCTCGGTGGCATCGAGCGCCCGCTCCAGCCGCAGCTTCTGCGCAGCCAGCAGGTTGGTCTCGGCGTCCAGCTCCATGACCTCCTTCTGCAGCTCCACCCTCCAGAAGTGGATGTCCTGCAGCCGCTGGCACAGGGTGGCCTTGGAGCTCTCCTGGGCTCGCTGCGCGCTGGCGGCCGCATGTTTCATCAGCTGCTTGGCCTCGGTGCGGCCGCGCTCCGCCTCGTCGCTCGCCGTGACGGCCTTGTAGTAGACGCCCATGTTGCGGCGGTGCCACTCGGGCAGCTGGTACTTGGCGGTGCGGAAGCCGGCCATGGCCATGCCGCAGCAGGAGCGCGGCCTCTCGCTGCGGGCCACATCGCAGATCCTGGAGGGCAGCGGGCAGGGGGGCACGACCGGGGGCTGCGGCTCGTCGGGCTGCGCCATGGCGGAGCGTCCGCCGCTGCCCGCTCCCGCCGCCGGGCGTCCTCCCCTCACCGCGGCAACGCCGCCAGCCAATGGAAACGCGCGCCTGCGGTTGACGGACAGCTCTGCCTCCCAATCACAGCGCGGATCCGCGCGGGGAGAGGCGGTGATTGGAGAATGCGTTGTCTGCGCCCGCCCCCCGCGTGGCTGGTTGCCGTGGTGACGGGGAGGGCGGGAAGGTGGGTGAGGGAGGTGTCATGGCGGCGGGGCCGCTCTCATGGAACCGTAGGGAGGACGTTGAGATGCTTGAACGTGTCCAGAGGAGGGGACGGGGCTGGTGAAGGGCTTGGAACGGCTGAGGGAGCTGTGGTTGTTTAGCCTGGGAAAAAGGAGGCTCAGGGGTGACCTTATCACTCTCTACAACTCCCCGAAAGGTGGTTGTAGCCAGGTGAGGGTCAGTCTCTTCTCTCAGGCAACCACGGCAGAAGGAGAGGACACGGCCTCAAGCTGCGCCAGGGGAACTTTAGGAAAAGAAAGAGTGACTGGGGACTGGAATCACCATCCCATGATGAGTTTAAATAAAGCCTGGAGGTGGCACTCGGTGCTGGGGTTTATTGATGGGGAGGTGTTGGGGCATGGTGATGCTAAAGGGCTCTTCCAGCCTGGTTCATTCTGGGAGAAGGGGAAAGGAAAAGAGAGAAGGGAAAGGGAAAGGGAAAGGGAAAGGGAAAGGGAAAGGGAAAGGGAAAGGGAAAGAAGGGAAAGGGAAAGGGAAAGGGAAAGGGAAAGGGAAAGGGAAAGGGAAAGGGAAAGGGAAAGGGAAAGGGAAAGGAGCACGCTTGTCCTTGCACAGATCCTCTGTCATCAGTGTCATTTGGATTTAGAAAATAAATCCAAAAGGTTCCCCTGGTTCACTGGAGCCCTCCTGGTGTTCCTGGCTGATCCCTGGCTTGGCTTGGAAGGGAACTCCAAATGCATCTCATTCCAACCCCTTTCCATGGGCAGGGACCCCTCCCTCTATCCCAGGCTGCTCCAGGCTCCAGGCTTTTCCTGGAGCATTCTTGGACTTTAAAATGCAATATTTGCATGGATCACCACGCAGGGAAGGCCACGAGCAGAGGAAGGAGAAGGAAAGGGTCAGGACACAGGGAATGGCTTCCCACTGGTGGAGGGCAGGGAGAGATAGGATTTTGGGAAGGAATTCCTGCCTGGCACAGATTCCCAGAGAAGCTGCGGCTTCCCCTGGATCCCTGGAAGTGTCCAAGGATAGAGTTTGGAATGGTGGAAGTGTCCCTGTGCATGGCAGGGCTGGAATGGGATGCTCCATAAAATCCCATCCAATCCAAACCATTCCAGGATTAGAGATAAAAAGAATTTAAGGATCTTTTCNGGAAAGGGAAAGGGAAAGGGAAAGGGAAAGAAGGGAAAGGGAAAGGGAAAGGGAAAGGGAAAGGGAAAGGGAAAGGGAAAGGGAAAGGGAAAGGGAAAGGGAAAGGAGCACGCTTGTCCTTGCACAGATCCTCTGTCATCAGTGTCATTTGGATTTAGAAAATAAATCCAAAAGGTTCCCCTGGTTCACTGGAGCCCTCCTGGTGTTCCTGGCTGATCCCTGGCTTGGCTTGGAAGGGAACTCCAAATGCATCTCATTCCAACCCCTTTCCATGGGCAGGGACCCCTCCCTCTATCCCAGGCTGCTCCAGGCTCCAGGCTTTTCCTGGAGCATTCTTGGACTTTAAAATGCAATATTTGCATGGATCACCACGCAGGGAAGGCCACGAGCAGAGGAAGGAGAAGGAAAGGGTCAGGACACAGGGAATGGCTTCCCACTGGTGGAGGGCAGGGAGAGATAGGATTTTGGGAAGGAATTCCTGCCTGGCACAGATTCCCAGAGAAGCTGCGGCTTCCCCTGGATCCCTGGAAGTGTCCAAGGATAGAGTTTGGAATGGTGGAAGTGTCCCTGTGCATGGCAGGGCTGGAATGGGATGCTCCATAAAATCCCATCCAATCCAAACCATTCCAGGATTAGAGATAAAAAGAATTTAAGGATCTTTTCAGGAAATTCCCCTCTCCCATTTTTCCAGCAGCATTTTCCCTTCCTCACGCAGGAACAAAGGGATTAAAGAGCTCCTTCAGGAAGAGCCATCCCGAGAAGTCATGGAAAGGGCACATTAATAAAGGATGAGCCAGGAGGAGGCAGAAATGCGGGAAGAGCAGCTCAGCCTCATTATCCCAGATCCCAAAATTCCTCAGGAGGCTCCAGCGGCGCTGAGCCGGTGAATATTTCATAGGGAAGCTCCCTTTCCCTTCCTGCTTTTCCTTTTTGAACTTTTGTGGATCCACTCCTTAAATATTCCTCCCGAGGAGGATTTCTATTAAACCCCATTAAATTCCAGCACTTCCCGGGCTGTTTTCTCCCTCGTTTTTCCACGGCTGACGTGGGCATCCTGTGTTTGTGTGCAAGGGAATGGGAATGAGGCTGCTTTTAATGGATTTGAAACCTGCTCCCAAATCAGGCAGAGTCTCCTCCCAAAATTATTGTGGAAAATGTGTCCAGCAAAGGGAATGGAGCTGGAAAAGAGATGGGAAAGGGCTCAGCCTGGAGAAGAGGAGGCTCTGGGAATTTCTGGCTCTCCACAGTTCCCTGACAGGAGGGGGCGGCCAGGGAGAGTCGGGATCTGCTCCAGGGAACAGCAGGAAAAGAGAGAATGGCCTCAAGGTGGTTGGAATCAGCAGGAATTTCTCCATGGAAAAAGTGGTCAGGCTTTGGAACTGCCCAGGGAGGTTTGGATTCCCATCCCTGGAACTGTTCAGGAAATGAGAAGTGGAACTTCACAAAAAGGTGGGATTTGGTCCTGTTGATGACCTTGGACGTCTTTTCCAACCTTAAGGATTCCAGGAATTCTGGAATTTGACAGGGAGCCTCAATCAGTGAATGCTTCACCCCCTGGGACATCAGAGAATTCCCACAAAATGTCCCAGAATGGGAAGGAATGGAAGGTGGGAAGCCTTTGGGAAAAATTCCAACCTTTCCATTCCCTTCCCTGCCCATGGGAAGATGGAGGATCTTGGAGGATCTTCCAGGTCTTTCCCACCCCATAAGGAATGGGATTTAAGTGCACTCCTGAATCTTGGTTGGAATGTCCTTCCCATCTCCAGAATTCCATGGAATTTCCATCGATCCCACGCTGGGCAGGGGTCGTGGCCCTGCGTTGAGGGCTCTTCCCCCCATCCCAGCCAAGCTCCAATCCAGGATTTTTTCCCTCTGGGAATTTCCCAGGCTCCTCTAAGGGAATTAAAAAGCCCAATCCAGCCTGGCCTTGGACATTCCAGGGATCCAGGAGCAGCCACAGCTTCTCTGGGAATTCCATCCCAGCCAGGAATTCCTTCCCAATATCCCATCTAAAGCTCCTCTCTGGCAGTGGGAAGCTATTCCCCTTTTTCCTGTCATTCCATACCCTTGGAAATATTCCCTCTCCATCTTTCCTGGAGATTTCCATCATTCCTGCCCGGGTGAGGGGATTTTCCTGGGAAAACCAACCTTAGATGGTCTTATCCCACCTTTTTGTGCTGGGAATCCTCCTCCACCCTTGGAATGATGGGGGGAAGCAGCTGGCGGAGGGAAATCCAGGAATTCAAACCAAGGGAAAACCGGGATAACGCGAGCGGAGAGTGGGAGAGATTCCCGCGGGAGTGAGGTCAGCGCGGGAATCCTCGGCAGGAAAACCCAGCTGGTTGCCATGGAAACGCCCAGCCAGGATTTCACACTCCGAGTGCACGAGTTTAAAGTCAGCATTCCATAAAAAAAAACCGGGAGAAATCCAGGGAGGGAATCCCAAGCACGAGGGAACCCCTCCAGCACCTTTATTTTTCATTCATGGAATGGATGGATAAACGGGAATATTTGGGAGTGGTGCACAATTCCAGGGAGTTGCTCAGAGTTCTGACACTTCCAGGAGATTTTCCAAGATTCCAGAGGGTTTGGAATCGTTTTACCTTGGGATAATCAGGGGTAGAAGGAGCCCGTTGTAAACATTGAAAATTAAAGGAATTTTAAGACATAAACGAAAGGAAATCAAGGAAAAAAGGGAAGAAGGAGCTTGGAAGTCAAGAATCCATCAAAATCCTGTTCTTCTTTCTGGGAAAAATATGGAATTGCTGGATTTTGGAGGAAAAGGGTCTTTTAAGGAGGATTTTCCATCCTGCTCACACCTCAGCAATGAGAGGTTGCCACAGGCAACCGGAATTCCAGCCCCAGGGTGGGAATTCGGGAATCCCTGAGTGAAGCAGGGATTCCCTTCCCATCAGCAAAGCCCATGGAAGAGGGAAAATCAGGGAATGCAGCTGGAAAATCCAATTAAAAAGAATAAAAAAGGAAAAAAATCTCGAGTTTGAGATGTTGCAGATCCTGAAGGTTGGAATTGTAGGAGAACAGTGGGAAGGGGTTTTCTGGGATGGAGTGGGATGAGTGGGAATGGGAATTGAGTAAAAATATTCCATAACTGATCCTTGAAAACTCAAATAATCCGCATTTTTTGGGATGACTTCCAAACTCCAGTGGCAGCGCTGAGCTGGGCAAATTCTCTCCAGGGAGAGAATTCCAAAGGCAATCCATGGATTTAGCCACAGACTGGGAGCTCTGTTATTCCTTATCTGCTTTGGGATAGGCCAGATAAATTTATTGGAGCCAAAATATCCCAAAAATCCATTTGAAAGGGGAAATAAACCAGGAATGAACCCCATGGACAGCCCGGAACCTTGGGAAGCTGCTCCAGCTTTCCCTGGAGATCCTGTTGGAGTGAAAGACCCTCTGCAGGGCAACCCCGAGCCTTTGGAATCATGGAATTATGGAATGGTTGGGATGGAAAGCTCATCCAGTTCCACAATTCCAGGTGGTTCCAAGCTCGATCCAACCTGACCTGGGACATTCCAGGGATGAGGCCATGGATTCTTTGGGAATGCTGTTCCAAACTGGCCTGTCAGGGATTTTAGGGAAGTTGAGCATTCCCATGGTGGAAAATGCTGTTCCCGAAGGAATGTGGGATGGAGGCTGGGCTGGACATCGGGAAGAGGAGCAGAGTGATGCAGATGAACAGCAGATTCCCTAATTGTCCTTGGAATGTGGGAGCGGGAATGGGAAGAGCCTCCCGGGCCCTGCAGGGAGCTCATTCCCGCCTTTCCCCACCCTGCATTATCCCATTATCCCGCCGGCTGCTTTTCCCTGGGCTAAAATTCCTCTGGTGGAAGATCCTCTTAACCTCTGGATCATTCCCAAAGATTTGTTCTCATCCCAGCTTTTAGGGACAAAGCCAAGCCGGGCTTTACAAAGCCGGGCTTTACAAAGCCGGGCTTTAGAGCCAAAGCTGGGTTTTTAGGGACAAAGCCGGGCTTTTTGAGGCCTCCCACGAATATTTTGGAATATTTGGAATTTTCTCTCAGTGTCTCCACAAGATCACAGTGAGGGCAGGAAGGAGCTGGAAGTCCCAGGAAAAAGGGATGAGGAGAAGCCCTGGCCCTGTTTCCAGGAATCCCCTTGGAAGTGGGGCTGGGGCTGCGTCTCCTCCTTTCTATCCCAAAAAAAAGTGGGAAAACTTTGCCAAGAACGGAGCCTCCGGGGCTCTCACCCCATTTTTTGGGATCACCAAATAATTTGGGCTCATTTGACCCCTCCCGCTCCCGGTTTTTGGAGAGCCAGATAAGGAGCTCATCCCATTTATCCGTGGAAAAGATGATTTCCCTTTTTTCCGGCTTCACTCCTCCCGGAGATTTCCTTGTTATCCTGAAGGATAATCCAGGCTGGAACAGGAGGCAAAGGAATTGGATAAATGAAATTATTTCATTGCCCGCTGGCCCAGGGAGGTGAATTCATCCCTGAACTCATCCCTGAGGATTATCAGGAATAAACTTGGATTTTTCCAAGCTTTTTAACCTGGCCCAAAGGTTTCCTGACCCCATTCCAGGCTGCAAATTCCGATCGGAGAAGTGCTGAGCTTCCCAAAAAATAATCACAGCTCGGCTTGCAAGTGGAATTCTGGGAATTGGAGGTTCTGACCTGATTTTCGGGATTGCAGGAATGCAAAGTTTGGATGAGGGAAGGAACTTTGTAGAGAATATTTAGGAAGTGTGGGTGGCTTGATTCCAGTTATTCCTAAGATCCAAAATTCCCTTAAAAATGGATTTCCTGGAAAACACCAGTGTTGCCTTCAAATTTCCCTTTCCTGGTTTTCCCCACGTTTCATTAAATCCCTGGAATGGTTTGGGTGGGAAAGGGATAAAGCTGATCCCATTCCAAATCCCAGATTGCTCCAAATCCCGTCCAACCTGGCCTTGGACTCTCCCAGGGACGGGGCATCCCAGCTTCTCTGGAAAACAGGGAATTGGAACCATTCCTGTCACGAGTCTCTCACTGATCTTGGATATCAGCTGGGAATGATGGGATAAATCCCAGAAATCCCCACTTTTCCCTCATTTATTTCAGGGATAGGGTTGTCCTGAGGGCTCTTGGAAGCAGAGGATTCCAGGCATTCGGATTACTGGGATTCGGGAGCTCCTGCAGGATCCAACCTGCTCCAAAGGAAATCCATGATCTCATTCCCTGCTCCTGGGCGAGGAGCAGAAGGAAATTCCCGTGAGGATGAGGGCTCAGATCGTATCCAAGGATTTTCCCATATTTGAAGGGCAGACCCAAATCCCAGAGACCCTTCCCGGCAGGATTTTCCCGGTTTTCCCTGGAAAAGAGGCTGCCAGCAGAGGGCACACAATCTATGGAGATGGGATCCATGGGATACCGCTCCCAGCTCTTCCCGAACCCCTTTCCCAAGAGGACAAATGGAGGCAGGAAAAGACATTCCCAAGGTTGGAGAGGATCAGGAATGGGATGTGGGATCCCCCAGAACATCCAGGAGTTTGGGATGTGATTAAGGCTCATAAATCCCTGAGTGCTTCTTCCCAG
This sequence comes from Notiomystis cincta, assembly GCA_013398075.1. Classification (NCBI taxonomy): domain Eukaryota; kingdom Metazoa; phylum Chordata; class Aves; order Passeriformes; family Notiomystidae; genus Notiomystis; species Notiomystis cincta. Next base: position 54,058 of record VZRX01013340.1, on the reverse strand, counting down.
GGATTTGGATTTAGGATCCTTCAGAACTTCCAGGAGTTTGGATTTTAAGGGTCATAAATCCCTGGCTGTTCCTTCCCAGGGATTTGGGATCCCTCAGAACTTCCAGGAGTTTGGATTTTAAGGATGATAAATCCCTGAGTGCTCCATGCCATGGATTTGGATCTGGGATCTCCCAGAACTTCCAGGTGTTTGGGATGTGATTAAGGACCATAAACCCCAGCTGTTCCCTCCCAGGGCAGGGTGGGAATCCCATAAATCCCAATAAAATCAGCGGAGCATTAAAAGAGCCGGGAGTGATCCATAAAAAACACGGGAAGAGCCGGGTGTGAGTCCCAGAGCAGGAACAAATCCCGGCTGTTGTTTCCCAGCACCTTTGGAATGAGGTTTGTCCTTCCTGCTCCATCCTCAGCTGCAACATTCCCTGCTCCATCCCAAACTTTCCCCTCTGGATCCACTCCCTGGTCTTGGATTTGACTTGGAGGCTGGAAAGGGGAAAGCCAAACAATTTATGGGATGGAAAAGGAATCCACAGATCCCAAAATCAATTATTCCTCTGGCAAAGATCCCTAATTTATTCATTCCGACATTTCCTGGATGTATTCCTGGCTGAATTAACTCCTCCAACACATCCAGCTCTCCATCAGCATCCTGGATAATTAATTTAAGGAATTAGCAGCAATTCCAGGGATTTCATCCCCTCGGATTTGGGATTTGGTGCCAGGAATGGGAAAGAGAAAGGAAAAAAGGGGAAAAAGGGGAAAGAGGGAAGGGGAAGGGGAAGGGGAAGGGGAAGGGGAAGGGAGAGACAGTAAAAAAACGCAGGAGCATCCCATTTATCCATGGAAAAGATTATTTCCCTTTTTTTTTTGTCAGGAAAAGCTGCAGATTCCAGGTGGGAAGGGAGGAAAACGCTGTGATTTTCCAGAGAATCTGAGCCATTTGGAATTCTGGAATCGGGGGCTGCTGGCAGTGCCAGAGGGAAGGGGAAGAAGCATTCCCAGAGCGGCTCCAGCGTTTCCCTGTCCTGAAGAAATCCCAAATTAGGGAGGAATTTGTCAGCCATAAAAAATCCCGATATCCTTTCAGCCAGCTGCTCTTTATCCACCAATTCCCAAAGCATTTGAAATCCCTGGATTTGAATTAAAAATCCATTTCAGCCCCGGCACATCCACAGTGCCAATCCTCTTTTTTTGGGAACTTTCTCCTTCTCACTTGGAATTGATGATAAATTCCTCGTTTCCAACCCCATTTTCCCTTCTCTTGTCAATTTTGGATCCATTTTTCATTTCCCCTCTTTTGTCAATATTCCCAAAGAATTCCCAAATCTCTTCGGCTCCAAGAATTCTCTCCAGGATCCTCATTATTTTGGGGATAATTTATGCAGATTGGGATTTCTTGGAATATTTTCCTGCAAGGAAGAAACCCCAGATTGGAGTCAGCTGGAATTTGATCCATAACAATTACATCACCTCTGTCAGAATTCCCAGAGGAAAGCTCAGCTCAGCATGGCAAATCCAAGCTTTAAACTCAAGCCTTGACTTCCTGATCCCATCCCAGCCCCGGAATCACTGCAGCTCCAAGATCTGGGAGTCAAACGGGATTTTTATCCCAATTTTTTTCCTCATCCCGATCCCAGGCGTGGGCACTGAGCTGGATTCAAACTCTGGGATCCATGGGACAGGACATTCCAATGGCATTCCCAGCAAAGCTCCTGGTCCAGCTCTCCCTGTGCCCTTGACCTTGGGAAATGGAATTTCCATCCGGCTGGGAATCACTTTGGATCTGGGATGCTCCCGGCTCTGGCTGTGGCAGATCCGGGGATGCTGCTGGCTCCGACACCAGGATCCCTGGAATGTTCAGAGCCTTTGGAAAGTTTGGAGGAGGAATTTTAATGAGAATCAATGGAAAAATCCCTGGGATAAGTGGGGATTTTCATGGAACATCCTGTGGAAGTCGGGAATGGCTGAGGATGGGAGGGTGAGGCTGGGTGGCTCTGTCCCATCCTGGCTGTCCTGGTCTGAGCAGGCCCAATTCCTGAGCTGTGGGAATTGGGAATTTTAGGAATTCTCTGAGTTTTCCCTGCTGAGCTCCCACTCCAGGGAACACTGGGATGAGCGATGTTTTCCTGATGGGATCCAGCTCCTTCCCGTGGCTCTGGTGATCCCAGGAGAGGGAGGCTGAGATTCCCTCTCCAGCCTCTCCCTGCTGCACATGGAATTCATGGAATCCATCCTTTCATTAGGGCCAGCCCGGAGCATCCCAAATCCCACTGTTTCCACTGGGATCCTGCAAGCCAAGATCCCACATTCCCAGAAATACACCAGGATCTCCCTCCAGTCGAATTCCACTTGAATTCCTTCCCTGGGGTTGAAGTTCCCTCTGTTTCCTGCCCTTTCCAGCCAATGTTTTCCATGAAAACCAGGGTGAGTTGGTGGGAATTCTGAAGGATTTGGGGTTTCCAGCTCACATGGGGATCTCAGCCACGTTGTTTCCCAAGTTTTTGGGATTCCTGACTCTGGGAAGGAGAATTCCAAAATGATGAGGAGGATCCTCGCTCCAGCCACATCCCTGGAAGTGTTGGAGAACGGGGCTTGGAGCAACCTGGAACAGGGGAAGGTGTCCAGGTGGAAAAACATCAATTCCTTCCAACCCAATGGAATTAACTCTGGAATAAACAGAGCAGGATCTGCCCAGATGCTTCTGACTCCTGGTGGGATTCTCAGGAATTACGGGAAGGAATAAATCCTCATGCCAGGAAAGTGTGGGCTCCTTTCCATAGCCACAAGGGCTCCGAGGATGGATTTGGGGATGGATTTGGGGATGGATTCAGCACTCCCGGGAGCATCCTGCTCTCCTGACACCCTGCTGGAAAGCCGGGAATTTTCTTGCCTTCCTTCAGGATGGGGTCAAGGTGTGGCTTGGCTCCTCCTTCTCCCCATTCCCATTTTACCCCACCTCCTGCTTCCCTCTAAAAGTTATTTTCCTGAGCTGGAGAATTCCGGAGTGGGAGGCTCCAGAAAAGCTCCACCAACTCCCAGCCACATCTTCCCTCTGGAATTTAGCCTTCCCTTCCCTTTCCTTTCCCATGTTTCTATCCCACTCCTTCATCCCATATCCCTCCAATCCCAATGACATTCCCACAGGGAGCCCATGCAGACAGGCTGGATCATCCCGATGAATTTCTGGGAATGCTCGGATTTGATCTTGGATGTCTTTTCCATTCCGCTCTCTCTTCTCCTCAGAGCTTTTCCCTTTTTATCCCACACGAAAATCGCCACACCCTGTTCATCCCAAAATTGCAACAAAACCTCCCTTGGAATTGCCGATGGATCCCAGCTCTCCAGCAGCCTCATTAAGCTCAGCTTGTGCTTTGAAAGCCGCCTGACCTCTCTTCCCAAGGAATTCCCAGTTATTACCCGGGAAGAACAGCATCGGGAGCTGCATTTGCAAATGGAATGTGCTGCTGGATAATGAACTCCTTAAAACATTCCAGAGGCAGGGAACGCATCCACTCCCGGGTTTCAGTTCCCATCCCCGCACCCCCCAACCCGAGATCATTCACGGAATTCCAGGGAATGAAACTTCCCGAGCGGAGTTTACAGGGATGGTGCCGCTGAGGACTTTTCCCTGAGCTGTTTCTTGGGATCCCTGGGAGTTTCTTGGGATCCTTGGGAGTTAAACCGTGGAGCAGCTGAGCTGCTCAGTTCCACATCAGCGAGCTTAGAGCCGAGTTTAGAGCCGAGTTTAGAGCCGAGTTTAGAGCCGAGTTTAGAGCCGAGCTTAATTATTAAACCGCTCCTACCTCCAACCCGGGCTCAGACAGGGGCTGGGGGACCCCTTTCTGGGGTCCATCCCTCTTTTTGGGACTCATCCCCCTTTTTGGGATCCAACTCCCTTTTTTGGGACCCATCCCTCTTTTTGGGGTCCATCCCCCTTTTTAGAGGCTCATCCCCCCCCTTTTTGGGGACGTACCCCTCTTTTTGGGATGCCCGGAGCCGCGCATCCCTCTCAGGACGGAGCGGGGCCAAACCCCCTCCTCCCGCTCCAAATCCTCTCCTCCCTCCCGAGGATGCTTTGAGGGGACGGGGACGGGGGGTCCCCACCTCGTTGCCCCCCACCCATGGGTGACCTCGCGTCCCCCAGCGCCGCCCGGAGCCCGAACAAAGGCGGGGGAGGGGGCGATGCGCGGCCCC
>VZRX01013340.1:25886-49135 GCA_013398075.1 Notiomystis cincta | reverse complement strand
GGGGGACGAGGGGGATTTGTGGCAGCGGGACAGGCGGGGAGCGGGTCCCCCGTGCCCGCGGTGTCCCCCGTGTCCCCCGCGCCCGCGGTGTCCCCCGCGTCCGGGACACGCCAAGGTCCCGCAGCGGCACCGCGCGAGTGTCCGGGACGGGCAGCGCGGAGCCGCTCGGGGGGTGCTGAGCCGCGGCCCCCCCGCTATTCCCAGCGGGAAGAATCCCGCAACTCCACTCGGGGGCTCGCCGGGGTGGGAATGAGCGGACTTCCAAAGGCGACCTTGTGTTTATTGGAATGCCGGGGGCGGGGGGGGGGTCAGCCCGGCGCTGCCCCTCCGCTGTTTATATAAGAACCGGGAGTGCACGGGAGCTTTCCCGACGTGGAAAAATGGAGCTGGAGTTGCTTTGGGAAAGGCACATGCCCGCATTCCCGAAAAGTCCCCTCCGCTTTTGTTCTGCTGCAACTTGCGGGGAAGGAAGGGAACAGTGAATCCTTTAAATCTCCGCCGTTCCCGGTGTCCTTTACTCGCTTTATGAATGTTAAATAATAATCCAGCAGCGTTTTCCTCTCGCTCGTGGTCATCCAGGAGATGGAATTTTCCCCGGAATGCCGGGTGCGAGCAGGAGTTTGTCGGTCTGTGCTGGGAATCTTTGGGAAGCAAGCTTTTAGCATGGGCATTGTGTGGAGAATTCCTGCTTTTCCCTGCCCCCAATCCCTGCCTGCCTCTCTCCTGCTATTAACCCCATTATTTATTAATAAGCCGATTATTGATCTGTCTCAGCTCCCCACAGAAACCCCTGTGCAGCCCCAACAGCCGGCCCGGCAGGAATTGCACATTCCTCCCGGGAATGCTGCCTCGGGCTGGGAGCTGGAGGAATAATGGGAAGGAAAACCCCACAGTTTTTCTGGATTTGGGGCTCCTTTTGTTTGACCGAGGTTTGCACGAAGCACTGACCAACTTTGCTTCTTCAGCGATTCCTAAAAACATCCAGGGATTCATTCAGGGTTGGATTTTGGGGGCTTTCATCGGGAAAAATCCCTTTCCCGATTTATTTTCTCTGGAAAATGGAGCTCCTCAGTCCCGGCTGATTTCTTGGCTCTGCTCTGCTCGGGTGAAGTTTCTTCCTGCAGCAAATTCGGGTTTAAATCCCTCCTCCTAAAGTGCTCCTCGCTGGTTAAGCCAGGCCTAACATCGCTGGTGCCACCCTGGCTCGTCATTCCAGCATTCCTGAGAGCCTGGATGCTGGGAAAAATGGGATTTGGGGCAAACTGCATTTGGGGTTTCCAGCCCTGAGGGAGGAACTCGGATGTGTGAGGGTGGAAAGGAAGAGTAAACGAGGAGTTGATGCTTAAATATTCCATGGGATGATAATTCCATAAGGAAACCGGGATGGAGCCAGCCTTGGGAAGGGCACTGTGTTCGGTCAGAGCCAGGAGTGAGTCAGGATGGATTTTTATTCCTCCATCCAGGTGCTTGTGTTGGAAAACTTTGGGAGTCTGTGGGAGGAAAAGTCGTTTCCTTTGGATTTGGGGGAGTCTCTGGGTTTGGCATTCCCGAAATCTGTGCCTCTGGCAGGAGGAGAATTCCAAGGTTTGTTGGGAGAGGGTTCAGGTGAGCTCCTGCTGTCCCAGCTCAGGTTGGGCTTGGATTTTCCCGTTGGGAATTCCCAGCAGAGCACCTTCCTTTCCCAAACTTCCCCATCCGACAAAACATCAGCTGGAAGTGGGGATGGATTAACAGCGAAGCAGGAATTCCATAGAATTCCCTGGATTTCAGTGCTGGTGTGCTTGGCTCACAGCAGAGCAAAGCTCCTGAGGTGTCACAGCAGGAGGGATGAGCTCCTTGTTGGGATTAATTCCCATTTTCCCAGTCTCCAGAATCCAATCCTTCCATTACATTTTTTGGGAAGAGCTGGTTGGGATTTTTGGAGGTGCCTCAGGGTGGGATCAGGTGTGTTGGACCAGAGGTACCTGGAAAAACGGGGAGCTTGGGAAAAATTCCATGGAGTGGGACACTTGGGAAGCAGCTGGATGAGGGGATCTGAGGAGGAGCATGGCTGGATCAGCGCAGGGAGGGCTGAAATTCCCGGGAGGTTTTCCCAGAGGGAAAAGATCCCACAGAGGGAATTTCTGGCTGTGTGGGTTTGGAGACTTTTCCTGCCCTTCCCAATGCACAAATCCATAAACCAGGAAAACAAGGGTTGGGATTGCCTTAAGATTTATGGAAAAGACGAATGGGACTGGGAAGGCTCCTAAAATCCAAGGGTCTTCCTGAGGTGCCCTCCTTGGATGAGGATTTTTGGTCTTTTTCCAGGGAAGTTCTCCTTGCTCCCACTGGGATTTATTTGGTGGGAAGAGGGAAAGGTCTCGCTCCTCACCCTCCAATTCCCATATTCCCACCTCTCCCTGTGTTTCCCAGAGTGGGAATTCTCCTCCTGTGCTATTCCAGCTCCAGTGCCCAATTTCCAGCAGCTCCTTGTGGCAGATCCCACGGGAATGGAGCTGCCTTTGGATGCAGCCCCCAAAATTCCAACAGCCACCGTGATTCCATCCAACACATCCCACGGGGAGCTCCCTTTCCAACCCAGATTTTCCAGCCGCTCCAGATATTTGTGGGAATCGCAGCTATCCCAGCCCTGTGGCCCGGAGCAGGTGGGAATCTTCCCAAAAAACGTGGTTTGTGTGGAACTCAAGCGGGAAGGGGTCACTGGGAGGCTTTGGAATGGCTAAAAAAAGCTGGAGCCGGGTTCTGGAAGGGACAGGTGGGGCAGGATCAGCTTACGGAGCCGGGAGCATTCCCGGGGAGCATTCCCAGCCAGAGGCATCAGCGGGAAAACGGGGAGGGGGCAGATGGAGGAGCTGCTCTTGGGGGGTTTTAATAACACTGCTTCCTTTGGGAATGCTGAGAGCAACCTGGAAAAGATCCTGGAAAAGGTCCTGGAAAGGATCCTGCTCCCTCCCCTCCTGCTTCCAGAGGTTTGGGTTAATAACACCATTCCAGCTTGGGAATTGTCGGAGGAGAAACTCTGGCAGGGGGGTGGTTTTGGAGGGTGGGAGCTCTAATTAGAGTGTGTTAATTACATTAATCTGAGCAGGGACAATCTGGTATCGCCTTTGCCAGGCTGTGCAGTGTCATTCCCGGGATTTGCTGAGTGCAGGAAGCTCTTCCTGAGCTCCAGGGTCACCTCCAATCCCAATTCCCACCCCAAAATCACGGATCACAGCAAACAAACATCATTTCTGGGATAGGAGCCCTGATCCAAATGGAATTTTCCCTCAAATCCGGGTGGATTTTCCCTGCTGGGCTTTGAATTTCCTTTTTTAAATTTTTTTTTTTTTTTTGAAATCCACATAAAATTGGAAGCAAACTTCCTTATTTTCCTTCGGATCCGATCTCCTACGTCTGTTTATTTCTGGAGGGCCGTGGGTGGCGTTCGGTTCCCGTCGGGTGTCGCAGCAGGATTTGGGGTTTGCCACCCCTCGGGGTCATTCCCTGGCATTTCCCAAGTGGATCCATGGAAACCTGGAGTGTCAGATGAGGTTTCCTGGAATATTTGGGATCACTGCTGCACCCAGGAAGGGGTGAATCCCCAGATGCCTCAGGAGGGGTTGGAAGCATCTCCCAGATTTTTGGGTCGTGAATGTGACCCTGGATGGGCTCTGATGGGAAGGAAAGCTTGGAATCCATCCCAGGACATCTCCAAGGGGTTTTCCCTCTGGAAAACTGGGAAAATGGGATGGAAGGATGGGAAATGCAGCACTGGGAATCTGCTTCCGAGCCTGGCTTTGCTAGGATCCCTTTATCCTGATCCATGTTTTATTGCCAATGGATTCTCGAATTACCCATCCCTGCATCCCCCATTTCCCTGAAAATGGGAATTAAATCATTCCAGGGTGGTTTTGTGGCTGCTTTTCCTCTTCTCCCGATTTATTTTCATTTTTTCTGGGCTGGATATTCCCTGGAAAATCCCGTCCAGTGCAAACTGGGAGGCACCAGCTCATCCCAGTGGATTTTCCTGACGATTCCTCATCATCTCTGGGAATGATCCTCAATTTATTCCTTATTCCTGACTAATTTCAGAGCACTCCAATTCCCATTTTCCATGGCATTTATGGATCCATGGAAATCCCAGACTCCACTTGGCTTTTCCAGTTGCCTTCAGTTCCTCCCCTCATATTGGCTGGGAATCTACAATTCCAGTTTGGGATTTGGTTTGGAATTCTGGGATGTGGATTGAGTCCGGGTGTGTTTTCCAGCATTTCAGAATGGCAGATTCCTTGGAAATGTGGACCAGTGTATCCCAGGAACTGCAGCAGATCCGAGGCTCCAGCGCATCCCGAGGGATGGATTTGGGGCAGTGGGATCCCAAATTTTCTGTGGATGTTTTCCAAATGATCATCCAGCTTCTCTGGGATGTTTTGCTGGTTTTTAGGGAATTTTTTTTAATGGTAAAATGGGATTAGTTTGATTTAAACTCACCTTTCCCTTGGCTTTATGTTTGATCCCTTGGGAGCCAAATCCACTTTTCCAAGCTCCAAGTGGAATAATTCCATTGGAACAACTGGGATCACTCCTGTTTGTGCTCAGGGAATCGGGATCTTCTCCCTGTGTTTGCATGGATTTGGGATTCCTTTCCCAGTCCCTGCTGCAGACAAGAATTCCTGCTGCCCACTCGGAGTTTTCCCTGGATTTCACCCCTGATTCCCGGTCTGGGATCTCCTTGGGCTGCTGTGGAATCCCAGGGATGCCCATCCAAAGCCATCCAGGTGTGTTTTCCTTTTGTCCCCCCAGAATTCCATCCCTGGAGCACCTTCCCAGCTGGAATTCCAAGGTGGAATTCCTCGTGCCAGGAATAGGTTCTGTGTTTTTACGCAGATCTTGGAATGCGACCGGAGCTCGGATTTTGCCCTTAATTCTCAAGGCAGCAGCTGCTGCTTGGGGCCAATCCCTTAATCCTTGGGATTTTAAGGAAAAGACACTTTAGAGGGAATATTTCACTGCCTGGGATAGGAGGGAAGTTGCTCCAGGGTTATTCCATGATCCCACCCAGGAGTTAATTCCAGGACAACTTCCAATCCTTTTCCTGAAGCAGCAATTCAAGAACCAGCAGCCTTGGAAGGGATTCCGAGTGTCCAGGGCTCTTCCCAAACTCCCTGGAAATCCGGGAGCAGTCACTCCGGAGCTTCCTGGGAAACTTTTGACAAAAAGCAGCTGGAAAAGACAATTTTCCCTCTTTTTTTTTTGTTTTTCCTGGATAAAAATCCGGTGTGGGCGCTGCAGCAGGCACAGGGATTTGGCAGCGGATGAAACGCTCGGCTCCGGGATCTCCTTTTCCCTCTTCCCACGGACAGACGGGAATTGTGTGTGCTCACAATGCTCCCGGTATTTGGCCCTTTTCCCCTGGAATTCCTGAGGAATGGGATGGCTTTGTGTGTGTGCAGTTATTCCAGGTGGGAATTCTGGCTGCTCCCACTCATTCCCTCCGTCCTGGCCAGGAGGATTTGCCTGGATATCAAAAATCCTGGGAGATCTTGCCGGGAGCAGGAATTGCAGTGCGGATTTTTGGGATATCAGTGGCATTCCCGAGGGATGGAGCCTCGCTTCAGGGATGTGGGATGGATGTGACAAACGGGGATGTTTTGGGAAGAGCATCCCATGGGATTCATGTGGAGCTTGTTGTTCCCAAACTCTTTGATCCTCTCCGCCTGTTTGTTTGGATTTTCCTGCTGTCCCGGGAATTCCTGAGGGATTTGGGATGAGAACACAGGTGTTTCCATGGATTTCTGCTCCCGTCTCCGAGGATGTGGAGAGAAGGAGGAACTGACACCTCCTTTATTGGGAATGACAGGGAGGGAAGGATGAGAGACAGAGCAAAATGTGGAATTTGATGCCACAAATGGGAATTCTTTGGGATTAGGCTTGGGAAAGAGCTCATTCCAAGAGCTGCCAGCTCTGTGGGATGGGGCTGTTTAATCCCAACCTGCCAGGGATCCCAAATCCATCTCCAGCTTCCCTTGGGACAGAGCCAAGGGCAAACAAGGCAGGATCATCCCTGCTGGAGTCACTTTAGGCCCAAGTTTAAGCCAGGCTTAACCCGGCATTTCCTGGGAATCCTGATGGAAGCAGAGCCTGGATTGAGCCCGGCTTTGGGCAGGTGATGGATTTGAGGCCAAGCTTTGCCTTCCTCCTCGCTCCTTCCTCTGCTCCTTGGGCTGAGCTTGAGGAAGAGTTTGTCCCAAACAGCTCCAGATTCCAAGGAAAACAGCCTGGGGTCGCTGGAATTTCTTTTCCCATGGCAGTTTCCAAGCAGGAATCGGCTCCGAGGGAATGGAAGGGTTGGAAGGGAACATTCCTGGCCCAAAGTGGGGCTCGTGTTTGTAGACTGGGCCTAAAACAGGGCTTAGCAAAAGCCAGGGATTCTCCTGGGAATGCTGCAGCATTCCCTGGATAACGCACTGGGATGGAGCTGAGCCCGCTCTGTTCCTGTGTTCCCTCCAAGCTCCTTCCCAAAGCCCTCAGGAATTCCCTTATCCTCGAATCCCACCTTGTCCTTGGCACGGGAATCGAGGTTAGGATGCAGAGGAGAACTTTGGGATAAGGGATTGGGAAATCTGGGAGGAGGCACAGGGAACGAATCCTGGGATGGGAGCCTGGAATGTTTTCCCTGCTGCAGATCTCCGGACTTCTCATCCCAAAGGGATTGTTCCTTGTTTGTGTGAGGGCTGAGGAGTCAGGAACCAGGGAATGGGGAACAAGGAGAGACTTGGGAATCAAGGAATGGGGAACAGGGAGAGCCTCAGGAATCAGGGAATGGGGAATTAGGGAACCTCAGGAACAGGAAGACTCAGGGAATCAAGGAGACTCGGGAACAGGGATTTGGGAATCAGGGAGACTTGGGAATTGGGAAGCTGAGAACAGAGAGTCTTGGGAATCAGGGGGAATCAGGGAGAGACTTGGGAATCAAAGAACCAGGGAGCCTCAGGGAACTGGGAATCAGGGAGACATCAAGGAATGCGCTTGGCCCCGGCAGCGTGTCCTGATCCAGGCACCTGCTGGATTTTATCCAGGTTTTCTGCACCTTCCAATGGCGCCTGGAGCGATCCAGTGCCAGCAATTCCTGCTGCTCCAGACATGCCCGGGATTCTGTCTGCCTGGGAACGCCTGGACCAGCATCCCTAACAAGGCTCCGGGGCCGGGGCTGCCAAGAGGGATGAGCTGGATCTGGCCGGGGTTGTGTTCTCTGGAATACTGGGATGTGCCGCCCTTTCCAGAGGGTTGGGAAGCCCAGAGCTTTCCCAAAGCTCCAGTTTTGCCTCAGGAGCCTGTCCCGAGCTCCTTCAGTCTGGATGTTGGGAAAAGCTTAGTTTTCCATGAAAGTTCTCGCCAGTCCATAAATATTAATGGTAATGGGGTCTCAGCAGGTTGGAAGAAACCTGGATAAATGTGGAATTGTCTGGGATGGCCCTCAATGCTTGGAATTACATCCTGACGGATCCATGAATTTCAGGATGCTGTCTGCAGAGGGCTGGAGAAGTTTGGGATAACGGCAGGAATGACTGAATTCCCAGCAAAAGGGGCAGGTCTGGTTTCCCTTTGGAATGCTGGGATTCCTTTCTCCCAGTGCACAAAGTGGTGGGCCAGGCTGGAGCCAGCAGCTCCTCCCAGCCTTTGGAATATGGATCATGGAATATTCCCTAACTGCCACTGTTAAATCCAAACTCTTCAGATCTGATCCAGGTATCCCAGATTTTCTAGTAATGCTTTTTGGGATCGAGGTTTTCTTGGAATCTGAGCATTTTCCACCTTCTTCCTGTTTCTCCTGCTGGTGTTTAGGCTCCCAACCTCTTTTGGCTGGGAAAACCCCTTGGATGTTGTGTTTTTCCATGGATTCCCTGCTCCGTGGGCAATGATATTCCCAGTGGGATCAGAGCAGGACCAGGACTCTGTTATGGATTGGAGTTTATGCTTGGAAAAATTCCATTGACCAGCAGGATTCTATTCCAGAAAATTCCATTCCAGCAGGAATCTGGTGCTGCTTTTGTAAAGTTGGGAATTTGAATTCCATTGAATTCCTTTCACTGACCTTTGGATCAGAGATCCCAGCAGTTGCTGAATCCAGTTTTTCCCTGATTTTCCATTGCCATCCCTTCAATTCCAGTTGGGATCAAGAGGTGCCAATGGAGAAAAGCTAAAAAAAATGGGAATGTTTTAATGAAGAGCTGCCTGATCCCAGAGCGTGGATTTTCTCTTTAGCAGCTCCCAACAGAATTAATTCCACTACAATTCTTCCTCATTCCCGGGAATTTTGTTGTTAGAGCAGAGAATTTTCCATGTTTTTATCAAAATTCCATCTCCTTTCCTGGCCTCTCCAAGTCAGATTCCCACCATTCCTCTCCCACCTGAACTGGGATATCCTTAGGACAGCCAGATTTCCTGGAAGTGCTGGAAAAACTCCAGGCTGGGATTTTGCAGGAGCTCGGGAATGCCTCCTGTTTCCTGGGAATTCCAGGAGGGAAGGAGCAGCCCCAGAGTTTGGATCTCATCCTCCTTCCTCTCCCTTTTCCATCTTTTCCAACTCCTGCTCCTCTCCAAAGCAGGAACAGCTTTCCCAGCCCAACTTTTTTTAGGATGAGGAGGGAATTCCCAGTTTGAATCCAGGGAGAACAAATTTATCCAAGGAATTGGAACTTGGCAGGACACGAGGGGATGAGGAGGGGGGAGAAAACCATAGAATTTTTTGCTTTTCCTCAGTTTTCATGTAAAAATCTCCTTTTCCCCCCTTTGGAGCAGCTCTCAGGCCACAAAAATCAGAGATTATCCCTAAAATCCTCATTTGATTTGAAATCCCAGCTGGAAAAGGCGATCTGGGAACACAAGTGGGAATTTCCGTGCTGTTCCTTCACCCCCATGAAATTCCCAAAGGACTTTCCTCCCCACGCCCAAGAAAAGTTGTTTTGGGGTTTGGGTTTTTTTGGGATGGGGAGAGGGAAAGGAGGAATTCAGGAGTTTGGAGCCGTTGCCATGGGAACCTGTTGCCAATGGATCTCTGGGGTTTCCTCTCCACCTCCAGCCGCGTTTCCTGGGAATATCATTCCCATGGCAACGGATGGCACCGATCCCTGCGTGGCTCTGGGGCCACCGCCTTGGAAGGGCAGGAAAAGCTCCTTTTTCCATCATCCAGGGAATTTTTTTAGTGGGAAAAAATTCCTGCTACTCCAGAGAGTTTGGAGGGTTTTTTTTGAATACTTGGGCCAAAAATTCCCAACCTGATCCTGTCTTTTTTTGGGAGTTTTTCATCCCAAATCCAATCCCTCACCTCCCATGTGCTGTTTGCTGCCTCCTCTTCCTCACCCTCCCATTGACCTTGGAATTCCGGGGGAAAAGCCTGAGAAAAGTAGGAATTCTGGGGGAAAAGCCTGGGAAAAGTGGGAATTTTGTGGGAACAACGAGGCACCAGGGGATTTTTGGAAGCTCCCTTTGAGTTGGAGCTCCCTGGGGAGTGTTGGAAGAGTTTCCCAAAATTGCAAAATGAGAAATTCCAAGAGGTTTTCCCTCTTTCCAGACCTTGTGGATGAAGTGGGAAATTCCAGGATGAACACCTGGAGCTGGGATGATGGGAGAGGCCATGAGCTAAACACAGGGAATTCCCTGGGCTTGGATTTTAGATTTATTGGGATTTTCTCCCTAAATCAAATTTTCAGTTCAGTTTTGTGGAATTTTTTTTAGATTTTTTTTCCCCATCCAATGCCATTCCTGAAATTCCTGCTTGGAAGCACTTTGGGAAGGGAAGATGTGGAAGGAGTTCCCTGTCCTGCTGTTGTTCCCGGGAACTGAAATCTTTCCAGCTCACATCATGAATTTTAGGGAAGATGAGGAAAAGGCTCTGGTGGGACAGGCTGGAATTTGCTCCACATTCCATAAAAAAATGCCCATTTTTCCAGAAGAGCTTCCCCTGGGAAGGAGCGGCTTGGAGAAGCAGCCACAGTATCCATCTCTCCTGGCTTTTCCCACATTCCACAAAGGGATTGGGAGCTGGAAAACAGCCTGAGCTCAGTCCCCCACCAGAGCTCCCAGATGGAATTCATTCCCTTGGATACTTTATTCCACGATCCAGGAATTTGCACCTCGGAGGAGGATCCGGAGCCAAAAATTCTTCCCCATTGTTTTTCCTGCAGGATTTGGGAATTCCCTGCTGTGCTCCAGGGGTGTCTTCCCAACCCCCTGTGGCATCTCCAGGCGGTGGCACAGAATTCCTCCTCCATTCCCAAATCTCATCCCGTGGGATGTTGCCGGAATCCTCCCGGCTGCCCTGGGATGTTCTCCCACAGCTTCCAGGGGGTTTTGTGCTGATCAAACATTTGGAATGTTCAGCTGGAGAGGGGAAAACTCCAGGGAAATCTCAGAGCCTAAAAGGGCTCCAGGAGAGCTGGAGAGGGATTTGGGATAAGGGATGAAGAGACAGGATACAGGGAATGGCTTCCCACTGCCAGAGGGCAGGGATGGATGGGATGTTGGGATGGAATTCCCAGAGAAGCTGTGGCTGCCCCTGGATCCCTGGGAGTGTCCAGTGACAGAGTTTGGAGCACCCTGGGATAGTGGGAAGGTTGGAACTGGGTGGGATTTAAGTCCCTTCCTGCCCAAACATTCCATGATTTCTCCAGGCTCTGTGGATCCTGACACCAGCCCTAAGGAGAAGGGGCAGATCCCTCCCCATCCACACCCCTCCATTCCCATTCCCATTCCTTATTCCCATTCTCATCCAGGATTTTGTTGTTCCCAAAGCTCTTCCTCGGAAGTGCTCATTCCTCTCCAAAATTCTCCTTCCTGCCTTGGTTTTCCGTTGCTTTTGGATTATAAAGATTCCATGAAATTCCTGCCTCCTGGCTCTTCCCTCTTCCCAACACGGCGTGTGCAGGATCCAAATGGATTTATTCGGATGAGGAGCTGCTTTTCCAAGGAAAAGTTGAGTTTATTTCTCCTTCAGTCCAGGGAAGGTCACTCGGAATCATTATCCAATATTTTGCCATCCCGTGGCCGGCTCCGGTGGATTCCTTGTTTTCCAAGGGCTTCTCCCAAGTGGATGACTTTTCTGGGGAGCCTGGAATGTTTGGATGCTTAATTTAGACTCTTTATCTCCAGAGCTCCTGGAGTTCAAAGACTTGGGAGAGGCTCTGAAGCTTTTCCAGAGGCTCCGGCTCGATCCAGCCTGGGATCCTGTAAGGATCAGCGCTATTCCAACAGCCAGGAGGATTTTTAGGGATTTCAAACCCCACCTGGTGCTTTTTGCTCATCCTTTTCCCAAAATTTTTCCTGGAACCCCTCTCCCAGCCAGTGTGGTCTCGCCGTTTTCCGCGTCCGTTCCGTGCCGGGTTCCAGGCGGTGCCTGGAGAGGAAAGGTCGGATTTGATGGAGATTTATGGATCCTGGCTGCTTTTCCAAGGATGTTCCGGCATCCTTGACCTTGGAGAAGCTGCTGGGCAGCACTGCAGGTTCCCATTTGGCTCCTTGGCGTGAATTCCCAGCCTGTCAATCCCAAAAATGCTGATGGTTGGATTTTAGTGGAGTGTTAGAAATCCGGGATAATTACCCTGGAATTAGATCATTCCATAGGAGAGGTTCACAGCTGGTCCTTCCTAATCCAAGAGGCTGATTCAGGCTTTATTCCCTATTTCCTCTTGGATTGTTTAAAGGGCAAATAAAACTCCTTGTCTCCATGAAAAAACAAAGATGGAATTATTGCTTTTCCAGCAAATCCAGGCCACAATTCAGTCCTTCCGTGGTAAGAAAATCATTCCCATTATTGGAGAAGGAATTTTTTCCAACCAAATCTTAAGTGGTCACCCTTGGCTAAATTCCACCTTTTATCAATTTAATTGGAAAACATTCATTCCATGAAATAATCTGGGAATGCTGGGAAGGAATTGTCAGTTGCCAGGACAACCCATTTCTCCCTCGCTCCCTTTTTAATCCTTATTTTTCCTCCCCCCTTTATTTCTCCAATGTCACTTTGGATCACATCATCCTGACGGGAGATTTCATTCTTTGGGAATTCAGGCTGTCTGGATTGAAGGGCAACAGGGATTTTTGGGAAGTTAATGGAATTTAGGGAGCTCTTCTTGTATCTGTGCTTGTCCTTCCCGGAAGGTCATGAGGAGAAGTGGGAATGACAGGGAATGCTGGAGAATCAGTAGAAGCAAATGAAAGGTGTCTCTTCCCTTATCCCAACACCTCATTCCAACTGGGAATGTCCTTGAATCCAAGTTGGATTTGTGGCATGGGACACAGCGTGAGATCCACGGGATCCATGAGCTCCTACTCAGTGAAATTCCAGTGGCAAAATGAGGGTGGCTCTGCCTGTCCAGGCTGTTTTCCTGGAAAACCACTTTTCCCTATTCCATCCTTTCTCCTCTCCACTGAAATAATCAGGATTTCAGGTTGGGATTGAATTTTGGTTCGTTAAGAAGGAAATAATTCCAAAGGAAGTCATGGACACAGGACTGGATGTCACCTCAGAGGGAAGAGTTGGTGGCAGGTCCATCCACATTCCATAGGAATGGATTGGACATGGGGAAAAGGAGCCCTGGGAAAAGATCCCAAGCCTTTGGTGCAGCCTAGACCAGGCCAAATCCCAGAAATCCCTGAGCGTTGTTAAGGGTTCCTCGGAATAACTGAAAAATCCCCAAATCCCAACCTCTCCCACTGTCCTGGAAAAGCCTCCTGACCTCAAGACATTCCCATCTGTGGATGCTCCTTTCTATGTCCCTGGATGGAATTTTGGGAGAAATAGGATAATGAGGAATTTTTGGGAACTTTAGAATTTACCCAGAGAAAGAAAAGCCTCAAAAATAAGGTTATTCCTAAAAAATCTTGGATTACTTGGAATCCTCTGGAATCCCAGCCTCCTCTGACTCCAGAGGGAATGAATCCATTCATTATTTATGGCTCTGGAAAAGTCTCCGTGTGTTCGCTGCCAGAACCTTTGGATCCCATGGGATTTTCTCTGTTTAATGAGCCCTGAGGGTCGGAAGAGGGGTCAGGAGAGGGGGAGATTCCCAACATCTCCGCTCTGGGTTTTTCCTGCCCAAGGGACACCTCCCGTTATCCCAGGGTACTCCAAGCTGGCCTTGGACATTGCAGGGATGGGGCAGCCACAGCTTCTCTGGGAATTCCATCCTCAGGAAGGATTTCTCCCTAAAATGGGACTGTGATGCTCCAGTTAAATCCCATTTCCAGCCCAGGAGCAGTCAAGATCCTTCGTTTGGCCCAGCCTCTGGAAAGAGCTGGAATTCCCATGGGATTTGGAGGATTAGGGAAGGATTCCCCAGCTGGGTTCCAATGCTGATTTTGGGTCCTCCAGCCTCCTCTCATTCCGGAGCTCCGGAGGGAATGAATCCATTCATTCCAGCCCTGATCCCGATCCATTATTTATGGCTCTGGAAAAATCTCTGTGTATTCACTGCCAGAACCTTTGGATCCCATGGGATTTTCCCTGTTTAATGAGCCCCGAGGGCGGGAGGAGGGGTCAGGACAGGGGGAGACTCCCAACGTCTCCGCTCCGGGTTTTTCCCGCTCTCGGTTGCTCCAGTTTTGTAGGAATTCTCCTCCCAGCCAGCGAGATCAAAGGAAAAAGGGAAAATAAATCCACGGAGCCACTTGTTGGGATTTCCCTTTGGAGACACCTAAATTGCAGCTTTGCTTTTCCGTGTGCTAATTATCCATTGTTGGATTTTTCCATTTAATTTGTTGGTTGTTCCCTTTTTTTTTCCCCTTCCCCTTTTAAATCCATTTCTTTCTGGGAGCTCTCGATTCTTCGGGAAGCCGATCCATCCCATCCCAAGGATGCTCTGGAATGAATCCATGTAGGATCACTCCCATTTTTCTGCCCCCTCCTGCCCTCCCTCGTGGCTCTTGCTCCAATGGGATAATTTATTTTCCATTTGCCAAAGGATGGAATAATCCATATCCGTGTGCCTCCGGCTCTAATCCCTCTTTTTTTTCCTGGGGCGATTGCATTCCGTGTGGGAGGGGTTTTAAAGCTTGGGATTTGGAATTAAAAACCAGGCTGGGAACACAAAATGAAATATGAGGAATATTTTGATTAAATTCATCCTTTCCCTTTGACTTCACCTGAATTCCGAATAAATCCAGGAATTGCTCCCTGTCCCAGTCCTTCTCCAGACATCCTCGGCCAAGGATCAAAAATGCAAATTCCTAAAAAATCAAAGGAGTCAGTGAAGCTTCCTGGCTCCATCCCTTCCCATCTGGGGCATCCCAGCCTGGAGAACTTTTTCCAGGAGCCGCATGGATTCCGAGTTCCCACTCCTGCTAATTCAGAGGGAATGAACCAGCCGGGCTCCTGGAAAAAGCAGCTTTTCCACACCAAGTGGAGGGAAAACAGGATTTAGAGGAATTAGGGGAATATTCCCAGTGTTCCTGCTCCCTGCACGGTGCCCTGGAATGTGGCAGTGCTGTGCAGCCGCATTGATTCCCAATGAATTATTGGGATCACTCGATCCCATTCTGTGTCCCAAGCCAATGTCACTCATCCCACGCGTCAGCACCGGCTCCAAACATCCCAGGCAGCTTCCAGCTCTTCCCAGATGTTGATTTGTGCTCCCAAAAGCCTTTTTTATCCATGTATTTCATGGAAAAATCCATAGATTTTATTTATAATCTCAGTTTCCTGGTTGGATTTTGGGATTTTCTGGGTTTTTTTTCCTTTTTTCCTGGATTTTTATGGTTGGATGCTCCATCCTCCCTGTGTGGCCAGCAGGAAAGGCTGATGTTGGGATAAGGAGAATAAGAAATCCATGGATTTGGCTTGGCTCAGGGATAGTGGCCACGCTAATTATTCCATGAGGATAATTAAAATCTCTGTGTGGGCGTGAGAAACAACGGAGCCAATCCCATCTTGGATCCTCTGGATAAACCCTCTCCATTTCCAGCTGATCCTGGGGGTTGGGAGCAGATCCAGAACATTCCTGGATTCTCTGTTTAACATCAATTCATGGAATTTTGCACTCCTGAAAAACCTTCCTGGCTTTTATTGGGAAGATTAAATGGATCCATGGAGCCTCCGGGAGTGGCTGAGGGAATCAATGGGAGAAATACAGGGATAATGTGGATGTGAAGGGATTCATGGGAAGAAATGTTGGGATGAACTTGGCAGGAAACTCTGCTGGAATCCAGGGATTTGGTTTTGCTGGGAGAGACTCATGGATGGGTGCTCCTGTCCGTGGTGGGGGATTTTGGGAAGAAGGGGATGTGGGAACAGGATCTGGGAATGTGGCTGGGAATAAAGGGACAGCGCTGAGGTTTGACAGAGATCTCTGGGAAAACTCCTGTTCAATTCCCAAATCCTGGAATGGGTTGGCTTGGAAAGAACCTTGAAGCTCCTCCATTCCCATTCCATGGGCAGGGACACCTCCCGCTATCCCAGGCTGCTCCAAACTCTATCCTTGGACACTCCCAGGGATCCAGGAGCCGTCACAGCTTCTCTGGGAATTCCATCCCAACCAGGAATTCCTTCCCAAATCCGTTTAAATCTCCTCTCTTCCAGTTTAAAGCCATTCCCCCTTCCTGGGAGGGAGGAAGCTTTTAAAGGAAAAAGAACTCCAGGAAAGTTAAGATTTTTCCCTCTATTTTGAGCAAAATTCCTCCAAAATCCGATAAATCCCAGATCAAGCCACGCAACTCCACACAAACCTTGGCCTTTCCCTGTGCTGGGCAGAGAAGGAGCAGGATTGGCTCCAAGGAAAAGTTTGGGAAGAGCGTGGAGATGTCAGGGTTTATCCGAGGGAAGGGGAAGAATGGCCTGAATCCTTCGGTGTTCCCGGGGTTTGTCAGGAAATCTTTCCTAACGACTTCACTCCGCGTCTCCGCCTGAAGTTCGGAGGGAAGGACGTCAGGAAAGATGGATAACAACGGGAATTCAGCACGGACTCCGGCCAGTTTTCCTCTGCAATCCAATTTCCACAGGCAGGATGTGCCACTGGAAATGTCAGGGCTGTTTATGGATCAAGGGGAAAGGTAAAAAACTTTGGAATTTTGGCAGCTTTATTGGGATCTGGGAGGAGGGAGAAGTTGTGAATCCTGGGAATGGTCTGGAGGGAGATGAGGGGGGTTATTCCTATGATTTTCCAAGGTTGGATGGGGCTTGGAGCAAGCTGGGATAGGGGAAGGTGGGACTGGATGAGCTCTAAGATCTTTTCCAACACATTTTCCAGAGCATTCCATGATTCTGTGATTTTCTGAGATTCCCACTGCCAAAGGGAGGGTTTGATGGGATTTTGGGAAGGAATTCCTCCCTGGGAGGGTAGGGAGGCCCTGGCACAGCTCCACAGCAGAGCCAGCAGAGGCCGAGTTATCCAATAATTATTGGATATTTGACTGGGAACAACTTCCTCTGTATCCCTGGGCTATCGATCCTTGGAGTATCCCAGGATCTCAGAAATACTGGGAAGGAAATGGGAATTGGCATTTGAAAGGTGACTGTGCCGGGGTAATAATGGGATCGTTTCCTCTGGAGCAACGGGAAAGTCGGGCTGATCCATCAGGGATGGGGATGGGGAGTTTGGGGCTGTCTGGCACCAGAGAATTCATGGAATCATGGAATGGTTTGGGTGGGAAGAGGCCTTGAAGATTGTTTTGTTCCACCCTCAGGGACACTTCCCACTATCCCAGAGTGCTCCAAGTGTCCAGCCTGGCTTTGGATAACTCCAGGGATGGAGCAGCCACAGATTCTCTGGGAATCTGAGGCCTCCCCACCCCTGCAGGGAGGAATTTCCTCCCAATATTCCACCTAAACTTTCCCTCTGGCATAGAAGCCCCATCTGTATCCCTGGATGTGCAGGATCCTTTCTCCAGGAACCTTGGATCACTTCCCAAATCCTTCCAAGATCCCAGGGGTGGGCACTGAAAAGAATTCATTGCTTAAAACAAGTCGGGAATTTGATCCCAAAGTTATATTTCAGTCAAATTCCCATTCTCAGGAATTTTCTGGCTGCTTTGGAGCAGGAAAAACATCCTAAAATCCAGTATTATTGACTCATCCTCTCCCACATATCCTGCAGATGGGACTTTGGGAAAAGTTGGAATTATGCTGATGGAATCCGTTTGGAGCAGGAGCTGGGAGCTGCTCCAGGCTCATCCCAGGCTGGCTCCTGTCTCCCATGGGATGACAGTGCTGAGGATTTTGGGAATATTTTGGTTTGGATGCCCTGGATATCCCTACTCCAGAATGTGTGGAGCTGTTTGCAATTCAGGATTGGAGCTTCCTGCTGATCCTGGTTTTTCCTGGGAATAACTCGCTCTCAGGGAGCCAATTTTTATTTTGAAATTGGATTTGATTGGTTTTGAACTTGGGTAAAAGGCAGATTTTGTGGAGATGCTGGGTTTGGATGACTTTTCCTGGGAATGGGATATTTATCCCTGGAAACAATCCCTGGTGCTGTGGGTGATGTGGGATTTCTGCTTTTCCATGCTACTTTTCCCAGGCTGTGTCCATTAAATCCCAGAAAATCTCTCAGCACTGCTCCCCTGTGACACTTACACCAGATTTTTCCTTCCCCCTTTATCTTTCCATCCCCTCTCCCACCTTTTCCTGCTCCACTTTTCCCAGGAGTTCAAGCCCTGGTCACAGCCGGGTCGGAGCACAACTGAAACGAGGCCAGGCTTTGTCCCAGTTGGAAAAGGAGGAATATTTTTGCTCCTGGAAAACATTCCCGATGTCCCCTCGCGTTAGACACGGAGCCACCGCCAGCACATTCCTGGTGTTTGCTGGAAAACCATGGATTTTTGTGTTTTCCAAGATAAACCAGGTGCTCAGCAGGCGGGAATTTCTCCTCTGCTGCTTTTCCATGTTATTTTTCCTGGGAAAAATCTCTCCTTCAGGGAGAGGGGATGCGATTGTTGGGACTGGGATGCTGAAGGGACTCAAGGATTTGGCCATGACCAAAATCCAGCTTTCTTTGTATTGGGATTTGGGAATCACCTGAGATCCCGTGGGATTTCAGGCTGAGGAGAGGAAATGGAGAGGGAAAAATTCAGGGAAGGCTGGGATGCAGCTCCGGTTGGGATCCAAGGTTGGGATCAGCACAACCTGGGCTGCTCAGGGCTCTGGGGGCATCCCAGGGATCCCCAATCTTGCTTTTCCGTGGAGCAGAGGCCGGGAAAGCAGCTCCCAGAATTCCACCCAAAAAATTCCAGCTTCTGGCCTCATCCAGCTGCTGGGATTCCCTGGATTTGTGGTGCTCCAAGGGCTATTGGTGCCAGCCCTTTGTCCCCTTCCCGGCATTCCCACTGTCCCCCAGGGCATCCAACAATTCCATGGCTGATCTCCCATCCCAGCACATCCAAAGGGGCTGGAAAAGGGCTCCTTTGCTTCCCAAATCTAGGTCTGGATTCCCAACTGCTCCAGGGATTTTTAGGAGGGAGGAGCAGTTTTGGAGCTGTTTTGTAGGGCAGGACTGGGACAGTTCCAGCATTTCCATGATCCAAGGCTGCTTTGGGAATGATAATTAATCCCCATTCCCAACACTTCCCAACTCTCCAGGAGTTCAAACCAAGGCTGGATCTGGGGAATTTCTCCCCAGTTTTGATCAGAGCCATAAATATGGAATTTGTGTCAGCTTTATCCCTTTGGATTGGCATCCAAAGGAGGGAAAATGCCTGATCCAGCGTTTCTGTCCTGGAAAAAACTCCAAAAGATGTCAGGAAATCCTTTGCTGTCCCAGGCTGTCATTTTGATCTCCTCTGCTTTTCCTTTCTGAGTGGGAAGAAGTGGATGTGCCCTGGAAATCTGGGAAGCTCTGGGAAAACACTGGAAAAAGAATTTTTTTTTTATCACCTTCTTAGGGAATTTTTTTTTAAAAAAACCTGATTTTTGGGAATTTTGAGAATTGGATTTGGGGGGGTGTGAAGAGTGTCCATGTCCCACCACTGGGAATATTGGGATGCACTTGAGGGAATCCCTGGAAGTGGAGGAAGAAGCAAATTCCCTCTTTTTCCTCCTGCACAGCTTAAAACTGGTTAAGGAAGGAATTGGGGAAATGGGAGGAAAATCCAGCTGAGAGTTCTGTTCATTCCCAAACCATAAACCTCTGGAAAACAGGGACTTATAAGGCAACAATTGGAATGATCCCACTTTGTGGAATTAATGGGGGGTGGGGTCTATTTTTAAATCCATTTCCAAGAGGAGAACTCTTCCCTTTGGAAAAACGGAGCAAAAGGAAAAATATTCCAAACCCTCTGTGTCATGGAGCATCCTCAGTTTTCAGCCCAGCAGAGTTCTCAAAGCTGCTTTTCCTTCATTTCCCATTTTTCCTGGTAAAATAAGGTTTGGGAAGTGACAGGTGTGACAGGATCCATCCCTTGGGTTCACCCTTTGGAATGGGATCGTGGGGCACAAATCCAAAGGGATCCATCCCTTGGGTTCACTCTTTGGAATGGGATCTTGGGGTGCAAATCCAACAGGATCCATCCCTTGGGTTCACCCTCTGGAATGGGATCATGGGGCACAAATCCAAAGGGAATGGGATCGTGGGCTGCAAATCCAAAGGGATCCATCCCTTGGGCTGGCTGGAGGCAGCACCCTTTGGAATGGGATCGGGACGAGGCTTTTCTTGGCACCGCCGCCACCTGCCCAGACATTCCCACCCTGTGGCACAGCCCGGAGCCTCTGGAATTGTCCCAGGCACAGAAATCCGAGCGGGCGCTTTAATCCTTGGCTGCGCCAGGGAGGATCTCAAGGTCGCGCTGTCAGTGGGGGTCCGGCTCCCCCCGCTCCTGGAATTTTTCCTTTCATGTGGGAATTGTCAGGATGCTCCTGGCCGGCTGCCAGGGCTCCCAGTCCCCTCCTCCATCCCGGGAATCGCCGCTCCATGGGTGTCCCCAAAGGCATGTGCTGGGCTGGGATGAGCAGAGCCAGCCCAGGGCGCTCAGCTCCCCTTTTCCATAGCCTGGAAAGTCTTGGAGAGGCCGGAGCACTGGGAATTCTGCGTGCCGGGGGCTCCAGCTGCATCCCACCGGACGGGAAAACGTGGAGCCATCCCGGAGCGTCTGCGCAGCGGGAATGCTCGGCAGCCGAGGGCTGGGCGGTGTCGGATCCCTGCTCCCTGAGGAGCATCCAAAGCCCCCGAGTGCGTGATTCCAGCCGGGATTGGCAGGGAAGGGAGCTCGGGCAGGGACAGCTGCGCCGCGGGAGGTTTGGCACGGCGGGACCGGCCCGGCAGGAATGTGTCCCTCTCCTCCCGCTGGGAATGCCAGGCAGGCTGCGCCTCCCAGCCCGGCGGGATTCCCACCATCCACACCCCACCGTGGGAGTGGGGGCAGCTGGATCTGCGGGAGAGAGCGTGGAATGCTGCCCGGGTGGGAATTCCTGGGAGGGAGGGAGCAAAGCCCATCCCGGAGCTCTCTGGAGCCAGTGAGGCCCTGCCAGGACCTGCCAGGACCTGCCAGGGCTTCCCCGAGCACTTCCAGGGTTGGGAAGGGAATCCAGCTGGGAAGAGCCGTGGCCACCTCTGAATCCAGGGAATCAGAGTGTGTGTCCCTGTTCGGATCCGCCTGGAATGCCACTGGTTCTGTGTGAGGCTGGGCAGGGAGCCCAGGCACAGATTCCCAGAGAAACTGTGGATTCCCCATCCCTGGAAATGTCCAAAGCCAGGTTGGATGGACCTTGGAGCAGCCTGGGAATGTGGAACGTGTTCCTGCCCATGGAATTGGATGAGCTTTAAAGTCTCTTCTAGCTGGGAATCCCATTCTGGGATTCTGGGATTTTTTCCCAAGCAATCCACTGCCTTTTGTGGATCTGTGGATCCTGCCCTGCTCCCATCCAGGTGTTCCTGGACTCAGGGATGTGGGAATGCTCTGGGTCACCCAGGGCTGTCCCTCACTGCCCTTGGTTTCCACCTGGAGAAGGAGCCAGATCCATTTGTAACTTTAAACAGGATTTGAGAAAGCAGCAGAGAGCTCCCGGTGTGTGGGAAATCCATGGATATGGAAATGGGGGAGATTCTGCTCAGCAGAGCCGGGATGGGAGGAGGGGGTGCTGGGACAGGATAGGGAATACCTATCCTGGGAATCTCCAAAATCCCACATCATCCTTAAAATGAAGCCTGGGAGCCTCTGCTCTCCTTCCCAGGGCTGTGGGATCGCTTGGAGCTGGGAGATTCCCGCCCTTGGAGCTGGACTCATCCTGATGTGGGAATACAGGACTTTTCCAGGAATTTCCATCCTCCTTCTGCCTCCTTTTGGGACTGCTCTGCTTTGACTGGGGGAGCTCATTGCTGCTTCCCTGTCCCCATGGATATTCCCAGCTCTGCCCACCTGGGAATCCCTGCTGGAATGGCTCAGTCCTCGCCTTAACCTCAGCCTCAAATATCCCTGATGTTCCCACCCTGCAATTCCCGCTGGATTTCACATTTTGGGATGCACCGGAAGAGATTCTAGGGCTGAGCAGTTTCTCCCAGCAGAGAAGGAAATTCCAATCCTCATTCCCTCAGTTTTCCATGTTCCATCCCTTCTCCCTGTCCTGCTCCTCACTGGCAGCTGGGATGTTTGTTCCACAGGGAATGTTGTTGTTCCATAGGGAACGCTGCTGAGGCTGCTGTTGCAGTTTGCTCCCTGCTCCAATTATCCCACCTGTGGTTTTCTGTGCCTTGGAGCCGGGATTTGCTGCTGAGCTTGGCTCAGGAGCCTCATGGTGGGGTGGGAATGACGGGAGCTTAGGTCAGGAATCCTGGGAGAGGCTCAGGGCCAGCTGTGGAGGTGATTCCCAACATCTGGCCTGGCCAAACACGGCACAGAATCCCCTTGGAATGGGCCAGCCTGGGAAATTCCCACTCCTGGTGGCTCCATTTGGAGCATTTCCCACTCCTGGAGGTATCCAAGGAATACCTGGATGTGGCACCCAGTGTTCTGGGCTGCCAAGATGGGATCAATGATCCTGGAGAGCTTTTCCAGCCTCAAGGATTCTGGGATTTTATGGAAAGGGGAAGCGCTGCTGGAGGCATTTCTGTCCCCGCGTGCTCTGGGCTTTGCAGCAATCCCAGGTTTTTTTCCCTGGATTTCTGGCGCTATCCAGTAGCCAGCGGGTTTCATCCCCAGCCAATCTTCCCTCTGGATCTCGCAGAATCTCTCCTTCAGCCCGAATTCCAAACAAACATTGCCATGTTTGGAAATCTCCCTGCTGGGCCCCCCCTTTCCTCCCGGCAGGAACTTTGGCTGGAGGGTGACTCATCACAATCCCTTCCCGAGCAGCAGAAATTCCCAGCGGAGCCGCCAGGATCCAGAGGGGCCTTTGGATACCGCAAAATCCCAGCCACTGCCACCCCTTTGTCCTCCAGAGGGATTTGCCCCATTTTCCCCCCATTTTTTGATTTTCCTGGGTGGTCAGAGCTGCTTTTCCAGCAGCACCCTGGATGTGCCATTCCATGGGGTGATCCCAAGCTTGGGAACATCTTTTCCCATCCCAAGGCACGCCCAGGCTGGGTTGATCTCTCTTTCCTGCCCTGTTTCCTCCATGGAGTGGATTTTAATGGAAAAATTAACTTTTCTTGGAATCCTGCTGAGCAGGGGCTTGGGGAGGTGCCTGAGAATAACAATTAGTGCTGGTCAGCCTGGCTCGATCATTAATTAATTAAGTAATTAATTAGATGAGGGATAACCTTCAAGGGGTAATTAGAGGGGTGCAGTAATTAGCCTGGGGTGGGGTGGAGGGGAGAATTCCCAATCCACAGCCATCCAAAGGTGCCTTGGGCAATCCATAAGGACAAATCTCCGCTGCTTCTGAGGGGATGGAATCCTCATCCATTCCCAAAATTCCTGGTTTTCCAAAGATAGGAGAGGTGGAGAGATGATGAACCAGCAGCGGTGAAGGCAGGGGAGATTTGTGGTATTTCGGGAAGGAATTCCTCCCTGGGAGGGTGGAGAGGCCCTGGCACAGATTCCCAGAGAAGCTGTGGCTGCCCCTGGATCCCTGGAAGTGTCCAAGGCTGCAGTTCCACCCTTGTGGATTGGGGTTTTCCTTACTCTGGGAATGTTGGGATGAGTCTGGCTTGCTCCTGGTGTTTCCCTTTGGACACTTCCATAAAGTCCCAGAGGATTTGAGGGTTCCCTGAATCGTGGGATGTTATGGATTCACAGAATCATGGAATGCTTTGGGTGGGAAGGGACCTTGAAGCTCATTCATTCCCATTCCATGGGCAGGGACACTTCCCACTGTTCCAGGCTGCTCCAAGCCCTGGCCAGCCTGGCCT
>VZRX01013340.1:0-25597 GCA_013398075.1 Notiomystis cincta | reverse complement strand
GATTTGAGGGTTCCCTGAATCGTGGGATGTTATGGATTCACAGAATCATGGAATGCTTTGGGTGGGAAGGGACCTTGAAGCTCATTCATTCCCATTCCATGGGCAGGGACACTTCCCACTGTTCCAGGCTGCTCCAAGCCCTGTCCAGCCTGGCCTCGGACACTGCCAGGGATCCAGGGGCAGCCACGGCTTCTCTGGGAATTCCATCCCAGCCCCTCCCCACCCTCCAGGGAATAATTCCTCCTTGAAATCCAATTTAAATCCAATTTAAATCCATTTCAGTTTATTCCCTCCTGTCCTGACCCTGCTAAAAGGTCTCTTTCCATCACCTCTCTCAGTTCCAGAGCCATGATCTTGGAATATTCCTGGGATATCTCTTACCAGAGCTGCCTCAGCTGATGAGATCTCCTTGGCAAGGGCTGCCAGGAGCTTCCATCCCTTTTATCCACTGCTATTCCTGGAAAACACGATTTTCCAAGGCTCCGGAGCTGCATTTGGGCAGTTCCTTTAAATAACCCTGATGATAAAGCGTTATCCATGGGAAGGCCATCTGTTCCCTGTGCTCCCGGAGCAGCTCCTCCCTGCATCCCTCCCTCCTTCCAGCATTCCCAAACTTTCCAGCTCAGGCTCTCCCCCACCTGTCCCACCCATTCCAAACTTTTTCCAAACCTTTCCAGGCCGCTTTTCCCAGCTTTTTGTGAGCGCCACATCCAGCTCTCCTTGGAGGAAAGGTCACGTCTGCACCTGAAGTGTCAGGAGCTGCTTCCCTTGGAATTCCTGCCTCATTCCTTATGGAAACTTCTTCCCACATCCATCCTTCCTTCCCTCCAGCATTCCCAAGACTTCTAACTCAATCTCTCCCACCTGTACCACCCATTCCAAACCCTTCCAGGCCACTTTTCCCAGCTTTTTGTGAGCCCTAAATACAGCTCTCCTTGCAGGAAGGGTCACTCTCTGAAATGTTGGGAGCCTCTTCCCTTGGAATTCCTGCCTCATTCCTTATGGGAACTTCTTCCCACATCCATCCTTCCCTCCAGCATTCCCAAGACTTCCAGCTCAGGCTCTCCCACACCTGTCCCATCCATTCCAAACCTTTCCAGGCCGCTTTCCCCAGCTTTTTGTGAGCCCCAAGTCCAGCTCTCCTTGGAAAAGGTCGCTCTCTGAAGTGCCGGGAGCCGCTTCCCTTGGAATTCCTGCCTCGTTCCACACGGCTCACGTGTGGCCGGGCCAGAGCACTGGGACCAGTTAACCTTAATCAGGGAAAGCAAAGGAAAGGTTGGGAATCGGTTCCGTCGGAATGTTTGGATTCGGAGGGCTGACATTAGAGCGAGTAAATGTCAGCGGGAGATCAAACAACGGAACAGCTCCTGGAGGGCCACGCTTCCCTCTGGTGGATCGGGTACAAATCCACTTCCTTTCCACACAGAATTTCTAAGCAAGGCTTGTATTCCCACTTGGAATTCTGGGCGTGCTGAAGTTCATGCCATGGACCTGCTGCTCCTTTCCCCCTGCAGCCTAACTTTTCTTTGGATCCCGCTTGTGTTTTCCCAGTTGTTTCCACCTTCCAGTGTTGGATGGGTCCCTCTCCGATGCATTTTCCACTGATCCCACCAGCCAGGATTTTCTAGAGCATTCCAGGGTCTCCGGTGCCATTTCCCAGCTGGACTGGCCTGTGGAGGATGAGCAGGGATGAGCTGGAAGTGGAAATTCCCATTTTTGGGGCAGGATCATTCCCTCTCCCTGAGGCACAGGCTGGGATGTGGGATTGGGATTGTCCTGGGCAGGACCAGGAGTTGGATTTGCTGATCTCTGGGATCCCAGCTTGGGAGATTGCCTGATTTTCGTGGGCAGAAGTTGGGAGCAGAGAGCTGGAGCTCCTCACAGGTGAAATCTTGGCAAAGGGGTGGCAGGGAATTTATGGAATGTGCAGACAGGCTGGAAATCCATTAATATTTCTGGGAAATGCATTAATTTTCCTGGGAAAAGAAAGGAGTTGTGTGAGTGGACACAGGGAGGAGCTGAAGGTGCTGCTGGATGGGTTGTGACCATTGGATAAACTGGGAAGCTCGTCTGGTAGCCCATTCCTGGTGGGCTCCATGGAATTATTCGGGATGAAGTAAAGACTGGGCTTGGAATAATCCGATCCAGTGGAAGGTGTCCCTGCCTTCCAGATGGGATAAATATCCCTGTTAAAAGCTGGAGCTGGGCATGATCCAAACCACAACTGATTCTGGGGTCTTGCTTTTTGGGACAGGATTGTTTTTCCAAGGGCTTTGCATTGGGATTCCCTGAGGAATTTCGGGATGGATTTTGTACACCCTTCCCACTGCACCGGATGGATTCTCCATCCTCTGGATGGGCAGCTCTGGAGGAGGTGGAGGTTCCTGCAGGATCTGGGATGGTTCTCCTCCCCCGTTTTTAACATGGAAAGGAAAACTTGGGTGGCATCAAGAGGAGACCACCGGGGTGGGAAGGGTTATCCCACCGGGAGCACCCTCATCCCGGCATTCCCTCGCTTCATGCCCGCTTCCTGGGATAACAACACACGAGCCTGGCCATGGACGCCCCTGAATTAGCTTCTCCTCACTTGGAATTCGGGGGGATCCGTCCTCCAGGAGCAGGATCCAGCCCCCACGAGCCGGATTCCCTCTCCCAGATCATCTTCCAGGGCTTCCCCGCTCGGCGGCTCCCATCCTCCATCCCCGCTCCCGGCAATTACTCAGCTGTTTCTCAGCTGTTCCGTGGAGCGGCAGGGATGAGAAGGCAGGAGAGATATTGCTCCCAGGGTTTTTTTTTCCATGTTTTATGGCCGGGATGAGCTGCTCCCAAGCCGTTGGAACAGCTGTGGGTCGGCAGAGCCGAGTGCCGGGCGTGGCAGCGCCGGCTCCGGAGGGAGCGCCGAGTTCAAGGGCTCCAGGTGGTTCTTTATGATCCCTGCTCCCGGTGTTCCTCCTGTTCGTGGGAGGCCGATTGCCAGGCTTTTCCCAACGAGCCTTTTGGGAGCTGTGGGATTAGGGAAAGGCTGGGAAAACAGGACTGATCTGCTCAGGCTCGAATCCTGACAAATCCTCGCGCTCCCTGGGCAGGTGCTAGTTCTCCTGCTGGGTTTTCCCGAGGCTGAGGCATCACCTGCTTCCCTCTCTCCTCCCTTTCATCTCTCAGGATTTGTTTGAAATCCTGTGGATTTGTTTGGATGGGATTTCCTGGTTTTCCATGGCTGAGGGCATCCCGGCCATGCACTCGCCCCTTCTGGGAGGGATCATCCCAGATCCTGCAGCTCCCACAGCCCAGGCTGGGCTTTCCCAGACAAAAAGCTGGATTTCCCTGTGAGAATCCTTTCCCCTGAGGTTTTCCAGGCCCTCTGGGATAAAGCCATGGCACAGAGGAGGAGCAGCCTGAGCTGGCTGGACCCTCTTGGTTCATTGCCTCCAGAGGAAACACTGGAAGTGCTATCCCAAATTTCCAGAGCTCGGCAAGTTTCAAGCAAAGCCTTCCCTGGCCCCTTTTCATTTTCCAAGCCCAATATTCCAGAGGAAACCCCTCTGCTTCCCGCAGCCTCCAGCTCACTCCTCACCCGGAGAGGGCAGAGAGGGCGGCCTCATGTTGAACTGAACCGGGAAGGAGAATCCAAGAGGGAGAATCCACGGATCCCAAGGCTGACACCCTCATCCCGCTGCAGCTTTTGGGATGATCCGAGGGCGCCTCACTCCGGGATAACCCCGCGGATGCTCAGGTGCAGCTCCCGCCCACGGCCCCTCGGCAGGACCCGCAGAGCCTCGCCCACGTTCCCGGGTTGCCCTTTCCAATCTGGCAGCTGCCAGGTACTTGGGAAGCGCCTCAGCAGCGTTCCCTTGGCAACGCTGGGAGATGGGAATGGCAAGGTGTGGGAGAAACACCAAACTCTGCATCTGGCCACTTGGTTACAGGGAGAGCCCCATCCCACAGGCTTTTTCCCGTTTTTTTTCACAGGCAGGGGGTATTTTTAGCTCTGGCACGTCCCAGGGATCAAGTATCCATCGGGATCGGGGAATTCGCAGGGGGGAACCCTTGGGATTTGCCGTGTAAGTTAAGCCTGGCCCCGGCTGCCAAGGATGAGGCCGGATTCCCCCGGCTGCTGCTCCGGCTGAACTCGGGGTTACCTCCAGCATTCCCCATCCCCAGGAATGACTGACGCAGCGGGAAAAATGCCAAAGGTTTTCCAGCAAAAGGGGGGAACGAATGAACTTCGTGTTCAGCCCGTGGCAGGCTGGGCTCGCTGCAGCTCCCTGCCAGCTCTGCTCTCCTTCTCCTCCTTGATTTATTAATTTATCCATCTGCTCCCGGGTTTTACAGGAGGGGATTCTCTTCCCTTTCTCAGGGAAAACAGAGGGAAAAAAAAAAGGAGCTGGGGAAGGAATCTAGGCCATCCCATTGTGGCTCTATCTGGGTCTTAAAACCATCGAGCTGGGGTTGTTTGAAAGGGCCCATTTCTGTCTCGGGCTCACTCATCTGATTTTATTTGGATTTTCTTTTGTTCGCTCAGCTGGAACAGGCGGGCGCAGAGGGAGGGGAAAGCACAGGATTCCAATAATGGGGTTTTGGCAGCGAGCTGGGAGTAAAACAGCTTTATTTGGGATTTTGGTCGGGGTTTTTCTGCAGCAGATGAAAGGAACTCGTGGAGTGCCTGGGGCAGGGGCTGGTGATCCCCAGGCTGTGTTGTGTGAGTCCAGAGTCCCACCCCAAGAGCTGGGATTTTGCTGGGAATCCCTGATTTTCTGTTGGGAATCATGGGGAGGCTGTTGGTGGTTGATCCATGGCTCCGACCTCAATGCATCCACCCCACTCCTGTGCCTGATGCCCCCAGGGCATCCCAAATCCTGGGATAAACACAGCAGGAAGCTGAATCATGGACTGGGTTGGATTGGAAGGGATCTGAAGGATCATCCAGATCCAGACTGGAATGTTCCCACTGTGGGGTTTGGCTCCCAGCTGGAAGCTGGCTTTTCTCCCAGGGAGTTTCCGTTGGGTTTTGCTTCCTGTAAATCCAGGTTTTCCCAGTTTGGTGCTGTTTTCCTTCCCTGCAATCTTGGAATCTGCTGGTGGAAACCTCTTGCTCAGTCATTTTAATCATGTCAGGAGCCCAAAACTTCCCAGATCTCTGGGATGGGATTTTGGGATGCATGTGCTGTGGCAGTGTGGGATCAGGGAATGATTTGGGTTGGGAGGGCCCTTAAGGATCATCTCATGCCATGGGCAGGGACAACTTCCACTATCCCAGGTTGTTCCAAGCCCCATCCAACAGCAGCAACACAGCCTCAGTGTTCCAGCTCTCCCTCCTTCCATGATATTCCACTCAGCCACCAAATTCCCCTGATATTCCTGGCTGAGACTGGATGGGCTTTAAGGTCCCTTCCAACCCAAACCATTCTGGGAGTCTGGGAAGCAAAGCAGCAGCCAGGGTGGGATTCAGACAGACTGAGCTTATCCTGGGCTCAGCCTTTGTAGGCTGTGCACGTGCTGAGGAGCTCGGCCGTGCTCGCTGAGCAGGCACCGGAATGTTTTCGGGAGGAATCATCCCAAATGTCGTGCTGATCTTGAAATCCTGGTGGGAGTAAATGTCACTGGAATGGCTGAGCCAGTGCCAGCCATGGGGGGAGCTTGGGAAAGGCTGGTGGTGATCGTAGCAGCTCCAGCGAGCAGCAGAAGGGGAGGTAACTCCAAGGATCCCATGGAGAGCGGCATTCCCAGGATGGTGACAGTGGCAGAGCCACAGCTCGGGGCTCTCCAATGGGTTCCTCCTTACATTGGTGTGAAACCACCTTTGGAAACCTGCAGGAATCTTTGGGATGGAGGAATGACCGGGATCTTGGAACAGCAAACTCGGGAGAGCTTTTGGAGGGCATCTCTAAAGGGTGAGCTCCAGGCTTGGAGTTTGCTCCCTTTGTTTCTCCATCCGTCTCCCTGTGGGAGAGGGGATGGATTGGGAGCAGCCAATTCCATCGGAGTGATGTCCACACAAGGTGTGGGTGGGGAAGCGTTCAATCCGAAGTGTAAAATTCCTTGGAGACGGATTCCTTGTAGGACAAGGGGGGATGGTTTCAAACTCCAAGATGGAAGATTTGGTTTGGATATCGGGCAGGTATTCGTGGCTGGGAGGCTGGGGAGGCCTTGGCACAGATTCCCAGAGAAGTTGTGGCTGCCCCTGGATCCCTGGGAGTGTCCAAGGCTGGGTTGGACGTGGCTTGTAGCAGTCTGGGATAGTGGAAGGTGTTGGGATTGGATCTGGATTGGCTTTAAGTCCCTTCCAAGCCAAGGCACTGCCATTTAATGGGAATTCTCTACATGGACATCCCTGTCTTGTCTCATCCTCAGCAGGGACAGCTCTTTCCAAGTTTCAGGAGGGGGCTGAAGGAGCCTGCTCAGCATTCCCTGTGCTCATGGGCACAGCAGGAAACATCCCTTGGAACAGCAACTCCCAAAGAAACTTCCCGGAGCAGCTCTGAGCCCCAGGCAGGGCCAGGATGCGCAGACGGAACCGGCTCCAGCTCCGAGCTCGGAGCAGATGGAACAAGCAGCATTTCCCTCCCACGCTCCTCCCCAGGAGGCCCTTTGGAGAGATGACATTTTTCCTTTAACCCCCTGATATTTTTCCGGGATCTGAATGATGAGCCCACGCACGTGGATGTGTTTTTCCCCTCCCTTCCTTTTCTTTTCTGTCCTTCCCTGGGTTCGGGGAAGGGGCTGCTTTGGGAATTTCAGTCATTGGGATAACCAGGAAAAGCCAACCCAGCAGCTCTGTGTGGGATGTATTCCTCATTGACCAGAATTCTTGGGAAAGATGAGAGCTGGGGGGTGATTATTTGAGTGCTGCAGGTGTGGACATCACCTTCCCAAATCCCCCTTTCCCAGGGAACAGCCCCCAAAAGGGATGAAGGATGCCATTTTACCAGACTTCCCAGGGTGTAGCTTTCCATGGAAGAAGAATATCCCTGGAAGTATTTAAACTTGTGCTGCTTTATCCCTTGCTTGCTAATTCCCAAAGCTCGTTAAATCCCAAGCTTTGTAGAATGGTTTAATGTCTTAAGCCTTGACCTAAATTACCTGCTCAGTGTCCTAGGATTAGGAATGCTCTGGATTGGGAAGAGTCCTCCCCTCCTCCAGCTCTCCTGTGTTCCCAACATTTCTGCAGTTGGAAGTTGGATTGGTTTGAAGTGCATTTGGGAGCAGCAATTGGACTTTTCCTGATTGTACGGCGCTTTTTTTTTGTAAGCAGATCGGGAGGGTTGGAGCCGGGCTTTAAAAGCCTTATTCATCCCTAATCCCAAATAATTCCGTCTCCGTGGCTTTTAACGTGATTAAATCAGGGCAGGCTGTGACGACACCCGGCAATTCCGCTTCCCAAAGAATATTGGATTTCACCCGGAGCGAGGCTGCTGGGCCAGAAAAGGAGGAATTTGGTGGTTGGGTTGGTCCCGAGTTCTCCCTGGAGTCCAGGTGCTCCGTAATTCCAAGGGGGAAAAGCAGAGCCTTTTCCCATCTGTTTTGCCTAAAGCCATCCATATTTCCTGCTCGTGCTGCTCTCCACATCCCAGGATTTCCTCATCTGGAGCTCATTCTTCCATTAAAATCCTGATCCAGCCTTTCAAAGCAGGTTTAAGTGGGAATTTGGGAAAAATTCCTTCCCAGAAAGGGCTGTCCAGGCCTGGCACAGGAGTGCCCATCCTGGCAGGGATTGCAGAGCCCTGGGGATGCGGCCCTTGGGGACGTGGGACAGTGGTGGCCTTGGCAGTGCTTGGTTGGACCTGATGGTCTCAGAGGGCTTTTCCAACCTAAAGAATTCCATGATTTGATGGAGCTGAGCACTGTGAGGAGCAATTCCCTGCTCCAACTTGGTGCTAAAAACCACGGCAGGGCCTTGGGAGCTGCTGTAAAGAGAAGTTTAAGAGAGGCAGAGGACTTCTCCTCCTTCCCAAGGGTTGTGCCCGTTGGGAATTCCTCTCCAGCCGGGATGTGGGCAGGGAAGGAGCTGCGTTGATCCGGATTTATCCATGAGGTAACAAGGGAAACCCTCCTCTTGCCGTTCACTGCTTGGGATTGCTGAGCCACTTCCAGAATTCCATCTTTTACTGCCAACAACCTCCCCAGAAGTTTGCAAAACGTTATTTTAGAGCTTCTCCTCCAGCTCCCAGCCCAGATCTTGGAGAAAGCCTGGAAAAGGAATGGAGCATCTGCTTCCCTGGGCCGGGGGGAGTTCTGGCACCGCTCAGTGTCAAAACACTCCCAGGATTTTTGGGAGAACGGCTCCGTAGGCACCAACTCCTGGCAGATATTCCCGGGATTCCTTCAGAGGGTACCAGGCTTTCTTCTCACCACGATGGGGCAATCCCATTTTAATTCCAGAAAGCAGGAAATGGGAATGCCCTGATGAGATTGCTGCACCCAAACCTGTGTTAATTCGTGTCCCATCCCCAGCTGAGGGATTTTATGGACTTTCTTTGGATTTTTTTGCCACCAGTTGGATTTAAACTGGAAGTTTTTCCATGAATGGTTTGGGTTGGAAGGGACCTTAAAAATCATCTCATTCCCCCCCTGCTGTGGCAGGGACAGCTCCCTCCATCCCAGGGTGCTCCAGCCTGGTCTGGGACACTTCCAGGGATGGAATTTTTTGAACCAGGGTGTGCTCCCTGTTTTCTGGAGCCTGGAACAGGCTCTGAATTTCCTTCAGGCACACCAGCCCTGGATCTGCCTGCTTTACCCTGGGGTGTTTTAGTTTAAGTCTGGCTTGACTCTCTCTAATTATTTCTTCACCTCTTCCCTGGCCACCCCACAGCAGCCACATCTCCTTTGGCACAACTTTCCCCAAGATCAAAATATTCCCTCTGCACCGTGGCCTCCATCCAAGATTTAACGTGCAGGGACCGCTTGTGAGGGAAAAAACTTGGATTTTTCCTTGATTTTTCCTTGATTTTTAATCCTTCAAAGGGCTCTTTAGTCCCAATTCAAAGGGGCCTGGTGTTTCTGTGTTTCGGGGAAGATGCAACTTTGTCATGGCAAAACAGCTGCGTGGAGACGTGAAAACAGAATAAATGTGAGAGCAGGAGAAATGGGAGAGCAGAATAAATCAGGAGCTGGAGAAAGGAAGGAGTGGGATGCTTTTATCTCCTTATTCCAGCACTGTCCCCAAATGTCCCCGTTTTCTGTCACTCACAGCCCCTTTCGGATCTGGCACTGCAGGGGCTGAGGAGAGATGAGGCACTGGGACTTGGTTAATTATTAATATTAATTAATATTCCCAAAGAATCGATGGGAGCTGGGGGACTCAGAACCTCAGGAGGCAAAGCTCAGGGTTTGGCCCTGTATTGAGAATTCTCTGATTTGGTGAGTCTGGGATTTAGGCTCGTCCTAAAACCTGAGGTTTCCTGAGAAACCTGGAGGTTTCAGGCACACACAGGGCAATAAATCCCTGAGGAAAAGCTCTGAGCCAAAATTCCCTTTCCATGGTGCGGCCACATCTTCCCAGCATCCCTTTCCCAGGATTTAATTCCAAGCAGCTCGGTCCTGGTGAGGAGGATGGGACAAGGTGGTGTCCAGGGCCAGCATCCCAAACAGGAGCAGTTTGTCCTCCCTCTGTCCTTCCCTCTCCACAGGCTCTCCGGAAGCACAGGCAGTGGTCGGGTTTAATTGGAATCTCCTGAGCTCCCCTGAACAAACCATCCTCAGAAAAGATGGAAAAGGGAGATCTGTGGATACTGCTGAGCTCCAGCAGGAGATGGGAGGTGGATCTGTATCTGCAGCTGCCCTTGCTGTCCCTGCTCTGCTGCAAACACAATTCCATCAAATCCAAATTTCCTTCCTATCCTGGTGCTTTGATGGAGCAGGAACAGCCACTTTTGAATGGGATAATGGAGATTGGGAGGGATAACGGGGATTTGGAGATTGATGGGGAGGAGAGGGATGCTCCTCTCTCAGCATTCCCAGGAATCCTTTCCCAGCTCTCTGGTGCCTCGGGAAGTTGTGAATGTTTTTGCCACGCCGGTGCCAGGGTGGGATTGCTCCAGGATGGAAAACCCCAGATTTGTCACCCTCATCCATCCAGGAGCGAGGCTGGGAACAGGGGAACAGGAATTCCCACTGTGCTGAGCCTTGCTCCTCACCTGGGTCATGGCTGAGCCTCAGCTGGATTAGAGAAATCCCAAAAACCCAGTGCAGAGAGGGTTTTGGAGTCTGGGCTTTTGTTATCAGGGGCTTTCGAGGCCTCCAGAGAATCCCAGGACTGTTTGGGTTGGGAAGGACCTTAAAACTCACCCAGTGCCACCTCCTGCCACTGTCCCAGGTGTTCCAACCTGGCCTTGGACACTCCAGGGGTGGAGCAGCCACAGCTTCTCCGGCCAAATGGGTCCCAATATCCCATAAAACCCCATCCCAACAAACCACAGCCCCCAGGCCCAAGCGCTGCTTTGCCAAAAATCCTTGTTTTGGCATCATT
Organism: Notiomystis cincta; assembly: GCA_013398075.1. Lineage (NCBI taxonomy): Eukaryota > Metazoa > Chordata > Aves > Passeriformes > Notiomystidae > Notiomystis > Notiomystis cincta. Next base: position 15,132 of record VZRX01013340.1, on the reverse strand, counting down.
TGCTGCCCTTTGGAGCAGCTCCTTCCCCCACCACCCAACACCTCCACTGATGGGATCCACGCTCCAATTCCATGATCCGGCCTTCCCTCCCAATCCAGCTGGCAGCACTGAGCTGTGGACTCGTTAACATTTAGGAAAACAGGGAAATAAATCAGCAGCTCCTTTGTTTCCCTGTTTACACGTCCACGCCGCGCTCCGGAGGGATGGATTTGTTTAACGGGAGCATCCAGCGGTGCCCGGAGCAGGAGCTGCTCCGGGGTGGTTCATCACAGGCAGTAATTGACTGTCACGCTGCTTTTTCCCTCGGTTTTATTCCCATTATTCATCAGCTGGAGAGAAAAGAGGAGCTGACAGGCAGGGAGGGAAGAGCCAGGGCCGCTGGCGGGTGCCCGCGAGGCAGCGTGGGTGGCACCTCCCGAGCTGGCACCGAGCCCCCCAGGGCTCCACGGCGGCCACGTGAGCCTGGTCCTGCCAGCGTTTTCCAGGGGTTTCTTGGGAAACCAATTCTAATTCCCAAATTTAGGCCCGTTGCGATTAACGGGTTCTAATCCGCGAGGAAATGTTCTTTTCTCTTCCTGGTTTTTTTTTTCTCCTTCCAAGTTCAGGCTGTTCCTCCATGTGCCTTAGAGCTGGAACATCCAAGGAATTTCCAGTCTTCCTCAACTTTTTTTCCCCAATTTTTCCCCCCAAGATCCCTTTCCTTTCTCTGTGCAACCTCCCTAGAAATGGTGGGGGGTTTTTCCTGGTTTTTTTCCTTCCAAGTTCAGGCTGTTCCTCCACGTGCCTTAGAGCTGGAACATTTCCAACCTTTCCCATCTTTTTCCTTCCCATTTTCCCCCCCAAATCCCTTTTCCCCTTCCCTGTGCAACCCCTGGAAATGTTCTTTTCTCTTCCTATTTTTTTCCTTCCAAGTTCAGGCTGTTTCTCCATGTGCCTTAGAGCTGGAGCATCCAAGGAATTTCCAACCTTCCCCATCTTTTTCTTTCCCATTTTTTTGCCCCCAAATCCCTTTTCCCTTCCCTGTGCAGCCCCCCAGAAATGTTTTCTTCCTGGTTTATTTTTCTATCCAAATTCAGTTAGTTCCTCCATGCACCTTAGACCTGGAACATCCACGGAATTTCCAGCCTTTCCCATCTTTTTCTTTGCCATTTTCCCCCCCAAATCTCATTTTCCCTTCCCTGTGCAGCCCCCCCCGGGATGAACTGCCCCATTATCCCACCCTGGCTGTGCTTCCCGGTGCTTCCATGGGACTGAGCTGCTTTCCAGAGATCGTTTGAGGCAAGAAATGCCCAATTAGCTGTACATTCCAGCCCTCGACTAATTGGGAAGGGAATTGAGGGTTATTTTTACTCGATCTGGAGACAGCAAAATATTTTCCTCACTGGGGAAGTTGTTTGGCACAGTCAGAGAGGGACAATCCGGAAAATTCCAGCTGGGAAGCGCCAGGTCACGGCAGGGATCGAGGGATACAGGGAGTTGGTGGTGCCAGGCTTGATGTTCCAGATGCTGCAGCATCCTGGGTGGAAAAAAGGGGATTTTGGGATCTACCAGCTGGGAAAAGCAGTGGCAAATTCCCATGAAGTGCTGAGGGGTTTCTGCTGCTTGCAGCTGGATCTGAAGGATTTTTTGGGAAGAATTTTGGCTTTGCTGGTGATGCTGTTATTGTAGGGTTTGGGTTTTGCTTGAGGTCTGGGAATTTTCTGATGGATTCATGGTGGGAAATGTGTTTATGGATCCCATCGGGGTGGGGGGAAGCTGGAGGAGAACTGGGCTGCTTGAACTGATCAATCCAAGGCATGGATGGGCTTGGAGAAACCTGGGATAGTGGAAGTTGTCCCTTCCCACAGCAGAGGTGGCTTTTCCAACCCAAACCATCCCAGGATTCTCTGAGCCAGACACAGCCAGGCTGAGATTGAAGCCCTTGAGATGTGCAGGAGATGTGGAGGTCCTGCCCTCCAAACTGGAATTTGCAATGGGAAACATGGAAAAGTCTGATCCTGCTGTTCCAGCCGGGAGAGGAGGAGGCTGGGGCCATTCCCACTTGTGTTCAGGGCATGGAGAAGGACATGGGAATCTCCTGGGAACAGGCTGGATTCCATGGTGGATGGAGAGACAGGGATTGTCCAGTTCCATCCTGCATCTCCAGAGACTTCTCCTGGACCCAGAGTCTCCTGGATTCCAGTCTGGAATATCCAACCTGGAGCCTGTGGAGACAGAGTGACCTCAAAACCACAGGGAGGGCAGGATCCACGTTCATTAGGGCTGCAATTAACAGAGCTAAATGAGTTCTGGGCTCTCCAGGCCTTCAGGGCTCTCAGCAGGGGCAGAGCTCCACCTTATCCATGTTGGAGCTCCTGGAAAATCCCAGAGGAGCCACACATGGAAAAGTTCCAAAGAGCCCAAAGTGTGCCGGGGTCTACACTTCCAAACAGCCTCGAATTTGGGAGAATCCAGGCTGGGAAAAGCTCCTGGGGCAGCTCAGGCAGAGCACTTGGGGCTGGAGGTCAGGTGGGAATTCCCAGATTTTGGGGAAACTCAGGTGCTGTCTCTGCCACAAGCTCCAAACCTTGGAGCCCCACAGTTCAAACCTCCTGGAATTATCTCAGAGAAATGGGATGAGGATTTATTAATGACTGGAACATGGGGTATGTTCCCAGAGGAGCAGCACAAAGCCTTTCCAAGGATTGCCCAGGCAGCTCCATCCCAGCGTCTGTTCGGATTTTTCCCAACCTGGCTGTGCTTGGAAATGAATTTCTACCTGATTTATGCTCAGATTTATATCCAAGGAAAGGAGTTTGGCACAGACAGCTCCAGAAAGTTCAGCCTGAGGTGGGAATTGCTGCTTCGAGCTCACATTCATTGCTGGCTGTGCTCAGCCTGGAACTGCCCGGAGCTCCGGCACTCCCGGGATTCCTTCAGCTTTGATTCCAAGCCTTGGTTTAACTTTGCTCTGTTACTGAGAGGGAAAAACACCCTGATCTGAGCTGTTCTTCCTGCCCACAGAATTCCCCAATTCCAGCTGAAAGCTTGGAGTGATTCCCTCTTGGAGAATCACCCCCAGCGGTGTTTTATAGAAGGAAAAAATGGAGGTAACGAGAAGTTCCCTGGCAGAACTTGAGAAATTCAGGTTCACCTTTGGTGGCCGCCCATTCCTGTCCTTCTTGGCTTCCTGGGAATTCCTCTCCTGCTGCAAACCTGGGTGAAATCCTGGATTTGGGCCAGCTCCATCGGGTTTCCAGGTGTGTCTGAGCCAGGACCAAACCCCAAATGCCATCGCTCAAACATTCCACACTCAAACATCCATCGGTGTTCGGAGCAGAAATCCCTCCCAGGGCACCCTCAGGACACAAACACACTGGAAGACGGGACAAATCCACGGCATTTCCATCCCAATTTAAAGCCTGGCTCATCCAGGCCTGGCTGGGAGCTGTTGCTCTCCAGGGAAAGCATCCCTGGAATTTTATAACTATTTATAAACGATGTTTTGGGGTTTTTCCCCCCATTTGAGGCACCAAGCCTGGTGTTATCCCTCCCTAAGGAAACGCCCCAGCCCTGGCACTGCCACCTGCAGCTCCCCAGCCCACTGCTAATGAGCAGGGCCTTAATTAGCTGGAAGAGGGAGAGGGAGAAGCTGCTCCCAAATTCCTCCTGGATCCCACATTCCTCTGCTCATCCCTGTCCCATGCTCTGCTCCTCCTGTGCAACACCAGCACCGCTGCGAGGGCCAGGAGCCTCCTGCCAGGGAATCCTGGCGATTCTGAGGGATTTGAGGTAGGAGAGCTTGGGAAAACCGTGGGAAAAAAGGGGGATTTAAAGGTTTTTGTCAGCTCTCTGCAGGGTTTGTTCCTCGTGTGGCCTCGGGGCGTTGCTTGTTTGGGCTGCAAACGCTGCAGGGGAGGATTCTCCAGGTTTTTTATCGCAGTGTGAAAAGAAAAAGGAGGAGGAAAGGCAGCCCGGTAACTTTTCCATTAATCCCAAGCGTTGGGAGCCTTTTGTTTGGTCGGTTTGTTTACAAATCCGCTCCTTTTGGAGCTGCCCTTGGAATGAGCGTTAGCACAGAGCTTGGATCCATTCCAGGCTTTTGGGGAGGATCTGGAGAATTCCACGTGTCAGCCTGGAGTGGGAACGGATGGAGTTGGGTCAGGGAGCAGCGCTGGGAGCAGCCACTGGGCCTTGCTGGTGCTCACTGGGAAGGAGCTGCTGGGATGATGGATTTTAGATGGGGAAAAGGAGCCTTGCTGGGAACTGGTGCAGTGATTTATGGAACTGGTGCAGTGATTTATGGAATTGGTGTGATGATTTATGGAACTGATGGGATTTGTGGAACTGGTGTGATGGCTCATGGAACTGGTACAATGATTTATGGAACTGGTGTGGTGCTTTATGGAACTGGTGGGATGGTTTATGGAACTGGTGTGATGGCTCATGGAACTGGTACAATGATTTATGGAACTGGTGTGGTGCTTTGTGGAACTGGTGCACGTGGTGTTGCCTGACAGGATCCCCACCAGCACAGATATTTGGGAATTGTGGTGCAGGAAAGCTGGGAAGGAAATCCCATCTCCAGCAGCGGCACCTTTATCCCAGATTCCCCACCTCAAGCAAGGGCAGATGAGGATCAGCCCCTCACTGGGATGTGCATCCCTCTTTTCCTGCTGGCTTTTTCCAGAGCTGCTTTCCAGCTGCAGGCCTGGAAGTCTGGGTTAGGAATTCCGAGCCTTGCGTGGCCTGAAAATCTGCTGGGAATTGGCTCCTTTCCCTCAGCTCCCAGGGCATGGCCAGAGCTGCTCCTTCCTCTCTGCCAGCTGCACCTTGAGAGAGTTTTTGTATTTATTTTGGGGATATTCCAGTTGGAGGCTGAAGCAAGAGATGGCACTGGGAAAAATCCCGGCTTTTCCTGGCAGGAGCTTTTCCTGGTGGGAGCTTTTCCTGGTTTCCAGAGCTTGGCATGGCTGCCCAGGACAGCTCTCGGGTCACACGTGGCTGCAAAAGTCATTCCAGAGACTTTTCCCTCTTCCCACTGCAACATCCTGATCCCAGAGCTGCTGGGCATCCCATGGGAGGTGGGATCCAGTCCTTGGATAGGTGGGAGAGAATTCCAGGAGGGCTCTGATTGAGGAGACTCCCAGGAGAGAGGCACTGCATTCCAGAGGCACCAAAGGGGGTGTTTTCCATGGAGTTTGGAGATATCCAGGGAGCCAAAGAGCTGCTGCTGGAACATTTCCAGCGGGATGGGGGAGTCCATGGACTCCTGCTGGGAGAACTAAATCCAGGTGTGATCCATGCACATCCTGGTTGGCTGCTCCACATCCCATAACCCCCAGAGGTTTGCTATAAAACCACCCCAATCCTCAGTTTCCCAATATTAATTCATCCTTCATCCGCTCGGAACCTGCCAAAGATCCAGCTCCACAAAGGAATCCAGGGATTCACAGCTGCCACTGTGGGTTTATCCCCAAATTCCCACATCCACTCCTTGTGGAGCAGCTCCTGGGAGGAGATCCAGTGCTGTATCCCTGGTTTTGGGATCCATCATTATCCCGACCGTGCCTCGTTTCCTTTGGAATTCGGGGCCGCGTTTGTCATCCCGGCAGAGCTGGGATAAAAGGGAATAAATCCAGAGGGAGGATGAAAGAGCATTCAGGGTGAGGAGCAGGGAAGTGCATTACTCACAGAATTAAAGATCATGAGACTGTCTGGGATCCCACAGCAGCCAGGCTGGTAATTCCCAGGATAGAAAAGCCTCGGAGAAATCTCTGGGATGTGTGGGAATGTGTTTGTGTTGGAATTACACTGCTGCAGCTCAGGGATGTGTCACAGCTCCTGGCTGGGTTCAGCCATGCCTGATCAGCCCAAGGAAGGAGGGAGAACCTGGGAATCACTGGGAATATTTATCCAGGTATCCAAACCTCCAGCAGGGACAGAGGTGGCTTTTTTACCAGGAACAACAATCCTGGGCAGGATTCCAGGTGGTTTAGCTCCAGCAGCTCCATAGAAATTCCAGTTCCCAATGGTGCCCTGGTGTTTGTGGTGGAAGATTTGGGGGACCCCACAAACGGCCACTGCTGCAGATTCTTGTCCCTTTTGGGGCCGAGGATCAGGGTTCAGGATCCCTGGGATTCCTCTGAGCTCTAGTGGGACGTGTCCAGTCCTTTCCATTCCAATCCAGGACAGGAAAACAGAGTGGAAAAAATGAGGCTTCCACCCAACCTGGATTTTCCAGGGGAAATTCAACCACTCGGCATAAAAAGAAGGGTTTGGGGAGGGTGGAAACCCCCAAGTGCTGCACTGGGCTGATCCCAGGTGTCACCTCTGTCCCTAAAATGTGGCACAGGGACCCCACCTGGCCTCTCCATCCCCTGCCCAATCCCAGAGCAGCTCCCAGGCCCCAAACTCCCGGGAATTCGGGGAATTCTCACACTGGGAAAGTGGAAAATCATAGCTGAGAATAAAGCTCAGCTTAACTTGGGGCTCATTTAAGTGTCAGCCCCAGCTGCCCCCGGAATCAAAGCTGCTTCAATTATCCTGAAAAAAATAATTGCCTCTGTTCCTCAGGAGAATGTGCCAGGGATTCCAAGTGGAGCGTGAATTGTTGGGATTTTATTTGATTTTTCCCTCTTTTCTTCACTATTTCAGTGAGGAAAAAAATCCTAAATGAAGCCCAATCCCTCTTCTGTCTCCCAGTGATGCTCTCTTTGAACAGAGAGGTGAATCCATGGAATTGCAGGACTGGGATAGGGGTTACCTGGCAGGGATGGATGCTGCTACTCCTGCAAATCCATCCCCAGATTCTGGATGCAGAGCACTCAGCTCAATCCCAGGATCTGTCCATGGGGAAAAAAAATCCCAGGATGTGTCCATGAGTCCATGGGGACTTCCAGGATCACAGGATCATAGGAGTGTTATGGATGGAAAATTCCTAAAATTCAGGGTTTGTAGAATCCTGGAATCTCCTGGCTTGGAAGGGATCCCAAGGATCCAGCTCCTGGCCCTGCAGAGACACCCTGAGATCCAGATGTGTCCTGTGGGTACCCAGGATGCTCAGGCAGGGAATAGAAAATGGGAAAGCTCCAAAATTCCATAATTTTTTGCTCCTTGTCACCTCTTTTAGCCACACTCATTCCCAGGGCCAGCCCAGCTCGGGATGCACTGGGAGCACTGAGGCTTTTCCAGGGCTGTGCCTGGAAAAGCTGCTGCTCCTCTGAGGCTCTGCACATCCCAGAGCCAGGGAAAAGCCGGGAAAAGAGCGCCTGGAGCATGGCAGGGCCCGGAGCTGCCTCGGCTCCCCCAGCCCTGCTCCAGGCGGGAGCTCCCGTGGAAGCTCAGAGCGTCATCCCGGAGGTGAAAAGGGCATTCCCTGTCTGGATCCGGCTTTGGGAGGGATTTGTCTCCCCCAGCTCGGCTCGTGGCTGGAGCAGATGTTGTGGGAAGTGTGGAATGTGTGGCTGCTCTGGATCCACCTCCAGCCCTGAGCTGGGAACGCTGCCAGCTCCCCCTTCCCGCTGCCCCTTCCCGAAATTTGGGGCCTTCTCCTCCACTACGGCTGCAGAATCCTTTCTCCCTGAGCAACCCTGGGAAGGATCACTGGGAATGTCTCGGGATAAATCCATCCATCCATCCCTGTGTGGGTGCCAGGAGCTGTCCCTGGAGTGTCCCCGTGGGGTGGCCGGGTGGGCAGTGGGTGCTGTGCCCTGGACATTCCTGGGGAGCAGATGGAAAATATCCAGAGGAGCAAAGGGAGAATATCCAGGGGAGCAGAGGGAAAATATTCCTGGGGAGCAGAGGGAAAATATCCAGAGGAGCAAAGGGAGAATATCCAGGGGAGCAGAGGGAAAATATCCAGGGGAGCAGAGGGAAAATATCCAGGAAAGCAGAGGGAAAACATTCCTGGGGAGCAAAGGGAAAATATTCCTGGGGAGCAAAGGGAAAATATCCAGGAGAGCAAAGGGAAACATTCCTGGGGAGCAGAGGGATGAGTGGAAATGAGTTTTTCCTCCAAACAAACTCCACACTCCGGGAGCAGCTGGAGCTCATTAACATTTCCTGGGATTTCTGCACACCCTGCCCAGGTGACATTTGGACCCTGCCTCCAAAATCCCATTTTCTGGAATTATTTGGATTGTTATTGTCTCTTGTTTTGCCCTTTGTCACCTTTTTTAGCCACACTCAGTCCTGGGAACAGCCCAGCTCGGGCTGCTGGGGTCAGCACCTGGGGAATTTTGGGATCGGGCTGTGCCCTGTGCTCACCCTGGGGACAGCACCTGGGGAATTTTGGGATCGGGCTGTGCCCTGTGCTCACCCTGGGGACAGCACCTGGGGAATTTTGGGATTGGGTTGTGCCCTGTGCTCACCCTGGGTGACAATTTTGGGATCAGGTGACACTGGGTGTGACATCAGAGCCAAATCCACGGCTCCTGCCCTGGGTGATGCTCTCAGGTGTGTTCTGCTCTGCCAGAGCTGTTTCCTGCTCGTTCCTGCTCTTCACTCCCTGACTCATTCCCGGTTTTCCCTGGATGAGCAGCCCTTGGAAAGCCATCCCTGGGCTGGGCTGTGGTTCCTCCCCTGGATCCTCCTCGTCCTTTGTTCATCCTGTCCCAAGGACCCTTTGCTTTGCCATTATTAACTTGGCCATCATCATTATCATCACTATTATCCTAATTATTAATTATCATCATCATTATAATCATTATCAGCATGGCCATTTTATTATCATGTTATTATTGTCTATTACCATTGCCTATTATGGATTTTATTTTCTATTTCATTTCGGTTTATTTTGTTTATTTTTTTCTTTCATTTTCTTTCATTTCATTTTATTTTATTTCATTTTGGTTTCTTTCATTTTATTTTATTTCATTTTTATTTCATTTTTATTTCATTTTATTTTCCATTTAATTTCATTTTAGTTCTCCATCTATCCAAGAGCGTTTTGGCTTTATCCATAATTTCAGCCCAAGGCAGCCGTGCTCAAATCCCATGGGAGCACTGCAAATATTTCAAAATCCTGGAAAAAATGCTCCATTTTCCCTTCCCTTTCCCTTTTCTCATTTCATTTTCCCCCTTTTTCCCATTTCCCTTTTCCCTTCCCAAACTCCCCACCCCACTCTGGGATGAGTAGACCATCCCTGGAATGTTCTGGAATTCCCAGTATAGTGTGTTTGGTTTTCCTTGGGACTGGGATTTATGTCTTTGGGATTTTCCTCAGGATAGATCCCTAATAACCAGGATCCTGCCAAATCCCAGGGGTTAAAATCATGGGTTAAGTCTCCGAAATCCCCTGAGTGGCTTAAAAAATAATAAGATTACAGGAAAATCGTGCCATGATCTCGCCTTGCTGCTGCTCCTGGGTGTCAGCCCTGTGGCTCTCTCCATCATGGAAGGAGAATTAGGGAATTTTTAGATGAAGCTGAGGCAAATCCCTCTGGAATGTGAGGAGAGTATCCTTCATTCCAAGGCAGTGGATTTCTCACAGTGGGGATGCAATCCCAGCATTTATTGAGGAATATTTGTCAGATCTGAGGGATGGATGGTGAGGATCCATAATAACCAGGAGGATGCCAAAATCCCAGTGGATTTGGCAGTGGGAAATTAGGGGTTAAATCTCCAAAAATCCTCTGAGTGGCTTAAACATAACAGGATTATGGAAAAATAGGAAAATAATTCCATAGTCTTTCTTCTGTTCAGTTCCTGGGTGTCAGGCTTGTGGCTCCGGCCTCTCTCCAGCATGGAATGAGAATTGGGATTGGGGAATATTGCAGTGAAGCTGCTCCCTCTGGAGTACCTGGGAATGTGAGGAGAGTATCCTTCATTCCGAGGTGTGGGATGAAAGCAGTGGATTTCTCACAGTGGGGATGTGATCCCAGGATTTTTTTTGCAGGAATATTTGTGGGATCTGGGGGATGGATGGTGGAGATGATCTCCATGAAAACAGGGAAGGAACTGAGTTCTGGGATGGCTGAGCCTGAGCTGGACCCACATCCCAGGAGATTCCCAGGTTTTCTTTGGAGTCAGGAAGTGACAGGAGCAAAGGGAAAAATCTGGGATGAGGCCTGGCAGTTTGGTCTGTACTGATGGAATTTATGACGAGATTTGAGAATGGCGCTTCCCACCAAGCCAGGCAAGGAATTCTTCTCCCGTTTTTCACTTAAGGAGAAAGTTGGAATTTGAAATAAGGATTTTGCCCTCCAGACAGGGAACTCCCAAGCAGGGATGTGGAAGGGGTTAACAGTGAGGGTGAGGAGATTCCCAGAGAAGCCCTGGCTGCCCCTGGATCCCTGGAAGTGTCCAAGGCCAGGAGCAGCCTGGGACAGTGGGAGGTGTCAAAAACGGGNGCACCACCTCCAACACAGTGCCCAGTTCCTTGCTCCAATCCTGCTCTCCTGGTTTCCCTCTGGAATTGTGGGAATTCCAACCCCATTCCTGCATCCTGAGGAGGGACAGATTCCACATCCTGATGGGAATGAAGTTCTCTCATTCCAGCCCCATTCCCACATCTCGAGGAGGGACAGATTCCATGTCCTGATGGATAAAGGGAAAACAGAGCCAAGCTGGTGGGGCTGAGGATGGGAACCTTGGGATTCAGGATCCAGAGGGCATCCCAGGTGCCACGGGGTTAAGGACAGCACAGCTTTGGGAGGGGAATTCCCCTGGAATGTGCCATGGGAAAATTCAAACCCTCTTCCCATCCCAACCCCTCCTCCCGGGCTATTCTCAGCTCCAAATCCTGAGTTTTAGCAGGGAATCTCCCCACACCAAAGGCACCACCTCCAGAATGGTGCCCAGTTCCTTGCTCCAATCCTGCTCCTCTGGTTTCCCTCTGCAATTGTGGGAATGAGGTTCTCTCATTCCAGCCCCATTCCCACATCTCAGGGAGGGACAAATTCCATGTCCTGATGGATGAAGGGAAAACAGAGCCAAGCTGGTGGGGCTGAGGATGGGAATGTTGGGATTCAGGATCCAGAGGGCACAAAAAGGAAGGAAAAGGCTCCCAGCTGGATGCCTCCAGTGTCAAAAAAACCCCCCATTTTTCCTTACAGGATCTGCCAGTGCTCAATTAACCAATAATTAATTGATCTGAGTAGGAAGTGGTGATTTGCATCAGTGCAAAATAGGCCCAAAGTTGCTGTTTGCTGCTGGCAGGACAATTAAAAATCCCAGAAAAAGACGGAATGATTCCACAAATTGAGCAGGAAGGAGAGAACTGTTCCTAGGGAAAAGAATGGAAAACATCTGGATGTGAATAAACCTTTGTGCTTCCAAACCCACACCTGGGGGAGGCAGAGAGAAGCACAGACTCTGAATTATTTCTGATAACAGCAATTCCTCTTCAGGAACCTGGATAAAAAACCCTTCTGTGTTTATTCCTTAGAAATATTTTATCTGGGATTTTATCAGTTCAGGATAAAATTTATTGCAGCAGTTTTGGTCTCAGACTGGTTTTGCACATTCTTATTTATCCAGATGGGGGAAAAAAAGGTAAAATCAGTGGGGTGGAATCCTGCAGGTCCCTAAAATCTGATCCCAACCCAGTTTTAGAGGGGCTTTAAGTGGAAAATTCAGAGCTGGGAAAACCTTGGAGCTGGGAACCAACGGGGCAGGCTTGGAAAGGCACTTGTCTAAAATGGAAATAAAAGTCTGAAATCAGAGAAATCAATGAAATAAAATCCTGATGGGATTTTTCCACTGCTGCAATTCCAATGTTGCTTTAGTTTCTCCCCCCTTTCAATGATTTCTTCTTGAATTTTGCCATCTTTAGGAGCTGTTTGGATGCTTTTCCCACTCCCCTGACTGGAAACCCAGGGATAATCCTGCCCCACAGAGCAAACACCCCAAATCCAACCCAAAAAACCCAACCACAGCCAGATCCCATTCCAAATATTTCCATGGAGTGATGAGATCCCTGTGAAATCCCTATAAACAGGACTCCTGTGTTATTCCCAAGCTTCCTGCAGTTGCATAAATTTCCTTTATTATATTTGCAGATTTTTTTTCCCCTTTAAAGTCCCAAAAAATGGGAGCCTGTGGATTTGGAACTGTTCAAAGGCTCTGCAGAGCTCCCAGACCTTTGATCAGGTGCTCTGCTCATCCCATCTCCAAAAAAATTTCCTTTTTTTCCATCTTCTAACTGATCTAAAACTGCTTTTTATGGTTAAGTAATCACCAGCAGGAGAAGAATTATCCCTGGAATTGAAATTAGTTCCTTAATTCCCTAAAAACAGGCAGAGCCACCGCTGACCCCATCCCCGTGACTCCAAAGCTGGAATTTGGGAGCTTTTAGGATGTCTGGGTTTCCCAAGAGGAAAAGGAAGGGTTTGCCATGGATTTGTGGTTATGGATGTTTGGAGGGGAAAGGGGGGGAAAGAAAGGGGGGGAAAGANTGCAAATATTTCAAAATCCTGGAAAAAATGCTCCATTTTCCCTTCCCTTTCCCTTTTCTCATTTCATTTTCCCCCTTTTTCCCATTTCCCTTTTCCCTTCCCAAACTCCCCACCCCACTCTGGGATGAGTAGACCATCCCTGGAATGTTCTGGAATTCCCAGTATAGTGTGTTTGGTTTTCCTTGGGACTGGGATTTATGTCTTTGGGATTTTCCTCAGGATAGATCCCTAATAACCAGGATCCTGCCAAATCCCAGGGGTTAAAATCATGGGTTAAGTCTCCGAAATCCCCTGAGTGGCTTAAAAAATAATAAGATTACAGGAAAATCGTGCCATGATCTCGCCTTGCTGCTGCTCCTGGGTGTCAGCCCTGTGGCTCTCTCCATCATGGAAGGAGAATTAGGGAATTTTTAGATGAAGCTGAGGCAAATCCCTCTGGAATGTGAGGAGAGTATCCTTCATTCCAAGGCAGTGGATTTCTCACAGTGGGGATGCAATCCCAGCATTTATTGAGGAATATTTGTCAGATCTGAGGGATGGATGGTGAGGATCCATAATAACCAGGAGGATGCCAAAATCCCAGTGGATTTGGCAGTGGGAAATTAGGGGTTAAATCTCCAAAAATCCTCTGAGTGGCTTAAACATAACAGGATTATGGAAAAATAGGAAAATAATTCCATAGTCTTTCTTCTGTTCAGTTCCTGGGTGTCAGGCTTGTGGCTCCGGCCTCTCTCCAGCATGGAATGAGAATTGGGATTGGGGAATATTGCAGTGAAGCTGCTCCCTCTGGAGTACCTGGGAATGTGAGGAGAGTATCCTTCATTCCGAGGTGTGGGATGAAAGCAGTGGATTTCTCACAGTGGGGATGTGATCCCAGGATTTTTTTTGCAGGAATATTTGTGGGATCTGGGGGATGGATGGTGGAGATGATCTCCATGAAAACAGGGAAGGAACTGAGTTCTGGGATGGCTGAGCCTGAGCTGGACCCACATCCCAGGAGATTCCCAGGTTTTCTTTGGAGTCAGGAAGTGACAGGAGCAAAGGGAAAAATCTGGGATGAGGCCTGGCAGTTTGGTCTGTACTGATGGAATTTATGACGAGATTTGAGAATGGCGCTTCCCACCAAGCCAGGCAAGGAATTCTTCTCCCGTTTTTCACGTAAGGAGAAAGTTGGAATTTGAAATAAGGATTTTGCCCTCCAGACAAGGAACTCCCAAGCAGGGATGTGGAAGGGGTTAACAGTGAGGGTGAGGAGATTCCCAGAGAAGCCCTGGCTGCCCCTGGATCCCTGGAAGTGTCCAAGGCCAGGAGCAGCCTGGGACAGTGGGAGGTGTCAAAAACGGGAATGGGATGAGCTTTAAAAATTCCCTCCCAACCCAACCTGTTCTATGCCGGGAAACTCTCCCAGAAACAGGAACTCTCCACGTGGCTTTTCTGCCTAAAATGTGGGAATCTGCTCCAACACATCCTTGATTTCCACCTCTTTCCAAACGGAGTCGAGGCTGGCACAGATCCGTGGGAAAAGCAGGACTGAGGCACCTTCAGTGACCAAAACCCTTCATCCCCCAGCCCCTGCCCTTTGCCGGGAGCTGATTCCATAAATCCCAGGGAAAGCTGGCAGGGAGCACCAGGAGAGCTTCTCCCGGGAGCCCCGGGAGCATCAGGAACGGAGCCGGCACCACGTGGGGCCAACATTTGGGGTTTGCGGTGCCGATTTTAAACTCGGGACTAAATTTCAGCCCTGGGCATCCCTCAAAACACCCGGGAGCAGCCCCAGGGCTCTGCCGCTCCTTCCCGACGGGAATCTGGGAATTCCAGCTTGGACCAGATGTTCCTGAGATGGTTTTTCCCTGGAATTGCTGCCAGAGGAAGAAATATCGAGCAAAGCCTTTGCAATCCCCCCATCCCGGGTCCCCCCTTGGAGCTTTCCCTTTCCGAGGAGTTGGGAAGTTTCCTGCGCTTCCCGAGCCGCGGTTGCCATGGGAACTGCCGAGTTCCCGGTTCTGCCGAGTCACCGTTTTCGGGGATTTGCCGGGAGGATCCCGGGAGGATCCCGGAGGAATTTGTGCCATCCCTCACCTCCCCTGACCTCCCAGCTGGAAAACCGCGGGACAAGGACTGTGGGAACATCCCCGGGGATGTTCTGTGGGAATTCCAGGTCACATCCTTACTCCTTGTGCTGCTCCAGGGCTTTTCCCACCTTTTTCTCCTCTGGGGCTTTTCCCGTCCTACCAGAATCGTGTTTTTCATCCTCGCTGCTCCAAGCTCTAGAAGGATGCTGGGAATGTGCTCCATAACCCCACCTCCTCATCCAGGGGATATTTTTGGGGATAAGGAGCATGGATGGCTTTGGGAGGCTCTGGAAAAGCAGGAAATCAGGGGTTCAATCCCAGCTTTTGGGGCTCCTGCGGATCCAGGGGTGAGGAAGGGGCAGAGAGCTGAAATTCCCTTCAGTTCCTGCCGGGAAGGAGCTCAGCCCCATTAGGGCAGAGCTCCAGGAGTAATCCCACTCTCCAATTAGGGATTGCCCTGGCATTAATCCCACGGGAAATTAAACAGGGCAGGAGCTGAACGTCCGTGAGGAGCTGGAGGTGCAGGGGGAGAGTTGGGGCTGAGGGAAGACGAGAGAATCCCTGGGAATCCGAGCTCTGGGCAGGAACTTCTTCCCTCCCCTGTTCTGTTCTCCATCCAAAGCAAAACTCATCCCACCAAAAGGTGGATTTTCCTCCACCTTTTCATCCCTGTCTTCAAAGGC
>VZRX01013339.1:0-32613 GCA_013398075.1 Notiomystis cincta | reverse complement strand
GGAGTGAGGGGACATTCTCCCTGCCGGAGGGATGGCTTCAGGCATCAATGGCCGAGTCAGAACCACTGCTGTGACATCTCTGTGTGACTCACCAGCTCCCCTCATCCCCACATTTCTCCCTGAGAGAACTGTGACCCTTCCCTGGTCCCTGAGAGCTCTGAGAGGGCTGTGCCTTGTCCCAGGACAGTGTCTGAGGCAGAGACCAGGGACAGCCCTGTGCCAGCAGGTTCCTCCTTCAGGGACCTCCCCACCACACTCCTCCTCCCTCCTGTGTCCCCCAGCACTCAACACCTGCGTGGGCAGGACCTGACCAACATCTCCCAGGGTGGCAGAGCTTCTGTGAGCTCCTGCTTCAGGAACCCCACGAGGTGTCTGTCTGTGTGTCTGTCTGTGTGTCTGTCTGTGTGTCTGTCTGTGTGTCTGTCTGCTCATACAGCTCCAGGGAGTTCTCCTCATCTCCACTCCAGCTTCTGTTTGTTAATGTGGTTCAGCAAATAAATAGTGAGTTGTGGGTTTCTACCATTGTAAACCAGCCAAGATAAGAGTGGGTGAAAAATGACAGATGAGCGGAAACAAATCCTCCAGAATCATAAAAAGATACCAAAGGGGGGGGGGGGGGAAAAAAGGCTTTTTACTTTTTACTGTGATTGTGCAGAAAATCAATAAAGCCCCACTACAAGGCAGTGCTGCAGATAACAAGCAGATTATATCAGTTTTCATGGAACATATTGTTCAGCAGGCAGAACGCTCTCGGAGGCTGTAATGGTGCATCATAATGTTTAAGTTAGTGTTGTCAGTGAGGAGATTTAAATAAAACCTAAATGCTGACATTTTGATGGTTATTATTTATTCAATAGCCTGAGATGTCAAACCTTGTTGTCTTCAGTTTTGCAGAGAAGAGAAGCTCCAGACAGAGCAGGCCCAGAGTGATGGATGGCCATCACATCCCACACTTCAGCACAGTCCCAGGTGGATTTTCTCCCAGAAACAGGCTGGAGGGCAGCCACAGAGACACCCTGCCTTCCACAGAGAAAATCCTATAGCACAAACATCTCCCTGTGCCCTCAGACATGCAGCCTGCCTGGCCCCAGGAGCATCCCTAGGGCGGGCAGGGTTCCAGCAGCAGGAGCCCCACGACTGCACTGAAGCAGCCAGCCCAGGAGTCCCCAAAAATCCATCCTGCAGCCACACTCACAGCCCAGGAGTNTCCCCAAATCCATCCTGCAGCCACACTCACAGCCCAGGAATCCCCAAATCCATCCTGCAGCCACACTCACAGCTCAGGCTCCCCCCAAATCCATCCTGCAGCCACACTCACAACCCAGGCTCCCCCCAAATCCATCCTGCAGCCACACTCACAGCCCAGGAGTCCCCAAATCCATCCTGCAGCCACACTCACAGCCCAGGCTCCCCCCAAATCCATCCTGCAGCCACTGTGAGGATGACAGGACGGGCTAAGGACTGCAGGGCTCTGAGGGTCACCTGCACCTCAGGTGATCAATGCCACACCAGCGACAGGGGACAAGTAAGACAACCCTGAGCAGCCAGCCTTGGTCCTTGGGTCAATGGGAGAAACACTTTTGGGGTTCAAAGAGGAATGGTTTTGCTGTAGCCTGGAAATGCTGCTGCTCTCCTCGGGATGCTCCTGGCAGCCCCGTGCCAAGTGCAGCCGGTTGCAGAGCGCTCACTCTTCTGCTAATTGCAGAGCTAATTGTTCTTGCTGCAGAACCCATTATAGTGTATCGTTATACTGCAGTTAACGAGATGTTTGGATTAAATGGCTCACTAAAAGTCAATAAAAAGAAATTTGCTCGACTATTCCTTTAATTTTTCAGATGCAGCGTTAATTCACTGTTAATTCTCCCCAAAGGCCTGGATTCATTAAACTGCTTAACACAGGACTAATAAATGCAAATATATTGTGCAAAGGGGTTAAGGCAGAACCCCAGAGCAGTGAGCACTGGGTATCAGAACCCCAAAACAGGGATCAGAACCCCAGAGCAGGGAGCACCAGGGATCAGAACTCCAGAGCAGGGATCAGAACCCCAGAAAAGGGAGCACAAGACATCAGGGGGACATTGCACAGTGCAGATGTCAAATGGACACACAGCCATCCCCCAGAATGACCCCAATGACAGAATGGGACAACTCCTGTCCCCTGGCAGGGCAGGGCAGTGTCACACTCTGCACTACAGCTGGGGAAAAGGATGGCCTGGCTGAAAACATCCCTAAATAGTGAGGGAGAGATTGCAGGGGGAGAGGGGGCAGCAGCCTTGCTCACTGTGAAGGGCACCTGGGGACAGGCAGGGGGTCACAGTGCAGTGGGGACCTGCACCCCTGGGCTGATCTGGCTCTCAGCATGTGCCAGCCCAGCCTGAGGCCACAGGACTGGTCAGTGACTGCTCACCTGGCCTGGGGCTGTGGCAGGCACTGCCTCTCTGTCACCACCATTTTTCTGGGTTTACTTGCATTTTCCTGCAGCTCCTGCCAGCAGATTGTCAGCCTTTTGGGACACGACAAAGGGCATCAGGAGCAATATGAATATATCTGTTCCAAAATTAGGTGGAAGCGCTCACAGCACTTTTAGAAATGATCCCAAGCATCTGAATTCTGAGCAGAAAAATTTCATTTCAGTTGCAATGATCTATAAAGAAGGAATAAATGCCTTTTATACTGGCTTGTCTTGCAGAAAGCCATCCTCCTTCATTTGTCTCGTGTGTGCTCCATGGGATGCTGCCCTTGGGTTCCCACCTGCTACTGGAACAGAGCTGGAGCCATTCAGAGAACAGCCAGACATTGGTCCAGTCTCGAGGAGGTTCAGGCCAGGTGGACAGGGGTGGGTGAGAGTTTTCAGCACGAGAAGCATTTTCAAGGGCAAACTCAAAACAATCTGGTGAATACCGGGAAAATTTTACATTGAGTGAACGTGTAAAGGAAATCCTTTAGTCTCACTTCCCACTTTGCCTGGCACAGGCTCCTGACATGCTGCCAAGCAAGATATGACAGAGAATGATGCCTTTAACTATGAACAGAGGAGGGAGAAGCTGAAAAGCAGAATAAAGGGGCAGCCACACTCCTACTGCCTGACACTGGGCTCTTCCCGATGGCTCAGTCAGCTACCTGAGCACAGAGAGAGAATGGAGGACTTCTGGTGTCACTGGTTCTGTTTCCAGAGAGAATCAGTGACCAAATCTGCTGGGTTTAAGCCCACTTGCCAGGGGGGCTCACACAGCTCAGTCACTGGGGCTGCACTGAGTGCCAGAGGCTGCGAGTGTCCCTGTGCTGGCACTGTCACTGTCACACACCAGCGCTGAGGCTCTGCTGCTCCCCCAGCTCCCACCACTGCCCTGACACTCCCTGGGGTGTTTGGGGCTCCTTTGTTGTAGGGCTGAGCTACTGTCACCCTGCAAATGTGCTCTGAAGGAATAACCACACTGCAGAGCGGTGGCGACTTCAAAGCGAGCAGAGGAATGAGGAAAATGACAGAAATCATGAAAGGCACAGCTTGAAATGGGGTTTAACAGGAGCTCAGAGCCATTACCTGGATCACAGCCAGGACACAGCCTCTTCAGCCATCAGCTGTGTGCGCAGGGTGACCCCTCCCTGGAGAGATGGGTGCCAGGTGTGGGTGCCCTGCCAGGCACCAGCATCACTTCACTGGTCAGGAATTCCCTTGTGGACAGACCCAAACAATGCTGACAGGTGAGGAAGCTCCAAAGCACTCTGCCAGCAGCACTCTGCCATGCCATTCACATTCCCCACAGCCACATCATCCATCCTTATCACACTGCCAAGAAGAAAGTTCCTGTTGGGACTAATCCTCGTTAAGAGCAGGGCTGGATTACTAAATTTTTAACCAGGGGAAGCTCCCATGTCCATTACTGCCTTCCTCCCATGTTTATTAAAGCAATAACTTTGTTTTTAAAAGGGACATGTTTCCCCTGAGCTCTCTCACACTTTGGTGTCCTAATTAAAAAATATAAATTAGAGATTGAGCAGGTCTCCTGCTTCAAAGGAACGTAAATTGGGTGGCTTGAAGTCCTGAGCAAAGTCTGAGCACAAAACTCTCCAAGGTGGCTCTGCAGATGATGGCACCTGAGGTGAGAGGAGGAGGAAGATGGAGGTGGAGCAGCACACCCAGGCCCTCATCCACAGCTCTGTGCACTTTGGGGAAGTTCTGATTAAAATTTCTTCCTCAGAGCAGAGGGACCCTGTGGGCTGCTCTGGCAGCTGGCACTGCCTGCAGACCTTGGAGGAGCAGCTGCTCCTGTGTCACCAGCCCCACATCTTCCATGCTCTGCTCCACATCCCTGCCCCGGAGTTTTTCATCCCAAATCTGAGGGACAAGGAGGAACCTGGGCTGCAGGTGAGGCAGAGGCAAACAAAGCAACCTTCCTTAGTGCTGTGCTGGCTTTCCTGCTCTGGGCTTTGCCTGAGTGAGTCTTACACCTCCCACAAGTCCAGAAAAACAGAATTCAGTGTTTGGCCACGAACAGAGAATTCTGGTGGTTTGCTACAAACTTGTATTCTTTCCCAGGCTCCCAGGTACGTTTTTATAGAGGCACTCACACATATCCACAGACACATGTGCACATGAACCCCTCCTCCTCCTGGCCCCTGGCAGCCCCACCCAGGCCAGCAGCTCATCCATAAACATCACACACATCCTCCTTCAGCTGAGAGCTGTGGCCGGACTTTGCTCTGTTATCTTTCTGTTTCCATGGCAATAAAAGTAGCTTCTGATAATGGCCATTTCCTAAGTACTGCGAGGTTTGGTAATTTTAGCAGCATTACAGCACAGACTTCAAATGGTCACAGTGCTCAGGGTCGCTCTGCCTTGGGCTGTGAATTGTGAGTGGATGTGAGCAGGTCCTGGAGCCCAGGGGAGGTTTTTCTGGTTATCTTTAGCTCATTCCTGGTGTGCCTGTTCCCAAGGGATCCACAGGACTCTGTTCAGTCCCAGGCAGGTTTTGGGACTGGTGCTGTTCCTGCTGTGACTGCAGGAAGCCT
The DNA here is from genome assembly GCA_013398075.1 of Notiomystis cincta. Taxonomy (NCBI): domain Eukaryota; kingdom Metazoa; phylum Chordata; class Aves; order Passeriformes; family Notiomystidae; genus Notiomystis; species Notiomystis cincta. The sequence continues at coordinate 27,603 of VZRX01013339.1, read as the reverse complement.
GAACCAGCCTCACAGACAGCAGCTGATTTAATTATTAGCATAAAAAAGAAATAAAGCCCCATAAATCCCCAAAGCCTGTGATGCAGGTGGGTACAAATAATGCCCAGTTAATGCACCAGGTGATGAATTCCACTCTGCCTGGCTCACCCAAAGGACGAGTGACTCCGTGCAGCTCCCTGCTCCTCTGGAGCTGCTCGTTGTCTCCCTGTGAGCTGCACAGACACCCCAGCCCGGTTATTTTGGCTGTGCTGCCTTAGGAGCTCTTTGCCAGGCCGGGAATTCTCGGGGGGAAACGCAGCACGAGCATCCTGCTCCTTTCCTCGGCTGTGGGGAGGCTGCGGCTCATCCTCCCTGTCCCGAGGCATCACCGCACATCCCCGGCCCCGGCGGGAGAAAGGAGGGGAGGAACATTCCATTTCCCCACAGTTTCAGCGCCTAGGTGTAAGATTTAGAGGCAGCTCCAATCCTGGAGCTCTGGCTCATCCCACGGGGGACAGCCCGGGGACTTCGCCTTCCCCACCCTGGCGGCCGTAATGGAACCTCCGCGTCTGCCGAGCATCGTCCTGACCCGCGGGATCACAGTCCCCCTGCTGTCAACGAGCCAGCCTTTAACACGAAGTGTGGAACTTCTAATTTAGTGTCATATCAAGTAATAACTGTCGTGTTTCAACTGTTGCTTGTATTAGTCAAACAATCACAGATCAGAGCCAGAGGCTCCTCGTCTCTCTCATTACCGCTGACTTGCAATTAATATTTATAAAGCAGGAGGGATCTTTCTCTGCAAGGGAATTTTCAGCTGTCCTTCGGATTGCCAGGCACAGGCTGCAAAATTTATGGGCTCTCCTTCACCCTCGCTCTAAGAGAACAAAGCTTTTCCTCTGACATATTTATAATTTTGGTCTGCAGGGACAGAAAGGAAGCAAAGCATGGTGAGGGATGGCAGAGAGCTGGGAAGGGGAGGGGGGCAGCCCAGCAGTGATGGGCACTGGCAGCAATGGGCAGCTGGTGAATAGCAGATATCCTGGGCTCAGTTTCACAAAGCTCTCTGGAAAAGCCCCTGGATTTGAGGAGGGGAACTCTTAACTTTTGGGAGCATTTGTTTAAAAAAGAACAACCAAAAATTTCCCCCTTTGGTGAAAATGTTCATAATTTCTCATTGTAAAATCATTCCAATTTATTCACAATATTCCTGAATATCTCATTGTGAAACTGAAATTAAAATATCCCAATAGACTCCAGCAGAAACCTTTGCATAAACGTGATAGGACTTTCCCACAGTAACAAGTCCCCAAGGCAAAATATATTAGAGAAGAAAATGTTTCAAAATAACTGTTCCCAATTAAAACTTCAGGGTTTACACTCCTCAAGTTTTCTTTTTTCCAGCATGATAAGCATAAAAGTGACACAGGCCCAGTCCAACACCAATTGCTCCCAACAACAACAGGGCAGGAGCCACACACCACACTGTGCAAGAGACACTGAGCTGGAATGACCAAACTCCCTCCTGTCACTCCTCACTTCATTATTCCCTTGCATTTTAAAATTAATATCAATAAAACATACATTAGAATTGCAGAAATCATGGAAATGTCAAACATCTCTCACTCTCTTTGGTGAGAACTTTGTTAAGTACCAAATGCAAATGTGCAGCTGGTGCCTCTGACATTTTGGTTCCTTTGCTGGCACAGGCTAATCAATTCAGCTTCTAATTTTAATTTTATCAGCAGCAAATCTGTTGGATTTTTCAGGCTCTGATGTAGGCCAATTAATTTCTAATCAAATTACCTGGGTGCTGATAGGCTTTGCCTGCCCTCTCAGCAGCACCAGGAACAGGAGCCCCAGCCCTGCAGCCCTGACCTTCCCTGGTTCTGATTCTGCTCCTGCTCCTCTTGGTGAGGATGCAGAAATTAACCCTTTAGGGGTGGGGAGGGAGCAGAGGAGCTTCCTCCTCACCCTCTGCAGGTACCCAGCCCCTAGGAGGTGCAGCCCAGCCTTTGCTGTCAGCCAGGCTGTGACCTCAGTCCTCCCTGAGATGTCCCACTGCCCATGGTCCCATCCCTCATCCCTTCCCACCCATGACCCACAGCACTGAAAATGAAGCCCCTTTTGCTGCTGGAAAGGGTCCCCTGAGCCCCTGAGGGTGGGAGCACAGGAGTGTCAGGCACCTGCTGTTGGGAAAGTTCCTTTGTGACACAAAATTACTGAGTTTTCAGACCTGCTCAGATAGAGAACAGAACTGGAAAGAACTGAGAGAGAACAGAACTGGAAAGGAAGTTCCTTATGGTGTCTCCTCATCTGTAATTCAGCTGCAGGTTTTAGGAACCCATCCTGAGGTATCCAGACAGAGTTTGTATTTATTGCTGGTTTAATTTGTTTTTAATTTTCACTTGCCTTTCTCCGACATGGGGCATCATTAGTGCAGCAATTAATGAACCTGGGACCAGCCATGTGTGATGAGCAGTCACTACATCCCACCATCAGCTGTTTTCCAGTTCCAAGGCACAGCCAGGGCTGGGTGTGCTCAGATTTGCACACACCTCTGTGCCTGATTGGCAGGTGGGGGTGAATCACATATAAAGCTCCATTTTGCTCAAAGAGCTCTTAAAAAAAGACACTCTTAAATATCAATATTAGCTCTTAAAAGAAGTATTTCCTAGAAAAATAAAAAATGTTGCATTTTCAGAGCAGGGGTGGCAGCCAGGACAGACAGACAGGGTCAGGGCTCTGGCCCTTCTGGTATTGTCCCAGCCACAAGGGAAGCAGCCCAGAGCTCATCCTTCCAGTGCTCCAAGGCTGTAGCTGCTCCACCATTATCTGCAGCCTGTAGTAATCTCCAATCTTTCTACTTTAATCTGTAAAACAGACAAAGAGCTTTCCCAGCCTTTCATGTGCTGAATGACAGGCCCTGCTCTCTCCCCAGCATTTCCTCTGACTCACTCATTACAAGCTATTTTAGAATGTGCTAATGACAGAAAATATGTTTTGATCTTTACTCTTGTGAGTAAATAGAGAAATTCCCATTTAGGGTGTTTGAGAAGGATTTCTTCTCTTCCCAGCCCATGTCCAAGGGCTCCCTGTGTTCTGCTCTGCAAAAGGGCTTTCAGTTTTCACACAGAAACAAGCAGGACTCACACGAGCTGTTCATACAATAAAGTTTTCACTCCAACGAGGGTCAGGGACACAAGCAGGAGAACCAAACCACTCATGTTATCACTGTGCCAGGAGTTTGTTGCCCCAACTTTGCTCTCCTCCCTCCATCTGCAGCCACAGATGAGGCAGAGTGAGAGGGAACCTGTCTCCATTTCCCAGCTCGCAGGGTAAGTGGAAGCAGGGGAGCTGAGATGCTGAAACCCTGCATCCTAATGTGATGTTGCTGTGCAACCAGAGCAGAGCAGGAGCTGCTGTGAGGTGAGGGGGGCCTGGGGAGCAGAACCTGCACAGCACAAGTTTCTCTATCCAGGCTGGTTCCTCCTCCCCACACTGTTCCCTCCAGGGCAGCAGCTGCTGCTCGAGCGAGCCCAGTGCTTGTTTTCCCTCATCCACAGATCCTGGTGGGCCTCCCATGCATTCCTGATTACTCTGCCCAACATCTGTTCACAATTTGTTCCTAATTCCTGGCTCTGCTCCTCCTTGCCTGACTCTGGATGTAGAGCTGAGTTCTTGGGCAGACCTGGGCACGAGGAACTGGGGAAGGAACCCACCCCATCCCCTGTGCCCGGCGTGGGGAGAGAGGATCCTTCTGGAAGGTGAATCCTGCAGCACAGGTGCCCTGTGAGACCCCAGGGTGGCATGACAGGTCCCTCAACAGCGCAACACTGAATGCCTCCCTTGTGGTGCCAGCTGCTCTGTGGCTGCCCAGGGTTGGCTCACACAGTGGGCATTAAATAACCTTAATATCAACTTCTCAAAGGACAGAGTCAGTGCTGAGTTGTTCTGCACACACACAGGTGCAAGTGAGAGCCAAACACTGCCCCGAGTCTGCAGAATGCTTTGGATCCTCTGGAGCAAAAGGGAGATACAAACTCCTGGGTGGGTGCCAGGTGGTAATGGTAAGCAGATGGCAGGAAGACTGCAGAGAGAGAACGGGTTTATTTACTTGCTTATTCATTTATAGACCATATTTTGGGAAAAGAAAATTAACGTGATGTTGTACATCTGCCCTCAGAGAGAAGAGGCCACGGCTACCTGGGCCTCTCCCACCTCCCTCCCTGTTTATCTGGGGTTTGGGTCCTTCATCTCCAGTTCTGCAAAGCTGGGCTGGATCTGAGTGCAGAGCTGGGACATGAAAACCAATAATGAGCACATCAAAACTACAGCAACACACACTGACAGGGGCTCCTTGCCTGCCTCAGGCAGGAGCAGCAGTCCCAAAGAGGAATCAGGAGTCCCACAGCTCTCCAGCAGTGCTCTCCCCTCACTGTGCCTGGCTTACAGTGTTTTTCAATGCAAGTGCTCAGGGTGAGGACCAGCCCCCATCCTGCTCTCTCCCAGCTTCACATCCCTCTCTGCTCATGCCTTCATGAGAGACCCTTCTGTCTCATTCCAAAACAACTCCTGTCTGCCTCAAAAATACCCCCAGTGACAGGAAATCCTGTCCTACCCCCAAAGAGCTTTAAGTCTCCCCTCCAGTACTGGAGTATTCCTAGAAGAGCAGGGAGCCCAGGCACAAGAGCTCCTGTACCCAGGGGCTCTCAGGGCAGCTGGCCCTGACAGTGACCCCAAACAGCTCATGGTGGGTGTCAAAAGGACCATATGAGACCACAGGGGCTTTGTTGGGGTGAAACCTCCACAGCACACACAGCTGGTGCTGGAGAAAACCTCTCCAAGCACCTGCCCTTGCTCCATCTCACTCCCCCAGAGCTGCTGGCTGAGGCACGAGCACTTTCGCCTTTCAGCTGGAATTGAATTACAAAATAATTAACTCAACAAAAGCTCAGGAGTTCCTTGGCACATGTCCCTGTCTCATGCTCTACTGCCAGTGTCCTTCTGTCACTCCACTGGCTTTTCTGGCCCTGCTGAGATGCTGTGGAGCTCCACACCCCTTCCCTTCTCCTCACACTGCACGACATCTCTCGGATCACTGGGTGAGAGCCCCCCGGGCCTGATCTCAGGCTCAGCCACCCTCAGCCTTGCTGACCTGATACCTTTAGTCACTGGGATGGCAGAAGGGATGGATCCAGCACTCTGGGCTTGCCCTGCCCTTCCCAGTGGGGTTTTCTCTGAGCACTGTGGGGGACAGGGGTGGCAGTGCCCTGGCACCTCAGCAGGGCAGGTCTGGCAGTGCCATTGCTCAGCAGCACCAGTCCAGCTGCCTTTGCTAATGGAGCTTTTCTTCCTCTCCCGTGTTTTTGCTGTCAGGAATTAGCATTAATAACCTCTTTCCCTTCCAGGGGGAATACAAAACCAAACCTCCTGCCAGCACGTGCCACCTCCACCACACTTGGCCCTGCTCTGGTCCCACAGAGCCCTGGCAGCTTCAGCATCCCTGCACCTCCTCCTCCAGGCACTGTTTTGGGGTGTAGAGAGGAGGGATGGCCGGAGGAGTGGCGGTGACCCACCCCTTCCTGCCTCTCCCCCTGCAGGTGGGCAGGAAAGGTGCGGCGGCAGAGCCTTTGGGAAGGAGCTCACCCAGAAACCACAGAAAAGGATTTTGGGAGCCAGGAGAGGAGGAACTGGGCTGGGGAAGAAACGCGGAGCCTGGCAAGCCCTCGTCAGCCACGGCTGGGAATCCAACTCCCAGCCGGACTGGGCCAGGCTCTACTGCTGCGGTGGGTGAGCCACCCTCTCCTCCCAGAGCCCTACCTGGCTCCCACCCTGCTCTCACTGTACGTTTTTCCCCTTCTTGATGAAAAGAAGATCTTTTCTGATTGAACTAATTACGCTGATTGAATTTCCTCCCTCTCTGTGTCTCTGAGTGTGAAAGGTTTCCTTAATTTGATGGGGGTAATTGTTATGCACACACTGTCAGATGTTAATGCAATTCTGTGATTGACAGGTAATCAGCACATCAGCTGTACAAAAAGAGTGAATAAGTCTGTAATTTTATTTCCCCTGATTCCACAGTGTGGGATGGCAGGAAAATCTAAATTAGCAATCAGGGAAGGCAACCCTGCTCCAGCTCGAGCTGCTCCAGCCCGGGGGACGGCTGGGGCTGGGATTGCAAGGGCTCCCTTGGCTCTGCGGGACCCATCTGCAACCACCTGGCTCAGTGCTGGGCTCCTTTGGCTCCTTTGGGGCCCGGACCGCTCCCAGCAGCGGCTCCAGGGCAGCGCTGGCACCCAGCGGGAGCGGGAACGCGCTTCCTGCAGAATTCCCTCAGAAACCTCGGTGTTTGGTACCCCGAATTTCCTCCGAGGAACCCCTGAGCCGTGTAGAGACCCCGGGCTTTGCTGCGGGCGGGTCTGTGCGAGGCCGTGGCTCTGCGACCACCGCGGGCAGAGCTCAGGCTGCCCGCAGCTGCCTCCGCAGAGAGGAGGCAGAGGCGATAATTGCGGTCCGGGAGCTCCCCTGGGCTCGCCCAGGGCTGAGAGGAGAGGAGGGGAGGCAGCAGCTCGGAGATTTTCGCTTTGCAGCTTCCACCGTGCTGGCAGAGCTGAGCGACAGCGGAGAAGGAGCCCGGCGCTCCCGCCAGCACCTGACAGCGGTGCCCGATCCACTCACGGCTCCTCAGCTGCTGACGAGCCCCAGACAGGCAGGAGCGGGGGATGCCAAGAAATTCCTCCAGAACATTTTCAGAAGCTTCTTGCGTTCCTTCTTTTCTTTCTTTAGTGCAGTTTTTTTTTTTTTTTTGCTTATTTCGGGATCGAACTAATTTTTAGCAATTTCCTGAATACCCGGGCTGTCACTGCACAGCAGCTCTGAGCAGACACGGGCACACCCAGAGATTTGCTCTCGCTGCCCGGGACTGAGGCGTGTGAGTGTTCGCACACTCCGGGCACAGCCTCCGCTCACGGCCCCGAGAGAACCCGGGGACCCAGCGCAGGTGGGGAGAGAAACGCACAGAAAGGAAACCAGCGGCCATTCCCAAAGGAATTCCTTCCTCCCTGCTCTCCCCCTGAGCTGGAATTGATCCTGAGGGGGTGAAGCGAAGCCTGTGCCCCGAGAGCGGGTCCTGCCCGTCTCAGCCCCGTTCCCCCCGGCACCCACCGCCCCCCCGAGCTCCCGGGGGCAGAGGAGAGGGGACGCCCCTCCTTTGGGGACCTCCAGCTCAGGGGATGGCTGATGGCAGAGAGCAGGAAAGGGAGAGGCAGCGGGACCCTGAGCAGCATCCGCGGAGCGCCCGCATTAACATAAAAAAGGGTCAAATCCCTCGTATGAAGAGCTGGGAGTGAATAGCTACATTTACCATTAGTAAGATTTATCTGAAATACTTCAAATCCCTTTTGGAAGGATTTTAGTCTTTAGGAGGCTGGTTCTCTCCCCCAGAGCGTGCATAAACCAGGCTATTCAAGGGGGGAAAAAAAATCCGTGCTGATTGGGATGCGGAGCGCTGCCCTGCACTTCAATGGGATTGAGCAGGGGATGAGCCAGCGAGGAGCTCTGCCCATCACAGAGATGATACGGGAGACTCAAGGAGCTTAGCGGTTCTTAGGGAAAGAAACAGGGTGTGAGAGGAGAAGATTAGAGCAGGACCTCTCTGTAGTCAATAAATCCCAAGGAAAAGCAGAGACCGCTACGCTGGCAGAGCTCCCCTTGTACTGCAGAGCACATAAAGCACCATCTCCAGCTAAAAGGATGTTTGGCATCGGAGAAAACCAAGCAGATATTTTTTATCCAGCGTAAGTCACGTGCAAAATAAATTGCAAAGGGCGGCAGCAGGAGCAGCTGGTAAAGACAGATTAAAAATCAGGTCCAGACAAGCATCTCCAGGCAAAAAAAAAGATATTTAGGATTAGGCTGCTAATTTGTAATCACAGATGGGGCTGGGGCTGTGCTGTCAGGCAGTGTACACAGGCTGGAGGAGGAGCATAGGCACCGCGTACGGAGCCGGGAGCGGGGGACTGAGCAGGGAGGAAAACGCCCGCATCCAGGAGGAAAATTCCCGTGTCCGGGAGAAAGAAAATTCCCGTGTCCGGGCGAAGCGGGTTCCTTTGGGAGAAACCGAAATCCTGCCGCAGCTGCTGCTCTGGAGCAGGAGTGTGCGGCGCCCAGGCCGGCGGGAGAGCTGCCGGAGCTCCCCGTGCCAGCAGAGCTGCGGGAGCAGGAACTGTAGGTGGCAATCGCATCTTGCGCTGGGGGGAGAAGAAAGCTCCGTCCGCAGGCTCTGCCCGAGGACAGCGGGCTGGGGAAGGGGCTGCACAGCCGGGGAGCCCCCAGAGCCCCCCGCTCACTCTCTCACACCCCGGGAGAGGCTCTCCCATCGTTACACGCTCAAAGAGCCGATGTTACTTTCCAATTTCCAGACAGCCAAACCTTTCCCTGCGGCTGCTGAGCCCCCGCAGAGCCCGGACAGGTGTCTCCCTCTGCGTGCCGGGCACACACCGCTGAGGAATCTGCCCCCATCAACACCGAGGACATGGGAGAGGTGACAGATTGTCCGGCAGTTCTCTGCCACCAGGCGCTGCTGGAAGCAGCTCTCGCTGCCACCTCCCAGCAGGTGCCACCTCAGCGCCCTGCCCTGGGGACAGCCAGGACACGTCTGCGTGGCACATGCAGGGCAGCACCGTGCGGGCAGTGCCTGACACGGGGCAGTGCCTGACACGGGGTCCAGCACCAGTTTGGTGCCACCAGCTCTGCCCCCGACCTGGCCACGCGTGTCCGTGCCGCCCACGCGGCTGCCCGAGCGCTCCCGCGGCCGCGACCCACGGCTGCTGCGTGATGTCCCACTCGGCACGGCGGCCTCGCCGCGACAGCTTTTCAGTGCTGAGTGCTGCCGTGCGAGCCGGCGAAGGGCTGGTGACAGGCTTTTAGCGACACTTCGCTCCGACCCTGCGTGCGCGGGGGCTGCGATGGCTCCGTGGGTCCCCAGCGCCCCCTCCCCTCCCGGCAGCCGCGCACTTGGCCGGTGGAGCGGGGCCAGGAAAGCCGCTGGTGATGGTTTCTGTGGTCTCCCCCCTCTGTCTGCTCTCCCCCCTCTGTCTGCTCTCACCCCTCCGTGCTTTCTCTCCAGCGCACATGTGGCATCCGTGCCGTTCTGCTCCGGGCCAGGCACGCGTGTGCTGCTCCTGACAGACACTGTGGGGCGACCTTCAGGCTTTGACACCTTTCCCTCCCCTTCGAGCTCCTGTTCCTACCCCTCACCTCACAGTTCATCAGCTACACCTTTAATTTAAAGAAGGAAACCCCAGACGTTTCTGAGCACGGCTTACACGGAGCCATCCCACCGCTGGAGCGGCACAGCCTGCCCTGGGCAGTGATGAAAACCAGACCCAGGAGCTATAAATCACTCCTGTTTGTCAGGCTACCCGAGCATGAAATAGCCTCTCACTGCTCCAAGGGCTGCCAGACCCGGCGCTCTGGGATGTGGCTCTGCCTGAGCCGGCGCCTCCCACCCGCAGCCAGCCCGGGGCAGCCTCCAGGTAAAGCTGCCACCTGCTTTGGTCCCCATCCCATTCCCAACGCCTAACGGGAGAAAGGATTTTCCTGCAAAATTATTTGGAGTGGGTGACCAAAGACCCTGCATTTTTCATCCCCCTTCCCTTACCCTGAAGAACACCTGACACCAAACCCAAGGGAAAAAGCAAACACTGGAGCCTGCATCTCTGAGATGAGGAAGATGTGAAGCAAAATATTGGCTCGAAAAAGTTCCAGGGGAGAATGTCCCGAGGGCACCAGGAGCGCGGCACTCGGGTGCTCGGGAGGGAGGGGACAGGAATGCTGGAACGAGCAGGGCGAGAGCGTCCAGCAGGAGCGACCTCAAACTGCAGAGGCATTTGGGCACTAAAAACCCGCGTCCTGGGGCGGTTTCTTAATTCCCCGGTGAGGACCCGAGGTGCTGAGGCAGCCCCGGGGACAGCAACAGCCGGGACAGCTCCTGCCAGGACCTGCGGGACACCCGCACCCTCGGCGGGGCTGTGCCCGTGCCCGGGGGGATCCCACCCCGCCGGCTGCCACGGCCCCAGCGTGGAGCAGCCGAGAGTGTAAAGTCCTTTTCTGGGATTTTAATGGCATCGCAGCCGGTGGGAGCCTCGGGTGAGAGTCGAGTGTCATCCTGATGGTTTCCTCTGCCCTGCAGCGCCCCGTGTCCTTTCCCTGCCTCGCCCCCAGCCCTCTCCGAGCTGGCTGCCTCGGGCTAATGGTTTCACTGCAGGCAGCTGCTCTCTGCTTTCCATTTCCACAGCAGGAATTCCTCTGCCTCCCCCAGACCTCTCCTCCCCGCCCAGGAGCGAGGGGCTGGCGTGGCTGATGCTGGTACAGCTCTGAGCATCCTTCCCGGGCAGGGCATTGTCAGACCAATAAAAAACGGGAATAGAAGCAGGACTGAAGGCACTCTCTCTTCTCTAATTCCCCACCTGACCTGTGCCTCCCTGGGGAGGGTCCTGGGGCAGCGAGGAGCCACTGAACTCCAATGAAACCATGAAGGATTTTCTCCCCTGTGGCTTTTGTGGGTCAGTGCTGTGGCTGGGGCACCAGTGTGGCTCCCAGTGGGCAATTCTGGGTCAGAACCCACAGGATATGGAGCTGCTGAAAACAGAAATTCCTGGAAGCTGCCCCTTTCTTCAAAATATTTAGGATTTTTGTCAAAAAAAAGGCTGACAACACCCAAACTGACTCTTTTGGACTGGCTTCTCATGCTCTGCAGTTTTCAGCCAACATTTTTCAGTGGGTTTTGGCAGAAAATCTTTGGATTTTGACAGTTGTTCTTTTCTCAATGACAAGCTGACATCTTCCACTACATTTTTTTTTAGTATATCTGAGTTTTGGTTGTTGAAATTTGACTCGAGAAAAAAAAGAAACTGGTTTTTACAAACTCTCCAGTAATATAAGTGAAATTATCAGTGGGGCCACTGTGAGAGCTCGGGCAGGGGAGGGGGAATGGGGGGACAGAGCATGACCTTCCCATTCCTCACAGCCAGGAGCTCCAGATTCACTCATGGCATTTCAAACACTTGTGTCACCATCACCTCCTGCCTCCAAGGCTGCAAATTCTTTGACTCCTGCCAAGGCCTGGAAGGAAGTGAGCAGCTCACTCAGAGTTCTCAGTTTCTGCCCCAGCTTTGGGGTCTCCTCTGGTCCAGACTAAGCATTGCTGAGCTTCTCCTCACACTGACCTCCCTCCATAAATTGAGAAGGTGTCAGGCATCCCCACCTGATAAAACCAGACTTATTCCCCCAGAGCACTCCTGGGAAAAGCTCTAAATGCTCCTTCTCTGGCTCAGCTGGACAGGACCAAAGCATCCAGTTTGTCCCTGTCACCTCCTGGGGTTCCCCATTCCCTGAGCTCCAGCTCCTGCCTGACCTCCCATGCTCAGCAGTGGGAAGAGGATGAGCCCAGCTCAGGGGGATTTGACTGTCACCTGTGAGAATCATCAGCATTAACATCACCCTGACATGGTTCTTTACAATTTACTGCCTGTGGTGGACTCGGGAATGGGGCTGTTTTAATTACAGTGAGATGCCAGGCAAGGTTGGTTATGCAAGTCAATAAATCACTTGGCTGCACTGATTAAACAGGAGTAATATTTTGAATAAGTGACTGTCTCAAGAATGATCATTACTGTATTACATTATCATTCTCCTCTGCATGTATATTGCAAACAAAATTAAATGGAGATGTCAAGTTGCACAGAGACTAGACACTAATTAAGGCAAAAGCTGTGAGGCCTTTTTCCCCTTTCTCCAAAGGTGAGGCTCTGGAGCAATGACCACTACGAGCACACAACACTCAGTGGCTTTTCCCACCTGCACATGAGGCCAGCAGCTCCTGGGCAGCACCTGCAAAACAAGTGGACAGATGGAAGGAGGATCAGAGGAAATGTTCACATCAGGCAGAACAGAGATAGAGTCCTTACACCAGATGGATGTTCTGCCAGGGAAGGGGTGTGCTCTCTCTCCATGGCTGGGACAGGAGCCCAACCCAACCCAACCCAACCCAACCCAACCCAAACCCAGCTGGCTTTGCTCAACCAGACAAGGGCCACATCCTCCCAGAGCCACTGTGTGTTTATAATGTGTGATGGCCCACGTTATAAATGAGGTGAGAGACAGGACCCAGTGATCCTCCCCAGTGTTAAGCTCTGAAATGATGAATTATATCAGACATTCCAGGCGAACATTATTTATTTGATCTGATTTTTACAGATAATTAATTTTTCTGAAAGTACCTACTGGTACCTTTAGGAAGCAGTGGCATGTTCATTAGATTTATAGCTTCTTCCTGGGTAATGACTAATACATGAAGAGTCTGAGCCTGGTCCCTGTGAGGAAGGCAGTGTCTCGTGGGAGGGATATACCAAGTGAGAGAAAAGCCTGTGTTAAACTGTCTTCTCAAAATAACTGTAATGGTGTGTCTTAGCTGGTTGCCAGAAGAGAGACAAGAGAATATCATCAAGGTGAAATACTTTCTGATGAGCATCTTTCATGCTGCACAGCCTCAGCCAGGTGCAGGAAAGCTTCCAGCTGACCTGAGGTTAAATCTCACATCAAACAGCGAGTTTTCTTCCAGAGCTCATCAGCCTGCTCTGCTCCTCCAAAGTACCTGGAACAAGCTGTGGGGCTGGCCTGACTCCAGCAGCCTGGCAGCCCTGCCGTGCCCCCAGGGCTGGCTCTGCCCTGCCCTCCCAGACCGTGGTGCCGGGCGGGGCTGAGCCGCAGCAGCAGCCAGAGCCGGCTCCTCCAGGCTCCACCGGCTCCAGACTCACGTCCTGTCACCACCTGCACGAAATTGATTTTTTAGCACCAGGCAGATGGGTGTTAAAAGTCAGGAGTGCAATTTGGGGGGTTTTGCAGCAGCCTGGAATGGTTCCTTTATCTATTTTTTATTGCTCCAGCTTTTGGAGTCCCAGCTGACACACGGAGCAGTCAGGGCTGTTTTCACTTCCTGCTGCCTGCTCCTGCTGCTGCTGTTTCCCAGGCCCCAAGCCTTTATGTGGGACTCAGCAACACACCAGTGGGTCTGCTCTGCCCTGGCTCAGCTCTGTTATCATCTTCAGTGTCATCAACACCCACAAATCTCCCAGCATCAGCACCCCAGGGATCTCCCTCCAGTTCCCAGCCTGGCTCCCTCCCCTCTCTTCTGGCAGAGCCAGACCCCAGACACTGCACATTCCTCATGCCCATGCTGCAAGGACAGGGTTTGTTTTACACAGAGGGAGCCCTGGCTGAGCTGGAGCAGACCCCTTCTGCTTAGCATCAAATGGCATTATCAGTGAAAAGAGAATTTTGACTAATAATTTGCCCAGAAATTGCTCGCTGGAATGATTGATGCCCCATGGACTACCAGCAACAGAGATGAGCTGCTCCTGCAGAGCAGGGCAGCAGCGCCAAACTGCAGGTGAAAAACACTCCTCCTGCATCACAGTCATTAAAATATGGTGAATTTTTAAGGTAATTCTGGTGTCATTCATGCTGACTTCAGACCATGTCTCATTTTCCTTGCAGCAGTATTCAGACAGATCTCCAATGTGCTACATGCTGAGATTTTAACATTCATTTCCATCCCTTTCTCTTTCTTTTCTTTTGCCTTGTGGGGCTTAGAAGGAGCCAGGAATGTCTATTCTGTGTCATAGGCTGCACTGCACATCCCCACAGCTGCTCCAGCAGTGCAAACACTTGGATCCCAGCCCTGGGAAACGCATGGGTCAGGCTGGTGCTGTTGCAGCCTGGGGGGAGGCAACATCACAGCTCTTGCACCGAAATCTGCCCTCAAATTTAGCCCCTGCCTGTGGTACTGCCACAGGGTCACCCCAGTGAGGGGCATTCTCAGTGAGGAGCCTGCCCTGGGGGCACAGGCAGGTTGAACTTCTGGTGCTGGTCAGATGCATCAGGGTGCTGGAGAACACAGGACGACGTGGCAGGAAGGCAGAGGGGAGGGTTAAACCCATCTGACAGTCAGCCCTGGCTCTGCAGAGGCATTTATTCATGGGAGAGGCTCATTTAAGCTTAGCTCGTGCGGGATGCAGCAGCTTTAAAAACCTAAGTGGGGACATTAAATAATTCACGGAGCACCCAGCAGCGCAGTGAGACCCCTCGGAAGGACGAGAGGAAATGAGGCCGTTCAGAAAAGCACTCGCAGCCCTTCCCCAGCCAGGCAGGGATGGGGGCAGCAGCCACAGCCGGGGGAATACAGGGAGAAGTGTCCCCACCTCGCCCCAGGAGCCGGGCACGGCCCCGACCCTGCTGCAGGACTGCCCTGCCCGGGCCCTCGGGGCAGAGAAGACCCCACCAGCCCTTCCCACGCAGGAAATGCCGCCTGGAGCCTTCGGTCCTGCCCCCTGTGAGACAGATCTTGGCCTACAGACCCTTGTTCTCGCCTCAATTGGCTTTCGGGGCTTATTCCCGATTATGTTAATCTCCTCAGGAAAGCTGTTTTCCAGCTTGTTTGTGCGTTTACACCTAAGCGGCACTTGGCAGAGAGCCGGGGGAGCGCGGTGTGTGCTCGCATTCGGCCCCGAGGGGTTTTCTGGCGGACAAAGGGGACAGAGAACCTGCGGAGCCGGACCCTGCCTGGGGAGAGCTGCGGAGCCCGCGGGTACCGGGCAGGGAGCTGGGCTGCAGCCGCTGCACAGGGATGGGTGTCCCAGCACCGAGGGCTGGACAGGATGCGCAGCCTTGGTCCTGGCGGAGAAGCTGGAGCGTCCTGGAGGCGGCGGGACCCGCCCGGGTCAGCCTCCCAGGGCACAGAGAGGTGTGACAGGGGGGACTCTGCTCGGGTCAGCTCCCACGGGCACAGAGAGGTGAGCTCCCAGGGCACAGAGGGGTGCGCTGACGGCCGGGACTGCGGGTCCCGCGGGTGATGGGGCAGGGGCACAGCCTGTGAGGTACGGGGTGCCCAGGGAGCTCCCCTGGCGGAGCAGGGATGGGAGATGGCTGCACTGAAGTGGGAGCAAAGTCCCTGAGGGGCCAGGAGAAGGGAAGAGCTGTGCCGCAGGTCACCATTGTCACAGGACAAGGTGCACAGTCCCTCCCTCCCTCACGGTGCTGGGAGGGAGATCAGACCCGTGCACTCCCCTCCCTCCTTCCCCTCTTTCCCCTCCGCCTCCAGCAGCTCTGCAAGGGTTAAAACACAGATATTGCCTTTCTGCCCAGTGAACCAAGTGATAGGATTGCAGTTAATGGTAATTTGAACATGTTTGGTCAACTAGAAATACATAACTAGATTGAAACATGAAAATGCCCTACGAATTTATACAACTGATGCATTTGAACGCACTCAGCTGTTAACTTCATTGCAAGAAAGATGGGAGAAATAATTTGCAACAACCCACACATTTTTTTTATTGAACCTTTGCGAATAGGAATAATGTATCAAACATCTCTCTGTGTCTGCCTCACACCTACAGACAGCAGCACTGCTCACCTATGAGTCAGCTGCAGCGTTCGGGATCTGATAGCAGAGGTTTTCAGATACAAAAGATCTCTCTCTCATCTGACCTTGTTCCTTTGATAGCCAGAGCTCTCCCAGCAGTTTTGGGCATGCAGACACCGTCTGCTTCCCCTCCCTCCTGCCTAAGTCAGGGGCCTCACTCTCAAGTCTGACTTTGAGCTGCACAATGACCATCAGGCCACCCTGCTCAGCCATTCTGTCGCTTAGAGAAGACTCTGCCGGTGTCACGACCACCTGAAGAACAAAGGGGCTCAAACCTCCTCCCCACTTGTACCTGCCAGCAGTCCTAGCTGGATGCAGTCCCTTTTTTCTAAGAAATGTAAGAAATGTAAGCCATGGCTGCCTATTCCCCAGCCTCCAGGGAAGGAGGTGGGAGTAGCTCTATCTGGGATCCCACATAGAAATTCACTCCTGTGCAGAGCTACAGGTGCTGGCTGGGCTGCTTCTGCCAGGAACTGTTCCTGGTGTGGTTTTTCAGCCCTCTCATCCCATCCCATCAGGTATCTCTTGTTCCCTGCTGGGAATTTCTCCTGCCACTTGTCACAGCCCTGGGAGGGACATGGAGCTCTTGGATGGTCCCTTGGAGCAGCCCTCACCAGAGGGAAAGAGAGAGAATGGATTTGGGGCACGTGGTGAGGCTGGGGCACAGCATCCCCCTTGCTCATCTTCTTGAGGGGCTGCACCTCAATGAATTGCCAATAAATGCTCCAGCTTTCTGTGTTTCAACTTCACCATTTTCTCCTCTCATCTTGTTAGAGGGTGTAATTTATGTTGTGTGTGTCCATTTACCAGCCATTATATCCCAAATGAAAGAAGAGATGAAACATATTCTCTATTTAAAGCTTCCAAAATAGGCCTGATTAATATGTCCAATTGATTGTTCAGCTGTTCTACTTGCTAATCTGCAAAAACTAATTAGACAAGTGGGAAACCAAAATACTGGGTCATTTCCATTGTGTGCTAATGAATGTTCTTCAGTCTAGCAAATGTTTTGTTTCTACCATGGAAAAAGAATAACGCTGGAGATGGATCTGGCTGCTGTAACGAGAAAGCTGCACCACCAGTCAGATCCATAATTGATACATCTGGCCTACAAAAAAAATGAGCATTGCCTCTCTAGGAAGCCTGTGTTTGGGGGCCAGACTGCAAACGAGCTTTCTGGGTCAAATCTATTAAAAAAAAGTGGCACTTTAATCAGATTGCCAAGCTCACAGCCCTTCTTGCCCTCTCACATCCTCACCCCAGCTAATAAACCCTTTTTGCCCCAAGGATGGCTTTCTGAGAGAGTCCTAGAGGGACTTCAGATATTCTGGAAAGGTTCTCTCCTTTCCTCTAGAATTCTCTCAGAGACTGCTCTTTAAATTTCCCATTTGCAATTTGCTGCTGAATAAGTGAATTTGCTCTTGGTGTTGCAATTTGGAGTGTCTGCACATCACATCCTTAATTGTACCAATTACTAACGAGGCTGCTGGGAGCCATGTGAGCTCAGGCTTTTGCTACCTTAAAATGGGCACCTAAAAACAGGGACACTAAAAATGGATAATTCAGGTCAGGATGAGAAGCAGAGAAAGCTGTGCAGGATGTGGGGAGGAATTTGTCTGCAACCCAGCAGCCAGGAGAAGCCAAGAGCTCATCTCTAAGTTTCAGCAAGCCAAGGAGAGGTAGTTGAGATGCAAATGTATGCACTTTGTAAATAACCCTTTTACTGCAGGTTAAAAGCCAGTTTCTGGAATTACATACAGAGGAGACAATTAGAGCAACTCCCAGTCTGTGACTCGCCTCAGATCAGCACGTGTGGCTCAGCTCGGCAGAGTAAAGAGCCCTGATCAGCTTGATCCTCTCCTGTTTGATCTGGAACTTGCACAATGAATATCTAATGCCTGCATGCTCAGTACCCAGGACTCCTTAAACTGAATAACTGATTCCATTAAAAGGGCATTAGCTCTGTATGCTCATAATTAATCTCCTCGAGAGAACTAATAGTTCAAAAGACTCGCACGGAGCAAGGACATTTTACATCACACAGCTCGTTTTCCCTAATTGATTAATTTAAAGCGATCTCTAGAGCCATGTTCTGTGGCACAGAATCTCTTCACCCCACACAGAGGGAAAAATAAATAGCCAGCAGCTACACCACATTCCTCAGGTCCTGGCCAAGTGTGTGGAGTCAAGGAAAAACGTTCAGGAGTCTGAGCCTGCAGCTCAGGGACGGCTCCAAGCAGCAGCCCCCTCCTTTCATCCCTCAGCTCTGCTCCATCCCCTGGAGCTCTCCTGCAGCATTTCAAAGCCGAGAGAGCACTTTAAATACCCTCCCTGCCGACCCCTGCCCTTTCCCAGGCACTTTCTGGGAGAGGAAGGGATCTTGGTTCAGACGTGGCACAGCCGAGGCCGTGGCAAGGAGAAGGCAAAGGTGACAGCTCGTGCCAGTGTCAGCTCTGCAGCAGCTGCCTGCAATGTCCTCTCCTTCACATCCATGACATTCTCAGGGAACACCTTGTTCTCCCCCCACTGCCAAGCCATGGAAGGCCCTGGCACACCCAGCAGCCTGCAGCGTCCCTGGGACCCCATCTCCCTGGGGCTGGGTGTGACACTGGGCACTGCAGGGGTGCTGCAGGGATGCTGCTGGAATTCAGGCTGCCCAGGCAGTTGCTGCTCTCACATTCTGCAGTGGTTCATACCAGGGAACCCAGCATTGCTTCAGTTTGGTGGTTTGCCAACCACATGAGGAGTGGAGCACATCAGTCAGGTGGTTTTCCAGAGTATTCCAGCACCAGGATGCCAGCAGAGGGATGAGCCACCCCAGCAGCAGGGCAGCTGTCCCACTCTGTCCCTGACCATTTGCAGGACACCTCTCCCTGTGGCCACCCCACTCCTCCTCACCCACAGCCTGTGCAGGGCTGACAGAGCTGCTGCCATGGCAAGGCACGGTGGGTCTGTGCCCACGCTGCAGGGGCTGGGGTGAGACAGGGAAGCAGGGGCAGGGGAAGGAAGCAGGGACAGGAGAGGGAAGAAGGGACGAGGGAGGGAAGCAGGGACAGAAGAGGGAAGCAGGGGCAGGGGGCTGCATGCCAAAGCCTCAGGATGCTGCCCTGACACTGCCATGCCAAGGGCTGGAGCTCAGGGATGGTGGAAACCCAAAGGGCTTCCCCTTCACGGGAGAGGATGATTTCCTTCATCTCTCTAACAGCCTGGAGGGCACTGATACCACCTGGAGATGCCAGAGGAAAACTGATCCACGGGAGAAGGCAGTGGAGAGGGAATTCCCAACACGCCCCCCTGGGGGCTGAACTCCCGTTCACTGAGCTGCACCTTCCTGCTCCTCACAGAGCACACTTCTATCACCAACTGATTATATCAGTTACTCCTCAGAACGTGCTTTTGATCCCTATGCTTCACTGGGTCAGTAAACAGAAAGCGCTCTCAGGGAAAAGTGGCCTTTTCTTAGAAGGGGCAAAGCTCTGTGGCTGCTGCGAGAGAAACTGCCCAGAGCTGTGGAGCAGCAGACACGACACAAACTAACCACGGGTACCCTCAGGGAAACTGAGATCCAGAACCTCCGCTGCTGGAACCGAAATTCCTGCGGGGTGCAGCCTCGGCCGGCCCGGGAGGGCTCGGGGCCCTCGGTGTTGCCATCATGCCCACGTTATTTGATTAATTTCTTATAATCCAAATGAAGCAAGGAGTTGTTTTCCTAAATAGTGAAGCTGCAGAGAAGATGAGAACAACAAACCCAGACCCTGAAATAAGTCTTTGGTGCTCGGGAGATGCTGACACGGAGTTGTAGCAGGATCCCCTGCTGGGAGCTGGGCCTGGGGATGCTGCTTAAGGAGGAGGGGCTCAGAAACTGCAAAACAGCCCCAAAATGGGCTGGCTAAAAGCATCAACTGGCCCTGCACTGGCTCTTGGATCAGGTGTGAATAGGGGTGGAGTGCCCTTCACAAGATCCTGTGGGCTTGCAATGTGGCAAACCTCCTGTTGCACCTCCCAAACCTCCTGTTGCACCTCCCAAACCTCCTGTTGCACCTCCCAAACCTCCTGCTGCACCTGCTCAACCTCCTTCTCAACCTCCCCAACGTTCTCCTGCACCCACTCAACTTCCTGCTACACCTCCCCAGCCTTCTGCACCTGCCCAAACTTCTTCTGCACCTGCCCAAACTTCTTCTGCACCTGGCCAACCTCCTGCTGCACCTGCCCAACCTCCTGCTGTACCTCCTCAGCCTTCTCCTGCACCTGCTCTACTTCCTGCTGCAGCTCCCCAGCCTTCTGCACTTGCCCAAACTTCTTCTGCACCTGCCCAACCTCCTGCCACCTCTACTGAGGTTTTACCTACAGGTTTACCAAGGTTTTACTCATAGGCCATTTGAAGAAAAGTTTGAGCACAGTGGCAGAGGGTTTGCCTCGGTTGCACTGCTTGGCTGCAGTGCTGGGGCTGTTCATGCCTTGCTGACTGTGGCACCTCTGGCAGAGCTCCACGTGCTGGTCTCAGAGCTGGGCTTTAGTTCCAAGCTGAAGCTGTTTCCTCTGTGTGCCCCACTGTGCCCATGCAATCCCCAGTCAGGCTATTCCCACCCCAGAGAGGGGCTGAGCACTGGCATTGTTATTGCCACCAGTGCTGTCTGTGTGCCAAACCCTGCAGGGAAATCTCCATCACACCTGAAATGGCCCCAGGGCACAGGTGCCCCCTGGCACCAACATCACAGACAGGCAGAGCTGCAGGAAAACACCTTTCTCATAAATATTCTTATTTAAACTTCTGTGTTTGGTTGAAACCAAATCATTCATTCTGCTCAGAGCCAGCTACCAGCTGACCACGGTTACAAACCCCCCAAATTTCCAGTAGTACCCAAAGAAATTACAGTCTCCAATAGCTGCTGCAAATGCTACATAATGATTTCCCGTTATTTAATTCTCTGAGAGGTTTGATAGCTTTCCATAAGTCAAGGTTTATTTGCCTTCCCTCGAATGTCACACATAATTCTTGTGGAAATGTTTATTTGCCTAATGCAACTTTTAGTGTCCAGGTTATTTATTCCTTCCATTTGTCAGCTAAAAGAAAGCCCCCCTTAGCCTCCAGCCTGATTACTTACAGTAATGCAGTGGCTCAGGCTCTTTCATCTTCTCAGTGTGACTGAAATGCATTTACAGCTGAATGGATTATCACCAAAAAAATCTAATTTTAAAAAGTATACTACATTTTAATACACTTTGCATTGCACATAAGTAATCTGGGAGCTAAAAGCTAATCAGAAACTTCTATTTTGTTAACTGTGAGGATTAACCAATAAAGGGGACGTGTATGGGGAGTTTGAGAATGAGGAAACTACTGGGTTTGCATCTCTATTATTTATGTGACAAGTCCCCACGAGGCCTCACTCCTCACACCTCACTGAGGACATACAGTTACACACAGCCCAGGGTGGCCCCAGGTTCAGCTGGGAGCTGAAAGCATCTTTCCCAACATCCCAAAATCCCAACATCCCAACATCCCTGGGCTGCCTCTGCCACTTCCTCAGGCTTTCCACAAATGTGCAAAGGCCCTTTCCAGGTGGAGCAGCTTGTCCTGCTCTCCTCCTCCTCCCCCCACAGCCCCCAGGCTGGGTCCATCACAGCCCCTGCTCTGCAGCGTTTTCCCATTCACACAATCCCAGAATCACTGAGGCTGGAGAAGATCTCCAGGACCATCCAGTCCAAGCTTTGACCAAACCCCACCTTGCCACCAGCCCAGAGCGCTGAGTGCCACATCCAGTTGTTCCTTGGATACCTCCAGGGACTGTGACTTCACAACCTCCCTGAGCAGCACCTTCCAATGCCTGACCACCCATTCCATGAAAAAATTCCCCCTAATGTCCAACCTGACCCTCCCCTGGAGCAGCTTGAGGTTGCCTGGGAGGACACTGACCCTCACCTGGCTACAACTCTTTTCTACAGCTGCAGGGTTAAAGCCCCTCCAGCTCCAGCTAAACCCAGGCTCAGCAGAGGAGCCTGTGGGGAGCCAGTGGGAACACACAGCCCACCCTGCCCAGGAGCCCACTCCCTCCTTGGCCTCCAGAACACAGAGCTGGTAAGAAAAAACCAAAAAATAATCCTGCTAGAAGAAATTACTGTATGTCAAAAATAATACTTTGCCCCCGGACTTTCTGCTCCCACTGAAAATGAATCATCTCTCAGCATTAAGCAGCCACAGCTTTGTTATTAACAATCAATATCATTACAATACACCTAAAACTTGACTAAATGCAATTATGGCACATCAAAGAATATTACAGCTTAAGGGGCTTCAAAGACTTCTCGGCAAGGATCCTGAATCCCTGGCCTTGGCTCCCTGCACCCAGATGGAGGGAGAAGTCACCTTCAGCAGTGGGACAGTAAGCTGGTGCTTGGTGATGCTCAGTGGCAGCATCCAGGGCACCAGGGGGATGGATGGGGTCACAGGAGCCAAAGAACCATCCCATGGCCCGGGGAGATTCATTTAGAGTCCAACACCGTGAAATTAACTCAGTGCAAAACAACAATTAGCACAACAAGGCCTCCTGGGATTCAGTGAAAAGGAGCCTGGTACAAGAGGAAATTAAAGAGTGAGGCCTCACTGCCACCTGTCCTGCTCATGGACACGGAGAGGGTGATTTGGGGTTGGGAATGATCTGTCTGTGGGATTGTTTTGGTGTGGTATTTGTGATGCATTAAGAACTGCAACTTAGTGCTCGGTGTGAGAATGAATTCGAGTCTGCACACAAGCTGTCACCTGTGCTGAGAGGTGTGAAAAAATTATGAGCTGCATTGTATGGAAACTACAAATAGTGCTTACTGCCAGGAATAAACACACACATTTGAGCTGGGAAGTTGAAATTAAGTTGTATACAAAACACAGATTTATTTGGTGGGTTTGCAAGGAATTGGCAGATTGTACAGTTTCACCCATGGAAATCAAGGCTCCTGCCCATCATTCATAAAAATAATCACATCTATTACCTGCCTCACCTATGGCTCCAGGTATTTGTACAGCCAACCCTGTCTGGCCCTTCCTGAGCTGGATTTAAAAGCCCAGAGGGCAGAGCTACTGTGCCACAGAGCCACTGTGCCCTTCCTTCCTGAGACCTCAGGGCTGCTGCCTCAAGGTGATGTCCCCAAAACACTCCTGATGGCCCAGCAGGTGTATCCTGCTCAGCACCTCAGCCCAAGGAGCAGCCTGGGCTCCTTCCCTTCCTCCATGAATGGAGCAGTTTGTGTTTTGTTTGCTGCCCCTGCTCCTAAGGCAGCCAGCACAGAGCAGAGATATTTCCTGGGTTTAGCCTTACACTGTGTGCAGTGTTTTCTCCTGGCTGAGCTGTCACAACACCTGCTGGTCCCTGTGCCAGGCCTGCTCCCACCAGGGCACCTGGACACACACAGAGCTCCCTGGGGCTTCAGCTGGGACAGCCCCTGGCAGGGCAGGGGCCAGCTCACATCAGCTGCAGCTTGTGTTTGTGGTGCCATTCCCACTGCTGGGAAGAGCCATTTCTGCAGGGAGAGAAAAGACAGAAGCAACACCTGAAACCTCTGAAGACTGCCTGGTCTTTCTGCAGAAGGCTGCAGTTCTTCCTTCCAGCTGCCTGCTTTTCCACACAAAGAACATTTTTTCCCCCTGAACACCATTTTCACCATGCCCAGGCTCAGCCTCAGGCTGCAGCCCTCTGAGAGTCTGTCACCCTCACCTGAGCTGTGCCTGCCCCTGGGTTCTCCTGCACCCACAACATCCTGGTGCTCTGCAGGAGGAGACCAAAGGGGGCCACCCCCAGAGTGTCACTGCTCCCCATCACCCCGGGGCAGGTACAGAACAACCCACAGCATCCCAGGGAAAGGCAGAGGGGGCCATGGGCACCTCCCCTCTCCTCTGCACCTGGATGGGCTCTCGGTGCTGAGCAGTGCCCTGTTACCCACTTGCAGCCAGCAGGGTCCTTGGTGGTGGCCACTGCAGCTTCTGGGGGCTTTGGGGGCTGCCTGGGCTCACACATCCCATCCCTTGGAACTCGGCAAAGAATTCAGAGTCTTTTCCAGTCAGCCTCAGACCTGAGAGCAATTATCTGTCGTGACTCACCAGCAGCGGGGCTGCCTTCCCTCCCTTCCCAATGGCTGTTATTATGACCAGGGAAATGGTCCTTCCAAGGATCTGCCACCTCTAACAGACAGCTAATTGCTCCTGCAGCTGGAGGAGGAAGGTCATGGCGCCGAGGGCTTCCAGGAGCTGTTCCTGTAGGTGGGAGGAATCTCAGTGTGCTCCAGAAAATCCCACTCAGGTCCCTGCACCAGCCGTGGCCCCCAGAGCCACCCACACCACGGGGGGATCTGCTGGTAACTCACTCCACATTGGCATGGGATGAAATTCTGGGATTGAATCCAGCAAGGAGAGGACTCTGGAGACAGGCAGGGCAGAGCAGCATGAACATCTCTGCTGCTTCTCACTGAGAGCACAGGGAAGAGAACCCGCTTGTAGAAATCTCATTATTTTGATTTAAAACACTCCATTGCAGCTGGTCGGTCATAAAGGAATGCTTAGAATCATTTTTAAAACCAGAGTTGCTTTTTTCATGCCACAAACATGCAGGGAATACGATGTGAACGTCCTGGGTTTACTGTAATAGGGAAATTGCTGAAATCAATCAACCAGTGGGAAATACGAAATCCAGGAGGGATCTGCAGGTTGTCTAATGGAAAGCATTAGTATTTTAAAAATAACTGTTAAAAAACTCACCGATTTAAGCATTAAAATTGCTTCTATTAACACACACCATGCTGGCATGTTTTAACATGGGTTGTTTGCCTGGTGAAACCCTCTTGAGCCCCGAGCTCACACAGCTGGGGGGGTTTGCTGTGCATCAGGGTCAGGGAGGGAAATTATCTGGCATCCAGAGGGTTTGAAAATCACAAGATAAGAGCAGAGCTCTGTGATCCAGCTGCCCAAAGAAGAACCTGGCCAGAAATGTTGTCCCCTGCTGTCCCCAGGTCACCCAGTGGTGCTGGCTGGGGAGGGACGAGCTGGCTCACCCCCGCCTCAGCTATTTTAAAACAAGGGGAAGGAGGATTTGCAGAGGGGCTACTGTGTAATTAAACTTTAAACGTTCAAAACTAAAATTATATCTTCCTTATTGAAAACAGGCATTTAAGAGCTCACAGTCCTGGAAGCACTGCAAGGGTAATGGCAGCCACTCATTAGAGCAGACAAAGGAAGCACGGGCTCTAATTTGTCTTTAGTCAACTGTCTTGGGCTTGAAGGCCGTGGGGCTGGGGAGGAATGCTTCTGAAGTAATGAAAAAATTAAGGGGCTTCTAAAATTAAGCAAAATGATTTTACCTCTGATGCAGGAGGTTGATCTAAATATAAACAGAAAGAAAGAAAACTCTCTACTACTTATATAAAGCATTAGAAAAAAAATTCTTAAGAATTGATCTTTGTACCAGTTTCTAATTTTTATTAAATAATTTTATCAAAATGACCAAACTGATGAAAATTTTCTTTCTCTTCCTCGTTTTTTATTAATTTGCCCTAAGTATTTTATTTCAGACCTGTATTCTTGACCATTTACCTGTTACCTAACCAGTGAAATGGTGTCACTCAGCAATATCTTCTAATAATTCAATCTTCCTAAATCAGAGCTCTGGGGTCCTCTCACTGCCCAGAGGAAGAGCAGATCTTTTCAACAACTTCCCTGCTTGCTTCGGCCATTCCCAGCCCGGACTGGCAGCGAGCTCCCCTCTCCCCGAGCCTTCTCCTCCCGCACATCCCCTCCCCGAGCATCCCCCTGCCCGCACCTCCTCCTCCCGCCGCGGGACCCCCGCCCCTGCCTGGGAGAGCAGCATCCTCTCCGCGCCCCTCGGGGAATGAAGCGCCTGCAATCTACAGGGCTGGAATGGCCTTTATGGATTTTCCCTTTCCTCTGGCGAAGATTACCCACTCGGTGCTCAGGAGCTGCACACAAAAGCCTTAACAACGCCTATTGTTGGGGAGAAAAACATCGCCCATCCGGCTCCCATCGGCTTCATCCGAGCCCTTTGAAAGCGTGATTGTGCTCCAGTACAATGAGAGAACATGATGATGTGGCGGCTTCAGGGAGGAATCGAGGTGAGCATTTCATTAGAATGGAAATAAAGGATTATTTGCCTGACAAAGCAGCAAGCTGCTCTCGCTCTGCGGGCAGTTTCCAGGGTGCAAATACCCAGGTCCAGGAGCAATTTCTCCTCCAGCCAGGTCGCTTTCACTTGAGTTATGGGTTCAGCCAGGACAAAGAGAACCTGCACAGGAGTGTGTCTGAAATCACCAAACGCTGGCTTTGGGAGCGCCGGGAAACACCTTTGCGCCGAACTTTTCTCAACTGCTCTGAAGGATTTCCCTGTTTCAAATGCCTCGATATCCAGCTGTTTCCTTTCAGTACAGCCTCCACACCCATCTCTCATTCTTTATTTAGCGACTTACTTCTTACTCCTCTACCCGCAGTAATAGCACATTGCATTCCCGTTAATGCCGGGTTAATTCCACACTATCGCTATCCTGAGATTTAATGATTGGTTACTTGCTTTAAAATAATTATTTTTATTGTCAGTCATGCAAATGGATAACGAGAGACTCGATGACATGATTTCTGTACCTCGAGGGCTGGCTGGGAGACGATCACCTCTCCCTGTGAGCTGAGTTGTGCCCAGGCATTGGAGCTGGGCAGGGGAAACCCAGCAGAGCCACGTCTGCCTCCTCTGCCTCAGAAAGGTTTGTGGTTTCTTTTAAAAATATCCATGGTCTTGGTTGTCAGGAAAATTAATCCCAAAACACCAGAGATTGATGTCCAAAAAGGAGACAGAGGGGTCCTATAACTTTATTCGAATAAAGGGAGAGGCCATGGGGCATTTCCCATGGGGTCTCTCAAATTTTTAGAGGATGCAGCCTCTTTTTTATCCCAATTTCCCTCTGTCTTTCCCCATTGGCTGAAGTACTTGAGAGGTACAGACTTCCCAAATGGCCTAAGACCCCTTCTGGTGCTTATCCTCCCCTTTTTGTCATTTCCTTGTGTCAATCGGTGGAATTCCTATGGAATTTACGGTTCTTCCATTGTTTCTTTCATCTCTCAGCATCCAGTTTTATCTCTCAGCAGACCCACAGTTTGTTTGTAAAGACAAATCTCTCTCATTCTATTTATCAACGAGTGGAATCCTTCCCATTGTTTCATTTATTTCTCAATGCCCTACCCGCAAACCCACAGCTTGTAAGGACAAATCCCTCATTCCATTCATGGTCAGTGGCCAGACAACATAAAGTGGCCACAAAAGCAAACCAGTCTGCAGGTCCATGTGTTCCCAAATACTCTCCAGTCCCTCAGGGCCCCCAGGGCCGAAGTTTTCTGCAGTCAGAACACGGCAGGAACAAAGCAACTGAAGCTGGAGCTTAATGAACACCCGGGCGCTGCGTTAGGATCATTCACTGAGTGTGCAGCTCAACCTGAGCTCTGGGAAATTAGCCACAGAATTCATTTTCTCAGGGAATGTCAGTTCAAATCTTGTGCCTGTTCCTGAGGAACAGTTTTGTCTCCCACAATGCCACTTAGAAGAAGCAAGAGAGCATTATTCCTTGAAAGCAGATGACAGGTCTCGCTGTGTGGCTCATGTTAACGGCCCCGCTGTAAGCACGGGAGAGGCTGCAAGGAACTGCTGGGGGATCCATCCCAGCCCTGAGGGGAGCTGCTGAACAGCTGCTGCCCTGGCCCTGCGTGCCCCATCCTGCCTCCCTCGCAGCCCTCGGCATGGCCAGGCACCCCTCTGTGCCCTTTATCCCTCGGTGTCCTTCATCCTGTGTCCTTCACCCCTCTGTGCCCTTCATCTCTCTGTGCCCTTCATTCCCTCTGTGCCCTTTATCCCTCTGTGTCCTTCATCCTGTGTCCTTCACCTCTCTGTGCCCTTTATCCCTCTGTGCCCTTCATTCCCTCTGTGCCCTTTATCCCTCTGTGCCCTTCATTCCCTCTGTGCCCTTTATCCCTCTGTGCCCTTCATTCCCTCTGTGCCCTTCATCCCTCCATGCCCTTCATCCCTCCGTGTCCTTCATCCTTCTGTGCCTTTCATCCTCCATGCCCTTCCATTCCTCCATGCCCTTCACTCCACCAT
>VZRX01013337.1:0-42482 GCA_013398075.1 Notiomystis cincta | reverse complement strand
TCTTAACAAAACCCAAGCAAACGTTACATGAGAAATGGTTGCATACCCCTTCCTAAACCAGGAGGGGTAGCCAAGGGCTGCAAATAGGACATGAATAAAATACAGAAAAACCTTCTACCAGATCTCAAACCTCAAGGAAAGTTGGTGAATATTTACAAATTCCAAGTATGCATGTGGGGTGGTACATGAGTTTGGAAAGCTGGGAGGAGAGACGTTTGTTAACTTGCAAGGAAAAACCATCAGCTCATTTACTCGCCTCTTGGAGGTGGTGAATTTACCAAAAGAAGTAGAAATAAGAGCTTTTAAGGGACATCAGGCAAGGTACCCAGAAGAGACGATAGGTACTCATCTGGCCAATGGAGACGTTCAGAAAGTGGCACTTCTGCCAGAGGTCTCTGAGATCCACCCTTTGCTCCCTGTGACTCACTGCTGCCAGGGGGAGGAGGAATGTGGTGGCAGTGGTGATCTTTTCCATCAGAGTAGAAAAGACATGGAGATAACTGAAGATAGTGGGGCAAAAGAAAGAAGGGAAAATTGATTTACAGAGGACAGTAAGCACTGGATGCCAGGAGCTTTGACTTTGCAAATATTGGGATGAGTCCATGGGGGGAGTTGTTGGGATGCTCTCAAGGATCAGCAGAGATGTTCTTCAAGATGAACTGCCTTGGGTCTCTTTGTTTTAGCGAAACAAGTTATTGAGGGGTGCCTGGCTGTCTTAGGGTGATTCTATGACAAGACTGCCATCGCCTGCTTGAAGTTTTTTTGTACCTTTGAACTGCAGCCGGGAGAACTCTTTAAAGTGGCTCACTTGACCTTGCAGCCAGAATGTTTACGTATTTTTACCCAGCCTGAGACTTTTCTGCTAGTTAGCAGATGGAGGTGAGGTTTGCTCTCTACCTTTCGGCTTTCAGCTGGAGAGGGACCGAGATCTGCCTCAGCAGCTTCTGTTCTTTTTGGATTGTTTTCAGCTTGCTTCCTCGTCCGAGACCAGCTCACCATCTCTGGGATGCTCGGTGGGACTCTGCCCACACCCAGCCCAGTTTGGCTCAGCTCAGGCTTAGGACTAGAAGCTAACTGAACAGAGGAGTTTTACAGAGACAGTTTTACAGAGAAGAGACTGTATAAATCCACCATCCTCTGCCTCTGGGATGAGAGGGGGGTTCAGTGTCCTTTTCTGCCCCATACCTGGGGAGAGGGAACTCTCTTTGTTAAATAAATAGTTTTTTTCACTTTCATTCAAGAAATTATTCTCCGAACCTGTGGGGGAAGGGCTGCTGGGACCTGCTTTCCTGGCAGGCAGGAGAGAGAGAAAGAGACACCCTTTTTGGGTTGTTTCCTCCTGGATTTGTGTCCAAACTGGCACATTGGCTAAAGTTAACAGCCAGACTACAAAGGAGACTGCAAGGCAAAGAAATTACCTTGGGCTATAGTCCTTTCAGAGGTGTTGGGTGTATTTTGCTGAGATGCCCTGGGCAAGAAGGCTTAGAAACCCTCTGGTAGTGGTATGGGGGCTGGCAGGATGGCCAGACACGTTTCTAGCTGCTTCAGCAACTATTCAGTCAATTAACAAATGAGATCGTGAAGGCAGTGGACTTGGATAGGGAAACCCATTGCACAGGGGAATCCTTCAAGAGATTATGGCTGCTTTGAGAATTCAGTGGGACCACCACACTCTCTGGCACACTGAGAATTCAGGTCAAGTAGAAAGGAAGAATGGAGAAAGAAAGAAACACCCTTTAAAGCTGGTGACAGAAACTAAAATGCCATGGGTATGGCTTTTGCAATTACCTTTTGCAAGAATAAGAGCCAAACCCAAGGGAATATTCAATTATATCCCTTTGAATTGTCTGGGATTCTTACTCTGCTAATTTTAATTGCAGCAGGGAGGTGAAGATGTATATTTAAACAAGTATGTGGCCAGCATACTGTGTCTCATGAAATCTCTTTGACAGGAAGCCCAGTTAGCACAGACGCTGCCTTTGGACTTTGCTGTTCACAACATGCAACCAGAAGATTGAGTCCTTGTTATGGAGTGGAGAGATGTCCCGTGTGCCTACCCAGAGACTGCCTGCTGAAATAGTCTGTGTGGGCATCCCTCCTTTTGGATCTCCAGTCATTGGGGGCTAATCCTTGCTGTCATTGTTTTCTTTGTGCTAAACTGTTTCTGTGCCTTCTCTCTCCACAGGTGGTGTGGCAGACAATGTGAAAATTAGATTAGGAAGTTAGATTATACCATTAGAATGTTTTTCTTAATAATCTTACCTTTACATTGTCAGTTAAGTTTGGGCCAAAGGTGGGAAAATAGGGGTATTTTTTAGTCCTAGGGAAAGAAGTAGCAATTGTTGGGTCTGCAGAGGGCCAGGAAAATCTGAAGACTGGCCATGGATGTCATCACAGGTTACCTCCAAACTGGTCAGAAATATGTTATGTTGGGTATATTAGACCATTGTTTTTTCTGCTTACCACAAATTCAGGGAAATCAGTTAGGAATCAAGGTATATGATGATCTAATTAGAGAAAAAGCGGTCGATTGATGCATCCCTGGCTGGAGGGAGCACACAAAAGTGGGGAAAAGATGAATGGCCCCCTGAGGGAATCACACAACGCTATGGACCAGCCACTTGGAATCCCAATGAATTAATATCAGGTGCCAGAGAACCCATTTATAATTTTAATCAGATAATTAGATTACAAGCTGTCTTTGAAATACTAACCAACCAGACAGCTCCAGCTCTTGGCCTTCTTGCTGACCAATCCACCCAGACGAGGAATGCAATATTTCAACATTGCATGGTATTAGATTATCTATTAGCAGAAGAAGGGGGAGTGTGTGGAAAATTAAATTACTCAAATGGCTGTTTGCAAATAGATGACAATGGAAAAGTGGTGAAACAAGTAACAAAGGGAATAAGAAAGCTCATGTACTGTTCCAAACGTGGAACAGTTTACATCCAAAGATGGGAATGGGACATGTTTTCATGGTTACCTGGTGGTCTATGGGTTAAACAAATGGTTTTGTTGGCTTTTTTCCCTNAGTTTTTTTCACTTTCATTCAAGAAATTATTCTCCGAACCTGTGGGGGAAGGGCTGCTGGGACCTGCTTTCCTGGCAGGCAGGAGAGAGAGAAAGAGACACCCTTTTTGGGTTGTTTCCTCCTGGATTTGTGTCCAAACTGGCACATTGGCTAAAGTTAACAGCCAGACTACAAAGGAGACTGCAAGGCAAAGAAATTACCTTGGGCTATAGTCCTTTCAGAGGTGTTGGGTGTATTTTGCTGAGATGCCCTGGGCAAGAAGGCTTAGAAACCCTCTGGTAGTGGTATGGGGGCTGGCAGGATGGCCAGACACATTTCTAGCTGCTTCAGCAACTATTCAGTCAATTAACACATGANCAGACACATTTCTAGCTGCTTCAGCAACTATTCAGTCAATTAACAAATGAGATCGTGAAGGCAGTGGACTTGGATAGGGAAACCCATTGCACAGGGGAATCCTTCAAGAGATTATGGCTGCTTTGAGAATTCAGTGGGACCACCACACTCTCTGGCACACTGAGAATTCAGGTCAAGTAGAAAGGAAGAATGGAGAAAGAAAGAAACACCCTTTAAAGCTGGTGACAGAAACTAAAATGCCATGGGTATGGCTTTTGCAATTACCTTTTGCAAGAATAAGAGCCAAACCCAAGGGAATATTCAATTATATCCCTTTGAATTGTCTGGGATTCTTACTCTGCTAATTTTAATTGCAGCAGGGAGGTGAAGATGTATATTTAAACAAGTATGTGGCCAGCATACTGTGTCTCATGAAATCTCTTTGACAGGAAGCCCAGTTAGCACAGACGCTGCCTTTGGACTTTGCTGTTCACAACATGCAACCAGAAGATTGAGTCCTTGTTATGGAGTGGAGAGATGTCCCGTGTGCCTACCCAGAGACTGCCTGCTGAAATAGTCTGTGTGGGCATCCCTCCTTTTGGATCTCCAGTCATTGGGGGCTAATCCTTGCTGTCATTGTTTTCTTTGTGCTAAACTGTTTCTGTGCCTTCTCTCTCCACAGGTGGTGTGGCAGACAATGTGAAAATTAGATTAGGAAGTTAGATTATACCATTAGAATGTTTTTCTTAATAATCTTACCTTTACATTGTCAGTTAAGTTTGGGCCAAAGGTGGGAAAATAGGGGTATTTTTTAGTCCTAGGGAAAGAAGTAGCAATTGTTGGGTCTGCAGAGGGCCAGGAAAATCTGAAGACTGGCCATGGATGTCATCACAGGTTACCTCCAAACTGGTCAGAAATATGTTATGTTGGGTATATTAGACCATTGTTTTTTCTGCTTACCACAAATTCAGGGAAATCAGTTAGGAATCAAGGTATATGATGATCTAATTAGAGAAAAAGCGGTCGATTGATGCATCCCTGGCTGGAGGGAGCACACAAAAGTGGGGAAAAGATGAATGGCCCCCTGAGGGAATCACACAACGCTATGGACCAGCCACTTGGAATCCCAATGAATTAATATCAGGTGCCAGAGAACCCATTTATAATTTTAATCAGATAATTAGATTACAAGCTGTCTTTGAAATACTAACCAACCAGACAGCTCCAGCTCTTGGCCTTCTTGCTGACCAATCCACCCAGACGAGGAATGCAATATTTCAACATTGCATGGTATTAGATTATCTATTAGCAGAAGAAGGGGGAGTGTGTGGAAAATTAAATTACTCAAATGGCTGTTTGCAAATAGATGACAATGGAAAAGTGGTGAAACAAGTAACAAAGGGAATAAGAAAGCTCATGTACTGTTCCAAACGTGGAACAGTTTACATCCAAAGATGGGAATGGGACATGTTTTCATGGTTACCTGGTGGTCTATGGGTTAAACAAATGGTTTTGTTGGCTTTTTTCCCTTATCTGCGGTAGCAGCTTTAATCTTTCTACCATGCGTGATGTCTTGCTTAGTGCAACTTATTCAACACGTGATCAAAAGGTAGTAGCCATGCCCAGTGATCCAGAAATGGCTACAAAAGGACAGAAAATTTTGTCACTGCAAATAATTGCAAAACTAAAAGACTCAGGAACATAAAATTAAGTCAATGATAACTAAAGTTTGTAAAGAAAAATATTAAGAAAATAAAAAAGGAGGGATTGAAAGGAGCAAGGGATTTGTCTTTACAAACAAACTGTGAGTCTGCTGGTAGATAAAACTAGCACTGAGAGATAAAAGAAACAATGGGAAAGATTCTACAGGAATTCCACTGATTAACACAAGGAATAGACAAAAAAAAAGGGAGGGGGAAGGATATACATTAGAAGGGGGGTCTTAGGTATTAGCTGTTCCAGGAAGTCTGTACCTCTCAAGTACCTGGGCCAATGGGGAGAAGGAAATTAGGTCTGGAAATTAGAAGAAAAAGGTCCTCCAAAAGTTTGAGAGATCCCAGGGGAATTGCCCCATTTCCATGGCCTCTCCCTTTATTCGAATAAAGTTACAGGCTCCTCTGTCTCCTTTTTGGACATAAACCTCTGGTGTTTGTGGATTAATTTTCCTGACAGTTTCTTTCTGCTAATGCTTCTGTTGTGTACTGTAGGAAATTATGCATAGAGCCACTGAACTTGTCTTTTTCCATCCTCTGCTTCATTGAACTGAAGGTTTCTCTTGAGCCTGACATCCATCACACAGCATCAGTTTTACTTGTTAGAGCTCTTTCTTTGTTGGAGTTTTCATGGACTGAAAGACAACCTTGGTTATGCTCCTTATTATTTCCATTTTAATTTCCATTAGTAGTAGCCAACCTGCTCCTAATGAAACAGAACTATAAGTTTCATTGATGCTTAGTGAAAGTATAATCCTTTTGTTGTTGTTTTTTTCTGCAGTGCTCTGAGATTATGTGATGAGGTTTATAGAGTCACAGCGTTTCTATTGAAACAAACTAATGTGCTGAATGAGTATTTTTCATACAGGAACACTGCCTCTCTGCCTTATCTTGTGAAATTTTCTCTCACAATATTTCTATCTGAAGGGGGAAGAACAAGGAAGAGAAATCTTGCAGGAATACACTTCTCCTGTGAGTCACAGCTCCATTTTGCACACTCAGTAGATTCAAAACTAAAGTTTCTCCTTCCTGCAAGCTTCCTCAGGCTGAAACTGCAGACCTTCCAAGGCTCACTTTCCTTCCTTTAATCCTTTTTAGATGCTTCACAGGACACATTATCTTGTAGGCAAATTAGTTTCTCTCTGATCAGTATTGTGTTTGGCCACTGTACACAAAATTTCTCCAAGCAGGAAATCTACTGAGGAGCAAGAGAGCAGATTTTTCTTAATAGTATCAAATACTGACAAGGTTGTGATTCTCCTTCAGCATTTATATGCTTAAAGCTTGTGCTTCTGGTCTTGCTGGAGAGGTTTTTTTGTGGAAGAATGTAGGCAGAGAAAATATTTGTATCCCAGCTTCTCACTAGCTTGACAGGTAAAACTAGTGATTTACAATCATAATGGGAATGATTTGTAGTAGTTCAATGCATTATCTGCATATATCAGATAGATATGTGTGGCATATCAGTGGCATCAATGTTAACAGAGATGTTGGGAGGAGTAGAAAGAAGAGAGGTTGTTTACATGATCAGGAAAAGAGATGACACCTGAAAAGCTCTCTGAAATACAGCCTCTGCCACACACCACAAGTTTCTCTAAAACAGAGAAGTGCCTCTTCCTCTTGATCTGTCTCTTTTCCTGAGTAAGCAGGTCTTGAACTGATCCTTCCCTTTCAGTACCAACTCAGGTCACTTCATGAATCAGCAATAAGTCGTCCTTTCACAGTTTCTTCCCTTTCCTGCCTCTGCTTATGAGCAGCACTTGCAAGAGCACTGCTGCTGCAGTTCCCTCCTGCTTGAGTCCCGTTGCCCTGGATGCATCTCTACTGTTTCCAACTGCTACCTTCAGTATAGGCCCTCTACTGGACTTACAAGTACTGCTGTGATGTGAGAGTTTGTTTGCAGTAACCCAGGAGGTGAGTATAGAGATACATAAAGAGCTAGGAATAAATGCAGGCCTACAGGCATACATATAGGTAGTGGTATAAATATTCCTGCATATTATTTTTCCCAGTTGTATCAAAGAGGTGATTATGTTCATTTAGTAATAGGTCTAGGCAGAAGCAGTGGCATTTTGTTTTCAATGGGCACTGTTGTTTTCAATGTGAATAAAAGTGTTTTGCCTAAAAAGACAGTTCATTCAGATAGACACAAAATTTTTTTCATTGCAGTGAGGAACCCAGCCAGGGCTGTCTACTTCAGCCTACAGCAATATCTCCAATAACAAACTCTGTGGCTTTCCCTCTTACCCTGATAGATCATTCCAGAAATAAATGTTATGGGAGAGCGAAAGCCTTTGGCATTCCACTGATACAAACAAACTTGCTGGGGTGATCTATTGTCAGTCTCTACCCTCAATACATTACCCTTTCCTTCAGTGATCTTTAACTGAGTTGGGGTTTTTTAACAGATCTAAACAGTTGTGTCATTTTGCCAGGAAAACCCACTCCATGCATCTTAAAGCAAATTGGGATCCAAGTGTTTTATTGATCTATCAACAGCACAAAATTAAGCAGCAATAAGAAAAGTGTGTCATTCAGGATAAAAAGTGGTAGTATCACAGGTAAACCCCAGAACTTGATACACACAAATGTTAGTAGAAATCAGCAGATTTTTAAACATCCTTTGTAAAAATTGTAAAAGACCTTTCTGAAGAGCATTCACTTTCCTTTGGCAGCCTTTCAATAGCACAACCAACACTGGCTCTATACACTTAACCTAAAGGTACCATCATATTCTTGCATTCTTGGGGGAGTCCAGCTCCAAAACTCAAAATGCCCATTAACTCCTTCCATACAAAATGTGCCAGGACAGAGAGCTGTTGGTGTTGCTGGCCTTGATGTTCCTCTGGCTGGGCTTTTCATAGCATAACCAACACTACTGTTATGCACTTCCCTTGCAAAGTAAAAGGCACCATCACTATCTCTCAGTCTCCACAGTGCCCAGCTGCAGAACTGAAAATGTCCAGCAATGGGTCCCACAGAAAAGGTGCCAGGGCAAAAAGCTGTTGCTGGCTTTTACTTCCCCCTGGCGCTGTTCAACGGCACCACCAGACAGAGCTATGTCCTTGCCTTGCCAGCTAAAGGTACTATCACACTCTCAAACTCATCTCAAGTGCAACTCCAGAACTGAAAATGTCCAGCAACTGCTCTCATACAAAAGGAGTGAGGACAGAAAGCTGGCCCACATCTTTTCTTGGCAGTCTTTCAACAGAACCATCAGCCCTCAGGCTCTGTGTTTGTCTAACCAGCTAAATGTACCAGCATGTTCTCCCACTCTCTCTGGAGTCCAGCACCCGCTCCCATACAGACCTCACCTTTCACCTGCAGGCTTTCAACAGCACCAATCCCACTGTGGCTAGGCAAGTGCATGCCTGCTGCTCTTGCACTATCAAGGCACTACTTGTGTCCTGTTTCTCTTGCCCAATGCAGGTTTAGAGAGGGAGTGAGCACTAAACCACCTTTAGCTCCATTTCCTCAAGTTACATAAAAAGAGCCTATGCTTTAAAGGGGCTCCAGGCTTGCTGCACTATCTGGAGCTATCGCTTCTCAGCTCTCCCTGCATGTAGAGCAAGTACTTCTCATGCATCCCTGGCCAAGAAACACAGCTGGGCAAGGTTTGAAAAGTAAAAAGTGTGCTTGTCATTGACACATGTCATACTTTTAAAAATATTTAAATATTTTACAGTACTACACACCTCTTTTATATCCATGTGTGGTCAGTACTGATCCTCATTCTCCACATTCCCACTCTCCAGGAAACAAGGACTGCTTGGCGTGTACTCCTGCTGCTACTCTTGGTGGCTTTTCTTTGCCACACTGCAAGGGATTTTCCTTTCAAGCTAAACTGAAGAACACATCAGCCTGCTCCTGACTACACGTGTGTATTGTGTTAATGCTTGTGAGCATTGGTTCTAAAAAAGATCCAGGAAAAAAAAAGAACAAAATCCCCACCATAAAATAAAATCCTGTTTCCATTTGCATCCATTTTTGATTTGTATCCTTAAGAGTTTTTAAAACTGAAAAAACTCTGGTATCTCAGGCAAGTAATGGTCTCATTTTACTCAATGTCATTGAGTTCTGAGGTGAGGAGAGAGGGAAGCCGTTTTGGAATAAACCTACATCAACTGCCTAGTCCAGCTGCTGAGCAACACTGCAGCTCTGCACTTGCTCCACCACCTAAGCCTCACCCTTGAGAGCGAACAGCTCTGGGAGTGACCAGGACTTAAAAGTGTTTCTAGCTCTCAATTTTGAATGGGCAATTTTGGCAGCTGATTCGGAGCCCTAGCATCACAGGCACTCTGAGCTTGCTCTACTACTGAAATCCTATGCCACTGTCCTTTGCATGTCTCAAATTTACAGGACAACCTACGCTATGATTTAAGCTTAACTTCACAAATTCATTAAGACATACCACAAAAAGCAGATTACAAAGATGGGCACAATCCTTTTTTCCAGACCACACTAGCATGTGAATTTACCTATTCACCAGTCAAGTCATGATGTTTCATAGCTTATAGCATGTAAGGTTTAATATTGTGCACCAAAATCCAAAAGAATTATGTACCCAACAGACAAGTGCACTCATACTTCCTCCTCCATCATGGTGCACTTACTAGTTGACACCAAAAAGCATAAAAGCCTCAGGAGTTCAGCAGCGGTAGGATGCATGGTCTATGTTTACTGTCATAAATAAATGGATTCTTACCTCACTTCCTAACATATTCAAAGGCTGCCGGAGACAGCAATTTGCAGGCGAGAATAGGTGCAAAATTATATTGTAGCTCTTTCTTATGAGGTAATTAAGAAATATAACAAACTATTACCAGAAATAAGGCCTCAATGGCATTTTGCCCTGCCTAGTCTTGCATGTGAATCCACCTATCCACCACTTTAAATCATAGTGTTTGATAACTTATAGCCCATAATTCCTAATACTGTGCACCCACAAGCAAATCTCAAAAAAATGAAGCCGACGTAAAAGTGTTCGTATGTCCTCCTCCTCCTCCATTATACCATGGGTGGTCCCTGTAACACACAAGGATGTATAAAAGTCTCAGAAGCTCATCTGCTGTTGGATCTTCAAAAACTGTCTAAGTTGATGTTTTGTACCTTCCAGCTTGATGGTTTGTCCTCTACTACTTCCTCAAGTTTATCAAATGCTTTCTGGTATGCCCACAGAAACCTGTCAGTCTTGCCTTACACCTAAGGGCACTCACAGAGCCTTTGGTAGGTCCCAGATATCTCTGAAAGCCTATCTCTAAACTAAATTTTTATCATTGCTTTTACTATAAGCTGTCTACAGTTATGTATAAATGTCTGCTGATGGCCCTGCACCACAGCCCATGGAGTGCCTTTTAATATGTCCCATGAAAAGCTTAGAGCCATCTAGAGTATAGTAGGGGCATCTGGTAATATTTTCCTTCTCACTGGTCTGAGAATGCTTTTTAATTCAATTGATATACTGTGCAAATCTAGAACTTTCAGATGCCTTCTAATCCATCCACAGGGCCTCCATGTGCCTTTCATTGTATTTAAGAGCCTCTGGAGCGTCTTTGGAGCACCCTCAAGGTACCTCTGAGTGCCTGTGCATAAAGCTATTCCTAATCCAAGGCATACAGCTGCAGTCACACCCAGTGGTATACAGGGGCATTCTGGTGTGCAGCAAGCCTTTCCAAGTGCCTTTTGATGTATCCCAGAAGTGGTTTTGACTCCTCAGTTCACTGAGTCACCTGATAACCTTTTTGTTCCCTCTGTTCTTGTGCATCAAACTACAGGGACAGGTAATGGCTGCTTTTAGCTTCTGCTGTTTATAGCTTTGTCTTACTTCACCTGAGAGTGTTATGGTGAAAACACTGTCCTTGAGCCTAGCCAGGAAGCTGGGCACTGCATCACTGCTGTTCTAGTCTGAGCAACAGACATCTTGATTGTATTATAATGGAATAAGAAAAAACCAAAATAATAGTTTATATGTTTAAATAGACCCATTCTTTTTAAAGCAGAACAATCTTCTGATACACTTTAGGGCTTATACAACATTTACAAAACTGAAGAGTGCCAGGAAAGGAACAGAATGGTAGCAGAAGTAAAAATTTCTATTGAGCACCTAAACTAAACTGCCCAACAATTTCAAATGAAAAACACTTATGACTCATTCAGTTCAGAAATGCAGATTTTATTTCAAACAGCAGCACATACATACAACATTTTCAAAATATACATATCTGAAAACAAGAGACTGCATTTCATTAACCACCTTGCTGTGGTTTATCAGCTGTTGAATTATCTTTGGAACCATGTGGAATTTCTGCAGCGCAGCCTTCCTATGAGTTGGATGCTCTCATGTTCCATCACTGGTATCATTGTGCAATATAACAGTAACCACAGGTACCTCACAGAAAAGAACCCACACAGCTTGTCTGTTTACTATCACCTGGAAGTTTCAGCTACCCAAGTATTTTAAATACAGAAATGTTATTTTTGACAGGTATGGCAAATCATAAACTTCTGGGAAACACTTAATGCATGTCACAGACAAATATGACTGGCTGTATACATCTCTGAAGGAAGGTTCCTGAACCAGGACTAATTCCAACAGAAGCAACATAGCAGCATTTTGGAAAGAAAAAAAGACAACTTTTGCTAAACTCCTTCCCTTTTATTTAGATGCAGAATGAAGATTAAAATAATCAAAGGTTGCTTACATTTCTGTATCTTTAAAAATACGATTGCATTACCAATTTTTTTGTTTTACCACAGCTTAAGAAGTGTCAGAATATGCTACATATAAATATCCTAACCCATCCACCATTTATTAATTCACCATTTATTTATTTTCTACATAAATCTGCTTAAAATATTATTTAAATATAACATCTTACTAGGAAAAAAAATACATAATCAGAAGATTCAGCCTGCAGCTAATTTTCAATGCACTAGAACACAACAAAGCTGCTCAAATTATGGCAAAAAAATTTGTTTTCTTATGGTGGGGGTGTGCGTGTTTGAAAAACACATGCAAAGAGCTTAAGAATAAATGGTGATCACTTCACGTCCACTGCCTCGGACTAGGAGAACTCTATCCAGACCTTCTGTCAGAACTTCCAGAAATTCCATGTCTGAAATACTATTTGGTCAAGGAATTTATTCACAAGAGAAACAAAACAGCTAGTAATCTCAAAAAGTCTGACATATAATGCAAAAGTAGAGTTCAACAATTTCATCAAATAGTTTTTCTCTGTCAGCCTTTACTACCCTGCTACCTGGTTATTCAACTGGAAGTGAGGCCTAACTTAGGGGAAATGCCTTGTTTTGCCCTGTTCACCTACAAAAAAAGATAATAGGAAATTTAAAAATTATTTCAAAGTTAAGAAATGCATTATATCAATAACCCCCCCTCACCACCACTATCAAGATTTTTTTTTGTAACTCTCTTCATGTCATTTTCTTAAAGGCAGACTTAGGCTGGCCATACTTAGTAATGGTTATCCTAACAGGTAATGGCAGAATCACAAAAATGAAATGCTCAGTTTCAAGAAATATGGAATCAATACAGTGGAGGATACAGTTTTCATCCCCTTTTCTGTTTTTAGGAGGTCCAGGCATATTCAGGAGAACCAGCTGAGCATGCTGTGATTTATTAAGCACTACTCCATTGAGCTTCACAGCAGTGTGCATTCTTCTCACATTTGACTGATTTCTAGCATGCAAAGAAACATTTTTAAGCATTGTCATAATACTTATGTAATTGAATCATATTTATTTGAAATTCTAAGTATGTAAAACAAGCTATTTTCATGGATACTAGAATCTGTACATATTCAAAATAAATAAAATGCAATACCTTTGACAAGAACATTTAACTCTGAAATTCAAGCAGTTCTAAGTAAATTGTCAGAATACACAAATCTTCCAGTTGTCAATTATCTTTTACCAAGATGAATCAAAACCTTGGTTTCAATAGAAATTAAAGGTCAGAAGAGTTTTTAAAACTGTCCAGTTCACTGACTTATATAAAAAGTAACTAGATGTATACAAGAATTTCCAAACAATGAAATTATAGGAATACAATGGTAAGATCATAGTATTTATGTTGTACAGTACAAGATTTTACTCGTGCTCCTTTGGAAACATTACAAAATTCTATAAGCCAGTGAAGAAAATTCAGAAACACCATAGAATTTTGAAAAAATTACTAGCTTCTCATATCGTAAGACTAAGGCAGTAAGTAGTGAACTAAAATTGAGCCTATTCCCTTACACTACCAACAATACTTAGTTGGTTTTTTTTTTTTGTTGCATCTACAAATATAATCGTTGTAGATTTGTGCACAAGAAGACAAAACTGCTAGGATTTCAAAAATGCTTAGTTGTTAGTGTCTCTCTTGTATGGTTTAGGTTTTTTTCACAACAAAATAAAAGAACAGTTTCCTTACAGTTCCTGAGAAAATATCAATGTAAAGTTAGCCAAGGCTGGAAATGAGTCATATACTACAGTGTGGCCAAAATATCCAAACTCTACCTTGGTCCATTTATCTAAAACATCTGATTTTTTTTTTAATAGTTAAAAGGCATTTGGCCTGAAATTTAGTGGCCAGTGGAAACCAGCGTTATCAATTAAATTGATTCTTCATTCTCTGCCACCTCCCATCTTCCCCCTACAAGAGAATGACATTTCTAAAACTGAGTTCATCAGTCCTCCTAAGGGTTTTCTATCACACTGGCCATCTATCCTAGGAACCAACTGTACAAAACCATATGTGGAACAAATGCTTGAAGCTCTGTTTTTTAGAAGCAGAACTGCATTTTGAGAAGACCAAACAAGAACCATGAAGAGAGGCAAGACTGTGTAACTGAGATGTATAAATACTGAAGCTGAAACATTGTTAAAGTAAAAATTAAATGCAGGGTGTAACTTCGTGACAGAGTGGGTAAAAATTCAGAACTAAAATAAAGGCTTGTGTTGTATAAAATGTGAACTGAAGCTGACTAACATCACTTATCCTTCAAGCACTGGTAGAACTGAAATTATACACAGTAGAAAAAGAAAACTTCCAAAATTTTCCTAAGAAGCTCAATTGGTTAAGCAGATAAAATTAAGAAAATGCTGAACTCTGAAAAAAGGAGCAGTCAAGTGAGTTCCACTCAAGAGATGTAGTATCCCATTTCTGTGTGCTGTCATACCCAACTGACGTTATTTCTACACATGCATTGGTTAGTGGAAGGCAGGCAAGAACTGACTTTTGATGAAACATGAAAGTTCCCTTTGTGGACAAATATTCCTTATTGTCCAAGTAGTTATAGCACAATGGAAGGCTATTGTTTCAGAATAAAAATATATTAATTTTTTAATGTAGTTAATTAGAACACTAAATATTATGCTAGTGCAAAGGAATACTGTCAAATTTTATATTCTAGAACTAGAACATGTTTGGTGACTTACCTTGAATAGAAAGTTGATAATATTTAAGAGAAGATTAACAAGTCACAATGATAAATATTTTTTCAGTGACGTGCTAAATCACAGTATATTAAACAAGGAACAAAAGAATACATGCATTGCAAATTACGATTTAGCAGCATGCATACAATGTACAAGATCACAAGAATCAGAGAATCTAGACTATGTTGTTTAAGTGAAGTGAAATCTAGACTTACAGATTTCCCCATTCTCTATGTGAAAGGAAAGCAAATTCATAGGAAAAAAAAATTATGCCATCAGGTACATTTTAAAGTCAACAATATTAATATACTGTACAGGCACACCAAGTTTGAACTGTAATTTCTACCCCAACTACACATAGTAGCTTTAAAATAATAGTATCTGAAATCAGTGTCTTGCACAATTCTAAAGTAATAAGAAATGTTTCAAAGATATTACTTACAAAACCCCCTAATGATTAGAGTATAGTGCAGCCCAGGACAATGCTTTAGAGCATGAGCACAATAATTTTTGCAATGTGCAGAAGGCAAACTCTTTCTAAAGAGCTCAAAGCAAACCCACGAAACAATTTAGGTACTAAATTTAAATATGCTTTCTAAGTGCATTGCCTACAAGTCCTAGATTAAAGATGTATTTTATTCAGACAGAAAAAAAATTAAACTATGTTTCTAAGTGCATTCTTCCAGTACTAAGAAAAGATGCCAGTGCTTAAAATCACAACATGAGGAAACAAACAAGCTGATTTCCTTCTGTCATTGTTTTTGTGTCTACTACATTGGTATGACGTGGGGAGTAGCTCTTCTCTATTTAAGAAAAAGACATTAAAGAGTATTTAAACAGTAAATACTTAATATAACAAGACATATATATTTACACAAGTTTTATATTTCTTCTATTTACAGGATGAGGGCTGAATGTCCATTAAAAAAACTAACCAATGAAAAATAAAAACCAACTCCCCTCTCTTCCCAACAAAACACCACGCACACCCAAAAAACATGTACCCAAAATCAAAAACACAAGCTAAATGTCTTGAAAGACTATCTGTTTCTTTGGTACTCCCTCTAATACCAAACAATAAAAATACAGGGACATATACACTAATTTTTCACCCACAGGAAGAAAGAAAAAGTTATCATTAAACTTTTTAACATATATGCTTTCTAGTACAGTCCAGAAGCTGTGTTTACAGCTTGAAGTCTGTCATACTTAAACTTCACTCACAACATTCTTGTGAATGACTCTTTACAGTCATTCCACCCAAGTCCATGCTATTTTTATAAGGATACCATTTAAGTTAAGTGCATGAAAAGATTGTTTTTGTATTCTATTTTAAATAAAGCAGAATCTCTTAAAAACAAAACCCAGATAAACAACCTACTGGAACCCTCCTCCCACCCCCCATTAATACACACAATGAAACGAAAAGCTCCAAATACCACATGCATACTTACGGCTTCATGTTGAAAATGTCCTTAAAGCTAGATACATTTGAATCCTTGTTTTTATGCTTTTCCACTGAAAACTTTTCTTTAGTCCAGGTCATTTGCACTTTTTCTGGCGCAGCAGCAGCCACACTTGCTTCAACTGCTGGAGCAGAGCGTGAGGCAGTGTTTTTATCATGGATCAGCTGGGCCTGGCCACGAAACAAACAATCACCCCAAGATTCAGCCAAAACCAGCATTTGTAAATTACATGTTATTAAAATTTTGAAAAGGAATTTCACAGCAGTAGAACCAAAGAAGCTAAGGAGAAATGTACCTTATTTTGTGAACAAATATGAGACTCTTGTGACTTCAGCATGAAGTGAAATTGCTTGTAAAAATGTACTTATTTGTTTATATTTGCAAGACTACATCTTACCTGGAATATTACTTTTGTAATGAACTAAAGTGAGGTTGAATTCCACCAGAGAGTACTTTATTAACATCAGGGTGTTTTCCCAATGAAAAACCTGAAAGCCAGTACTCTCATTGTTCACAAGTTACATTATATTCTCATATACTGTTGTAAACATTTTCCATTTGACATGCCTTTAGCTGAACTACCACATGACTCTTGTGATGCCAGTATAGGACTGGCTGAATTGAAGACTAGCTATAGATTTAGATTATTAAATTAGATTATTTATGCCTGCAAGAGCATAGTACATAAATCCAACCAATCTAACCATGAAGGGGTCTTCTCTTCCCTTTTATCAGTAGAAACTCAAATCAACTTCAAGAACACAAAAGCACATACTCATGTGGGAAGAATATTATGTTTTCTATTTTCTATTCCCCTTGCTTCTTTGGAAGAAAAAAAAATTAAATATTTAACACATTATTTACTTAATTTCCCTCATAATACTTTGTTGATAGGCTTCTCTATTTCCATCAAATGCAACACAAATACAGTACCTGAGACTCGAAAAACTGAAAGTGAATTGGTATTTGGGGGCAGGATTCTTTTTGTGCTTTGGAGTTTTCTGTTTGGAGGTCATATTTCTATTTTCCTGTGA
Organism: Notiomystis cincta; assembly: GCA_013398075.1. Taxonomy (NCBI): domain Eukaryota; kingdom Metazoa; phylum Chordata; class Aves; order Passeriformes; family Notiomystidae; genus Notiomystis; species Notiomystis cincta. Next base: position 25,462 of record VZRX01013337.1, on the reverse strand, counting down.
TTGTTTTTTTGTTTGCTTTTTGTTTAAGATATTTAACAGTTCTGAACACTATTCAGAGACTTATTAAATCATGAGTTGAAGCTCCTGTTCCATTTGGGAACCTCAATTATTCATGTTAGATATGGTCATGGTCCCTCCACTTATCTGCTGATTAAGAATTTCATGTAGGTCAATAAAAAGCATGAATAAAACCTAAGCAGTTGAGAATACTACTTAGGTTCTCAGAAAATGCAATTCCTCTAGTGGTTCACAAACTGTAATTGCAAGTGGTTTTAAATGCCTTTGAGCTTTTTTATATTCCCTAAATTATTTCCTAGTCCCTATCCTTCTGGATTCCCAAATTCTGGAGTTCAGTTCTGAGGTTCACATATATATCATAGTTTGATGGTCTTCCTACATTCACAGGTGATTAAATGATGAGTCAAGACCACAAATCAGAAGTTACTGTGAATACAATTCTATCATGAGAATGAAAAAAGCTAACAAATACATGCCAATATTGCAAATGCCATGCAGCAGTATCTGATGAACTAAAATTTCAAAGGCACAACTGTAAGATGAGTTCAGTACAACTATGCTTAATTGGAATAAAATTTGCCATTTTTGAAAGACAGTGAGACCAAGAGAAATTCTGGACCTATAATACAGGTTTATAAAAATGCAAAAGCAACAAAAGCACATTTTTGTTAGTGCTATTTTGATACTAAATTCAATTAATGAAACACAACACATTGCTCTCTCATTCCATGAAGAAAGGGAAATACAAAGGTATACAGCACTTCTACAAACTAGGCTACACATTTTAGATATGAGCAACACTTCAAGCGCATCACATCAGTCCATTTCTTTTCAATGACACCATGCAGAATGCAGTAATGACATATATGGGCTAATAATGGCTTGCAAGTAAGCACAGAAATCTCCTTAAAAGACCTAGGATATCAATACAGTCTCCAAGAATCTTCAGTACTTCAGCAGAGGAACTATAAAGGAAGTCAATGGTTTGTGAAAGAATAAAATATGTTTATTAATGTAATACCTTGCTTCTGGCTCTTAAGAAAACACGAAGTCTCAGAACTATGTTTCTTTTATGGAAAAGAAGTGTGAGAAAGAGAACATAGTTCACGTCACAAAGCATCATCTAGGTAAGATAATGAATTTAGAAAAATTAAAAACTGCTCTATAACAATGAATTATGAAGTTGTTCACGTGTAGTTCAGTTTGCAATAGTGGCACTTGAAGTGTTGCAATGGAAAATATGTCTAGTCATAGTCAGCACTATGCCCAACTACCTCTTCCTCTTGATAATCATTAGTCAGCAGTGCCTGAGCATCTTGCACAATGGACAATGGACTGGAGTAGCTTTTTCTTCTAATTGAGCCTCGAGACTCATCTGTGATGCTCTGAATCTGGGACAAAAAGGTTACCAATGACAAAAAAAAGGCTACAGAAAAAAGCAGGTATCATATTATTCTTCATTTTAATAGATGAGATGTGGTATCAGCTTCTAACTCTCTTTTTAGAATGTTTAGTAGTTAGTTATGGTGGAAACATGAAGCCAACTGAGTCCTTTGGTCTCTATGGGAAATTCAAATATTCACTTGTTTGTGAGGGTCACATCCTTTCATATATGTATATACTCAGGTGAATTTTTTTACTCAATTACAAGCAAAAGCATGAAAAAAATTAAAGCCTGCAAGAAAGCTACTTTACAACTGTAAAAAACTAATGATTCACAAACTATAATTGTGCTCCTCACCTGCACGCAACCAAATTTCTGCCAATCTTACCTAACAGCAAAACCCGACACATTTTGGTGGTGGAAAGGATTATAACCTTCTCACCACTCCCATTATCACTGCCTTGTCCAAGAGTCCTTAGTGAGGATTAACCAGAGAAAGAAGCCAACAACCAACAAAAAGGGAAGCAAGAAAGTGAATGATGCTCTACATTTTCTTTCCCCTTTGTAGCACTATTGGCTAAGTCAAATAAATAAATGTTTGCCAGTTACACCTAAGTTGCCTATCTTCTGCTTTGTAGGCACATATATTTACACCTGAATAGAAGCAAATTGACCAAGTTTTCAAAAAAAGGTATACAAAAATCTGGTGAGTCCTCGATCCCTAGTTCCACAAAAAAACCCAGAGGCAAGATTAAATCAGTTGTGTTTCTAAAAAGTGACGGGAGAAGGGAGGGTGAGGATGAGTGCTCAGGGATAAAAGCATACCTATGACTGAAACAGCAAAAAAGACACTGTACAAAACCAAATTCTCCTCTTTGGGAAGGTCTGAGTATCATTTGAAGGCATAAATGCACAAAAGTGAGGTAATCTTAGCAGTAACAGGAAACCAAATTACACTCACTGTTCAAAGTTGGAATACCAGGTTATATTTTAATGCCTGGAGACAGATAATAAAAAGAAAAGCAATGCTAATTTGAACTAGTGATACTAATAAAAGAAATGTTTTGGAGGTCAGCAAAAAAAATGAAGAGAATGGCTCAGCTCATTTAAGAAAAGATTATCAGAGTAAGAATGGGCTTGGCATATTGAGGGCATATACTAAACTTGTAGCTCCAGAGAAAGTGAAGACATAAATAAACCACATTTTCTTATGAAACTATGAAAGAACAAGCTAGATTTAGATATCCTGATCAGAAACAATAGATGGATAAAATTTTTATTTTTGGATAAGGCAATAAGTACTAGAGGTTCTTGGAATTCTCAAGGGTTTTACTTCAGACCCTGAAATAAATTCAGTGGTATTCTGAACGTCTCAGATTTTACCCAGAAGAAGAAAGAAGAAACTGAAGCAATAATGGTGTTGGTAAAGTTCAGATAAAAGTGAATAATAAAGAAAGAAAATTATATGGAGGGAATACAAAGAAATAAAAGCTTCCAAGCAAACAATACTCTGAAGTATAGTCCAGATTCCAACCAGCTCAGAGCTGAGGAGAAATTATTCCATCTCCTCTGCAAGTTATGTGCTATAGACTACAGAGCACTAGCTCCTACTATTCATGTGGAAGTTAAATCCTTGAAAATCTACAACAGATAAATCACTCAAACTCCACTGGAAAAATACTAAATAAAGAAACAGTAAGACTGAATAAGATGTACAGAAAGGTTTGGTTTTTTACTGGAAAGATGTCAGGCAGGCTCAAATTGAAAGAAAATTACTATGACATGGATAAGAAAGAGGATTTACAGCATCACATCACTGTAACAATAGTAGGCATCTTTAGTAACCTTAAAAAAATCCTATGAGGTGGAAAAATGAATAGAGAGAAGAGGAAAAAGAAAAGGAAAAAAAAAAAACATGAAAAACCCTAACTCCTTGGACTTGTATGATTAACACCAAAACCGAAAAGGCATAAGAAAAAAAATCTAGCTGTTTTACAAATAAGCAATTAAACACAGTAGAGTTCTCTTATTTGCCATGGGGTGGAAATCATTTATGTGATGGCAAAGCCATCTTCAGCTATCTTCTACATCACTAAAAAGTCTTTATAATACTGAAAGAGTGAGCAGAATAGATGACAAAGGAAAGGACTTGTAAGTTACAAATATTCATTAAAATATAGCTGAATGAAGCTTGTTGCTACAATGTGCAAAATAGTAAGGACAGGGGAGCAGTAAAACCATTAATTTCCATCTTGATATTATAGAATTATAGTTTGTTGGCCTAATTTGATACCAGAATGAAATCAGTTGATTCATAAAACATTCAAAATAATGCAGAAACGAAAACACACTCAGTGTGATTTGAGCAAATTTGTATTATATTGTTTAATAAGGTGTATTTATAAGTCATATGAGGAGTGGCTCAGGGAGGTAGGGTTCTCTAATATAGAGAAAAGTAGGCTCAGGAAGGACTTTCTCACTCTATTCAACTATCTGTAAGATCTCTATAATGAGGTGGGGGTCGGTCTCTTTTCCCCAGTAACAAGTTACAGGACAAGAGGAAATGGCCTTAAGTAGTACCAGAGGATGTATAGATTGGACATAAGGAAAAATTTCTTCATGGTTAAGGTTATCAAGCATTTGAATGGGCTGTCCAGGGAGGTGGCTGAAGTTGAGGTCCCTGAAGGTATTTAAACAACATGTAGATACAGCACTTAGGGACATGGTTTAGTGGTGGACTTGGCATTGTTAGGTTAGTGGTTGGACATTACTTAAAGGTCTTTTTCAACCCAAATGATTCTATGATCCTAAGACCAAATCACAATCAAAGCTAATCAGTCCAGCTGCATAATCATGAACCTTAGCTACTGATGTCAAGTTTGAAAAGGCTCTGAATGTGTTCCCCACTGATGCTCAAGTGTTTTGCTAATTAACAGTTGCACTCTACAAGAACAGGAAAACTCTTAAAATCTGTTTAAATAAAAAATTTATTTCTTTCCTCACATAACTTTAAGCTTGCAAGTAAAACTAGTTGTAGAGAAACACAGAATGCAATTATGAGTTTTGGACTAGTTAGAAACTGATTAGAAGCCACAGCCAAAAGAAAGTTCTTTCAGATTTTTCACAGAATATCCTGTCAAGTCTAAGTTCCTACCTCCCTTTCTCTTTCATTCTTTGATAGCTGCATCTGTTTTAGCATCTGAGATCGCTGTTCCATCTTAAGTGTCTTCTCATATGTGAACGCAGAAATATCATTTTCAAACTGCAAAAGAAATTGGCATTAGAAACATCAGAAGAAAAGTACTATTTAGAAGAACAATATTTAGACAGTCTCTTTCATACCTGTATTCATTCAGTGGTCCTGGATGTATTCATGGCATTAGAGTAATTCTACACATATAACTGATCAGTCACTTCTGTCCTCATTCTTAAAACTTAATCATCAAACAGCAATTTCTTACAGTGAACTATCCTACTGTAACAATATTACTGTGGTTTTACCTAAATTTTAGGTAGTTGGAACAGATTTTCTACTATTCTCTTACAACTAGGCTCCAGAATTGAGAGTTAAAAACACTTATTTAAACTAGATCTGCATTGCTGCTAACTGAGCATGTGTGTACACTTGCTTCCTTAAAAACTGTCCAGAGGCACAAATAACACATTATCCTTTCATCAGTGAGAAACGTTCATAAACAGAAGCTATTAGCAAGAAATTCTGGCATATATTCTCACATTGGCTCAAAACTCAAATTCAGCATAAAAATCTATAGCAGTCACCTGTGTTGTCACTGACTTGTAACATATCTTTTATCCTGCGGAAGATTCTCAGAATTAAATATTACCCACAGAGGAAAATAGGAAGTTGTATTTCTGTAGTGGTTTAACCCCAGCCAGCAACCAAGGCTCATACAGACTCTCACTCACCCTCCCACAAGTGGATTTGGGAGAGCATCAGAAGGATAAAAGCTAGAGAACTCTTGGGTTGAGATAAAGACAGTTTAATAGGAAAAACAAAAACTGTGCACACAAGCAAATCAAAACAAGGAATTAATTCACTGCTTCTCATGGGCAGGTCCCCATCGTGCATAATAGCTTCTTGGGAAGACAAATGGCATCATTCCAAACATTCCCACCTTCTTCCTTCTTCTCCCCACCTCATAAGGTGTATGATGAGCATGATGTTGTATGGTCTGGAATATCCCTTAGTCAGTTTGGGACACCTGTCCCAACTGTGTCTCCTCCCAACCTCCCCCAACTTCCTTGCCCGTGTGGCAGTATGAAAAGCAGAAAAGATCTTGGTTCTGTGTAAGCCCTGCTCCACAATAATAAAAACATCTCAACATTATCAATGCTGTGCACAGCACAAATCCAAAACACAGCCCCATACCATCCACCATGAAGAAAATTAACTCTACTCAGCTGAAACAATCACAACTTTCTATACTGTCTTCTGCTCAAAATCCAACCAATCCTTTTTATGGCACTCTGTGTTCTTTCAACTGTACGTGACACAGCATTTTAAACTTTCATATTTAGTAGTCTAAACAAAGAACAGTAAATTTTTCACAAGTAATTTTTTCCCTAAGTAAATAAAATAATTCTCAAAATTGTTTTATGCTTGATTAGCATGATAAACCTTGTAATAAATTCTGGTGATTCTAGAAACTTGTGGTGGAAACAGTTCTAGAAACAGTTTTGAACCAGTTTACTCATCGTCATCCCACTTCAGAATGTGTAAAAGTTTTGGTTGATTTTTTTTTTCCCTATGAGTCTTACTTTGGACATTATGCTAGTCATGTTTTAGTGCTGGAAATTACATCCTTAGTTTCCAAAAAAAATAGGCCTAGACAGAGTATTGCTTTCATTCTCTCTCTTAAACAGTTTATGACTCATGGGAAAAAAAGGAAAAAAAAGTTACAAAAGGAAAAACGTTACAAAATTAATTTTGTCACTACCTCGACTTGTGAAACTGTAGCTATACTGTCTTGATGTTCAGAGCTGGCAGAGGCTGGTGTTGCCAAACACAACTCTCATTTAAGCCTAGGAATTCCTTATTCCAGAAAGGAATTCTTACAGCAGTTGGAGACATAGACAAGTCCATCCTGTCTCATACCATATGTCATAGCTTATTAGATTAAGCACATTCAGCCTTCCATTTCACTGCTTGCTAAAAATGCAAGTTTTTTCCTTCCTGAATGAACCAGCTCTATCAACTAGTCCTCATAAATAAAGTAAGAATTAACATATCAAACATCTCAAACTCTATTTGACAAACCCATTAAACTCACCACCATATACACTAGCATTGCAACATGGTAAGAAAACGATTGCTTAACTTCTTATTCTTTGTGGGATTGCAATCTTTCAATTTCTATATTTGGGCTAATATCTCTTTATTTGAAAAAAGATCTGTTTTCCCAAGTTTAGTCCCAGTTGCACCTTAAAAATATATAGTAACAAACCATTTCAACAACTTCCACTTGAGCATTCAGTCTAAGGTGGTATAAGAACATCTGAAGATCCTTCTTCATTTGAATGCTGTTATCATCCATTTGAGCGACGGTGAAGATACGCATTTTACATTTTCTCCAAACCTACCAAAAAGATACATTACAACAGTTTGTAACACTGTGATTGCTATTGCCATGCATAATTTGAACACGGTAAAGGAGTATTTAATTAGATAGGCTTAGAACCATTTAGTGCTACAAAATTAAATCCCTGCCATTTTCTGTCATCCTTGCCTTGTGCTGTCGAAGGAGAAAAGGCAGCAACATCAGCATACCACCATCATGAACAATCCACCACACATCTATATTTCCTTCACTAAAACGTTCCTGATTTGATGGAAATAAGTCAATGTTTTTAGCCACCAAAAGTGCTTGCTGAGCTGCAGTTGTTTCTCGTACAATATCTGTAAGGGAAAAGAAGACATTTAATCAAGAACTCCTAGTTTTCATACACAGATTTTGCTTTTGATTTAAATTCAAAAGTTTAAACCCTCACATATTCTGCTGAGGCAAAAGAGGAATATCCTAGGTATCTTGGCCAAAAAGAAATATCCTGGGTGTCTTGGCCCTGACAAGGTTAATTCTTGCAGTAGCAAAGAGGTGTGTGGCTAGGACCTGGAGGTTATTCTACATTGCTTCATGCCACAGCTGAAAGCAGAGGGGAGTATCTTCCAAAGAGATGGGGTTCCTTCTTGGTCAAATAAGCATGGTGCTGATTCTGAGCTGGAGGGAGTGGTTGGGAGGCACCAGTTCCAAGGCAGAGGGAGTGGATGGGGTGGCATGCGATCAGGTGGAACTTCATGGTGAGCATTTTGCATGTGCATCATTCTCTCTTTTGTACACCTTTTGTTATTAACATGTTGCTGTTTCTAGTAAATTGTTCTTAACCTGTGATCTTTACCATTTTTGCCTCCAGTTCTCCCTCTCCAAACAGCCACAGGGGAAGAGGAAAGGTGAGCAAGCAGCAGCATGATTTGGAGTGTGTCAGTGGGAACACTAAATTGGGGAGTACTATTTCTAAGCCACAACAGTCTTTATTTGGCATCTGAGGTGAGGCACAATGGGTTGAGATAAAAACAAGACTGCTCAGAGCGAGTTGGAAACAAATTTGATCTAGGCATTTTTTGGTTTAGGTATGGAGCCACTGGTCACAATGTTGCTTGATCTGTTCATGTGGGAGTGATACCTAATCCTGTATATATTCCTGTATGTGCTCATCATGATATTTTTTGGAGTAGGAAGAGGGATCAGGATTTCTTTGCTGATACACTGTGGGATGTCAGTTTATGACATGATAACATCAAGAGTAATGACAGTCATTTGGAATGTATATTGACTTCTTCTATTCTTACCTCGGGCACTACCTTTGCATGTTTACTAATCATACACACTCTAGGGGGTGGGACACAGGGGAGGAGAATTTTCCCCAGCTTTTCGCCCCCTTTTCCTGACCTTTTCCCCCCCCTTCAGCCTGTTACATTCTAAGAATTCCATTTGGATATTAAGGAAATCATATTCTTGGTGCTAAGAGTGAAGGAGTTTTCTAGGGAGGTTATTCAGAGATCTGCCCTAAGGATGTATAGTCATGAGCAACATGTAAGGTGGGAGAAAAAGGGCCAGTGTTTGAAGGATTATTCTGCTCAAACGGTTTGGAACTTCACTCCGGAACAACTATAGGACCCTGGTAAAGTGACAGAATAATTGAAAGAAAATGCTGTGGCAATTCCAGGGAGGTGTGAAGTTTTGCAACATGCTGGCCCTTGGCATTTATTGGACATTCCTCAATAATAGTCTCAGAGGGAAGAGGAGGAAAGCAGACTGACAGGCACTGTGGCCACTCAAACTGCAGCTGTACCAGAGGAACCACCTGTGCCAGTAGCAGTTGCCCCTACATACAAAAAGAAATCCAAGACAAAATCAGTTCACTTAGNCTTAACTTCTTATTCTTTGTGGGATTGCAATCTTTCAATTTCTATATTTGGGCTAATATCTCTTTATTTGAAAAAAGATCTGTTTTCCCAAGTTTAGTCCCAGTTGCACCTTAAAAATATATAGTAACAAACCATTTCAACAACTTCCACTTGAGCATTCAGTCTAAGGTGGTATAAGAACATCTGAAGATCCTTCTTCATTTGAATGCTGTTATCATCCATTTGAGCGACGGTGAAGATACGCATTTTACATTTTCTCCAAACCTACCAAAAAGATACATTACAACAGTTTGTAACACTGTGATTGCTATTGCCATGCATAATTTGAACACGGTAAAGGAGTATTTAATTAGATAGGCTTAGAACCATTTAGTGCTACAAAATTAAATCCCTGCCATTTTCTGTCATCCTTGCCTTGTGCTGTCGAAGGAGAAAAGGCAGCAACATCAGCATACCACCATCATGAACAATCCACCACACATCTATATTTCCTTCACTAAAACGTTCCTGATTTGATGGAAATAAGTCAATGTTTTTAGCCACCAAAAGTGCTTGCTGAGCTGCAGTTGTTTCTCGTACAATATCTGTAAGGGAAAAGAAGACATTTAATCAAGAACTCCTAGTTTTCATACACAGATTTTGCTTTTGATTTAAATTCAAAAGTTTAAACCCTCACATATTCTGCTGAGGCAAAAGAGGAATATCCTAGGTATCTTGGCCAAAAAGAAATATCCTGGGTGTCTTGGCCCTGACAAGGTTAATTCTTGCAGTAGCAAAGAGGTGTGTGGCTAGGACCTGGAGGTTATTCTACATTGCTTCATGCCACAGCTGAAAGCAGAGGGGAGTATCTTCCAAAGAGATGGGGTTCCTTCTTGGTCAAATAAGCATGGTGCTGATTCTGAGCTGGAGGGAGTGGTTGGGAGGCACCAGTTCCAAGGCAGAGGGAGTGGATGGGGTGGCATGCGATCAGGTGGAACTTCATGGTGAGCATTTTGCATGTGCATCATTCTCTCTTTTGTACACCTTTTGTTATTAACATGTTGCTGTTTCTAGTAAATTGTTCTTAACCTGTGATCTTTACCATTTTTGCCTCCAGTTCTCCCTCTCCAAACAGCCACAGGGGAAGAGGAAAGGTGAGCAAGCAGCAGCATGATTTGGAGTGTGTCAGTGGGAACACTAAATTGGGGAGTACTATTTCTAAGCCACAACAGTCTTTATTTGGCATCTGAGGTGAGGCACAATGGGTTGAGATAAAAACAAGACTGCTCAGAGCGAGTTGGAAACAAATTTGATCTAGGCGTTTTTTGGTTTAGGTATGGAGCCACTGGTCACAATGTTGCTTGATCTGTTCATGTGGGAGGTTTAGGTATGGAGCCACTGGTCACAATGTTGCTTGATCTGTTCATGTGGGAGTGATACCTAATCCTGTATATATTCCTGTATGTGCTCATCATGATATTTTTTGGAGTAGGAAGAGGGATCAGGATTTCTTTGCTGATACACTGTGGGATGTCAGTTTATGACATGATAACATCAAGAGTAATGACAGTCATTTGGAATGTATATTGACTTCTTCTATTCTTACCTCGGGCACTACCTTTGCATGTTTACTAATCATACACACTCTAGGGGGTGGGACACAGGGGAGGAGAATTTTCCCCAGCTTTTCGCCCCCTTTTCCTGACCTTTTCCACCCCCTTCAGCCTGTTACATTCTAAGAATTCCATTTGGATATTAAGGAAATCATATTCTTGGTGCNTAGTAACAAACCATTTCAACAACTTCCACTTGAGCATTCAGTCTAAGGTGGTATAAGAACATCTGAAGATCCTTCTTCATTTGAATGCTGTTATCATCCATTTGAGCGACGGTGAAGATACGCATTTTACATTTTCTCCAAACCTACCAAAAAGATACATTACAACAGTTTGTAACACTGTGATTGCTATTGCCATGCATAATTTGAACACGGTAAAGGAGTATTTAATTAGATAGGCTTAGAACCATTTAGTGCTACAAAATTAAATCCCTGCCATTTTCTGTCATCCTTGCCTTGTGCTGTCGAAGGAGAAAAGGCAGCAACATCAGCATACCACCATCATGAACAATCCACCACACATCTATATTTCCTTCACTAAAACGTTCCTGATTTGATGGAAATAAGTCAATGTTTTTAGCCACCAAAAGTGCTTGCTGAGCTGCAGTTGTTTCTCGTACAATATCTGTAAGGGAAAAGAAGACATTTAATCAAGAACTCCTAGTTTTCATACACAGATTTTGCTTTTGATTTAAATTCAAAAGTTTAAACCCTCACATATTCTGCTGAGGCAAAAGAGGAATATCCTAGGTATCTTGGCCAAAAAGAAATATCCTGGGTGTCTTGGCCCTGACAAGGTTAATTCTTGCAGTAGCAAAGAGGTGTGTGGCTAGGACCTGGAGGTTATTCTACATTGCTTCATGCCACAGCTGAAAGCAGAGGGGAGTATCTTCCAAAGAGATGGGGTTCCTTCTTGGTCAAATAAGCATGGTGCTGATTCTGAGCTGGAGGGAGTGGTTGGGAGGCACCAGTTCCAAGGCAGAGGGAGTGGATGGGGTGGCATGCGATCAGGTGGAACTTCATGGTGAGCATTTTGCATGTGCATCATTCTCTCTTTTGTACACCTTTTGTTATTAACATGTTGCTGTTTCTAGTAAATTGTTCTTAACCTGTGATCTTTACCATTTTTGCCTCCAGTTCTCCCTCTCCAAACAGCCACAGGGGAAGAGGAAAGGTGAGCAAGCAGCAGCATGATTTGGAGTGTGTCAGTGGGAACACTAAATTGGGGAGTACTATTTCTAAGCCACAACAGTCTTTATTTGGCATCTGAGGTGAGGCACAATGGGTTGAGATAAAAACAAGACTGCTCAGAGCGAGTTGGAAACAAATTTGATCTAGGCGTTTTTTGGTTTAGGTATGGAGCCACTGGTCACAATGTTGCTTGATCTGTTCATGTGGGAGTGATACCTAATCCTGTATATATTCCTGTATGTGCTCATCATGATATTTTTTGGAGTAGGAAGAGGGATCAGGATTTCTTTGCTGATACACTGTGGGATGTCAGTTTATGACATGATAACATCAAGAGTAATGACAGTCATTTGGAATGTATATTGACTTCTTCTATTCTTACCTCGGGCACTACCTTTGCATGTTTACTAATCATACACACTCTAGGGGGTGGGACACAGGGGAGGAGAATTTTCCCCAGCTTTTCGCCCCCTTTTCCTGACCTTTTCCACCCCCTTCAGCCTGTTACATTCTAAGAATTCCATTTGGATATTAAGGAAATCATATTCTTGGTGCTAAGAGTGAAGGAGTTTTCTAGGGAGGTTATTCAGAGATCTGCCCTAAGGATGTATAGTCATGAGCAACATGTAAGGTGGGAGAAAAAGGGCCAGTGTTTGAAGGATTATTCTGCTCAAACGGTTTGGAACTTCACTCCGGAACAACTATAGGACCCTGGTAAAGTGACAGAATAATTGAAAGAAAATGCTGTGGCAATTCCAGGGAGGTGTGAAGTTTTGCAACATGCTGGCCCTTGGCATTTATTGGACATTCCTCAATAATAGTCTCAGAGGGAAGAGGAGGAAAGCAGACTGACAGGCACTGTGGCCACTCNATGCATAATTTGAACACGGTAAAGGAGTATTTAATTAGATAGGCTTAGAACCATTTAGTGCTACAAAATTAAATCCCTGCCATTTTCTGTCATCCTTGCCTTGTGCTGTCGAAGGAGAAAAGGCAGCAACATCAGCATACCACCATCATGAACAATCCACCACACATCTATATTTCCTTCACTAAAACGTTCCTGATTTGATGGAAATAAGTCAATGTTTTTAGCCACCAAAAGTGCTTGCTGAGCTGCAGTTGTTTCTCGTACAATATCTGTAAGGGAAAAGAAGACATTTAATCAAGAACTCCTAGTTTTCATACACAGATTTTGCTTTTGATTTAAATTCAAAAGTTTAAACCCTCACATATTCTGCTGAGGCAAAAGAGGAATATCCTAGGTATCTTGGCCAAAAAGAAATATCCTGGGTGTCTTGGCCCTGACAAGGTTAATTCTTGCAGTAGCAAAGAGGTGTGTGGCTAGGACCTGGAGGTTATTCTACATTGCTTCATGCCACAGCTGAAAGCAGAGGGGAGTATCTTCCAAAGAGATGGGGTTCCTTCTTGGTCAAATAAGCATGGTGCTGATTCTGAGCTGGAGGGAGTGGTTGGGAGGCACCAGTTCCAAGGCAGAGGGAGTGGATGGGGTGGCATGCGATCAGGTGGAACTTCATGGTGAGCATTTTGCATGTGCATCATTCTCTCTTTTGTACACCTTTTGTTATTAACATGTTGCTGTTTCTAGTAAATTGTTCTTAACCTGTGATCTTTACCATTTTTGCCTCCAGTTCTCCCTCTCCAAACAGCCACAGGGGAAGAGGAAAGGTGAGCAAGCAGCAGCATGATTTGGAGTGTGTCAGTGGGAACACTAAATTGGGGAGTACTATTTCTAAGCCACAACAGTCTTTATTTGGCATCTGAGGTGAGGCACAATGGGTTGAGATAAAAACAAGACTGCTCAGAGCGAGTTGGAAACAAATTTGATCTAGGCGTTTTTTGGTTTAGGTATGGAGCCACTGGTCACAATGTTGCTTGATCTGTTCATGTGGGAGTGATACCTAATCCTGTATATATTCCTGTATGTGCTCATCATGATATTTTTTGGAGTAGGAAGAGGGATCAGGATTTCTTTGCTGATACACTGTGGGATGTCAGTTTATGACATGATAACATCAAGAGTAATGACAGTCATTTGGAATGTATATTGACTTCTTCTATTCTTACCTCGGGCACTACCTTTGCATGTTTACTAATCATACACACTCTAGGGGGTGGGACACAGGGGAGGAGAATTTTCCCCAGCTTTTCGCCCCCTTTTCCTGACCTTTTCCACCCCCTTCAGCCTGTTACATTCTAAGAATTCCATTTGGATATTAAGGAAATCATATTCTTGGTGCTAAGAGTGAAGGAGTTTTCTAGGGAGGTTATTCAGAGATCTGCCCTAAGGATGTATAGTCATGAGCAACATGTAAGGTGGGAGAAAAAGGGCCAGTGTTTGAAGGATTATTCTGCTCAAACGGTTTGGAACTTCACTCCGGAACAACTATAGGACCCTGGTAAAGTGACAGAATAATTGAAAGAAAATGCTGTGGCAATTCCAGGGAGGTGTGAAGTTTTGCAACATGCTGGCCCTTGGCATTTATTGGACATTCCTCAATAATAGTCTCAGAGGGAAGAGGAGGAAAGCAGACTGACAGGCACTGTGGCCACTCAAACTGCAGCTGTACCAGAGGAACCACCTGTGCCAGTAGCAGTTGCCCCTACATACAAAAAGAAATCCAAGACAAAATCAGTTCACTTAGTGAGGGATGAAGAGAAAGGAGAGTACTCACAACAGGAGGAACAGGCAGGGCCAGAGATAATCACCCAATCCCTAGCTCCAGGTGAGCTATGAGATATGCAAAAAAAATTTCAGCCACCAGTCGGGTAGGCTCCTAGTGACTTAGCTGCTTTGATGCTGGGATATTGCTGCCAGTGATACAAAACTAGATAGTAGTGAAGCCAATCAACTGGGATCCCTGACTTGGGATGTCAGCATAGGCAAGGGGATTGGGAAGAAGACAGAAACCCTCAGCCTCTGGAGGCAACTCCTGTCAAACATGAAGGAAAGGTATTTTCTCAAGGATGACCTAGTACTGCAGCTATGCAGNTGTACCAGAGGAACCACCTGTGCCAGTAGCAGTTGCCCCTACATACAAAAAGAAATCCAAGACAAAATCAGTTCACTTAGTGAGGGATGAAGAGAAAGGAGAGCACTCACAACAGGAGGAACAGGCAGGGCCAGAGATAATCACCCAATCCCTAGCTCCAGGTGAGCTATGAGATATGCAAAAAAAATTTCAGCCACCAGTCGGGTAGGCTCCTAGTGACTTAGCTGCTTTGATGCTGGGATATTGCTGCCAGTGATACAAAACTAGATAGTAGTGAAGCCAATCAACTGGGATCCCTGACTTGGGATGTCAGCATAGGCAAGGGGATTGGGAAGAAGACAGAAACCCTCAGCCTCTGGAGGCAACTCCTGTCAAACATGAAGGAAAGGTATTTTCTCAAGGATGACCTAGTACTGCAGCTATGCAGGTAGAACACCATGGAGAAAGGTATCCAGGACCTGAGAGAATTAGCTGTGCTGAAGGTAATCTATAGGGATTCAAATAACAAACAGTCCCCTGTAGATCCAGATGAGGTCTATTGTACACAATCCACATGGCAGAAATTTGTACAGGGTGTGCCATCACTATGTGCCAACTCATTTGCATTGATGTCAATGAAAGGAGAACAAACAGTGCTTCAAGGAACTATCTGATTCCAACAATATGAAGATCATCCTTTTCCCTCCCTAATGACTTGTGCCTTGGCTGTCCAAGACTGCAGACAGATTTGAAAGGCTCAAGCTAGTTAGAGAGGAGATGTCCCATGCCCTGCCAATATGGACCAGAGTCACTGCTATAAGAAGCAAGACTACACTGGAAAAGGATGAGGCTCCAGAACACTTGGAATACATTGATTACATTATCTTGTGAGGCAACACAGCAGAACTTTTTGAGAAAGGGGAGAAGATNTGAGCTGGAGGGAGTGGTTGGGAGGCACCAGTTCCAAGGCAGAGGGAGTGGATGGGGTGGCATGCGATCAGGTGGAACTTCATGGTGAGCATTTTGCATGTGCATCATTCTCTCTTTTGTACACCTTTTGTTATTAACATGTTGCTGTTTCTAGTAAATTGTTCTTAACCTGTGATCTTTACCATTTTTGCCTCCAGTTCTCCCTCTCCAAACAGCCACAGGGGAAGAGGAAAGGTGAGCAAGCAGCAGCATGATTTGGAGTGTGTCAGTGGGAACACTAAATTGGGGAGTACTATTTCTAAGCCACAACAGTCTTTATTTGGCATCTGAGGTGAGGCACAATGGGTTGAGATAAAAACAAGACTGCTCAGAGCGAGTTGGAAACAAATTTGATCTAGGCGTTTTTTGGTTTAGGTATGGAGCCACTGGTCACAATGTTGCTTGATCTGTTCATGTGGGAGTGATACCTAATCCTGTATATATTCCTGTATGTGCTCATC
Organism: Notiomystis cincta; assembly: GCA_013398075.1. Lineage (NCBI taxonomy): Eukaryota > Metazoa > Chordata > Aves > Passeriformes > Notiomystidae > Notiomystis > Notiomystis cincta. The sequence goes on along the minus strand of VZRX01013337.1, from coordinate 9,405 downwards.
ATGATATTTTTTGGAGTAGGAAGAGGGATCAGGATTTCTTTGCTGATACACTGTGGGATGTCAGTTTATGACATGATAACATCAAGAGTAATGACAGTCATTTGGAATGTATATTGACTTCTTCTATTCTTACCTCGGGCACTACCTTTGCATGTTTACTAATCATACACACTCTAGGGGGTGGGACACAGGGGAGGAGAATTTTCCCCAGCTTTTCGCCCCCTTTTCCTGACCTTTTCCACCCCCTTCAGCCTGTTACATTCTAAGAATTCCATTTGGATATTAAGGAAATCATATTCTTGGTGCTAAGAGTGAAGGAGTTTTCTAGGGAGGTTATTCAGAGATCTGCCCTAAGGATGTATAGTCATGAGCAACATGTAAGGTGGGAGAAAAAGGGCCAGTGTTTGAAGGATTATTCTGCTCAAACGGTTTGGAACTTCACTCCGGAACAACTATAGGACCCTGGTAAAGTGACAGAATAATTGAAAGAAAATGCTGTGGCAATTCCAGGGAGGTGTGAAGTTTTGCAACATGCTGGCCCTTGGCATTTATTGGACATTCCTCAATAATAGTCTCAGAGGGAAGAGGAGGAAAGCAGACTGACAGGCACTGTGGCCACTCAAACTGCAGCTGTACCAGAGGAACCACCTGTGCCAGTAGCAGTTGCCCCTACATACAAAAAGAAATCCAAGACAAAATCAGTTCACTTAGTGAGGGATGAAGAGAAAGGAGAGTACTCACAACAGGAGGAACAGGCAGGGCCAGAGATAATCACCCAATCCCTAGCTCCAGGTGAGCTATGAGATATGCAAAAAAAATTTCAGCCACCAGTCGGGTAGGCTCCTAGTGACTTAGCTGCTTTGATGCTGGGATATTGCTGCCAGTGATACAAAACTAGATAGTAGTGAAGCCAATCAACTGGGATCCCTGACTTGGGATGTCAGCATAGGCAAGGGGATTGGGAAGAAGACAGAAACCCTCAGCCTCTGGAGGCAACTCCTGTCAAACATGAAGGAAAGGTATTTTCTCAAGGATGACCTAGTACTGCAGCTATGCAGGTGGAACACCATGGAGAAAGGTATCCAGGACCTGAGAGAATTAGCTGTGCTGAAGGTAATCTATAGGGATTCAAATAACAAACAGTCCCCTGTAGATCCAGATGAGGTCTATTGTACACAATCCACATGGCAGAAATTTGTACAGGGTGTGCCATCACTATGTGCCAACTCATTTGCATTGATGTCAATGAAAGGAGAACAAACAGTGCTTCAAGGAACTATCTGATTCCAACAATATGAAGATCATCCTTTTCCCTCCCTAATGACTTGTGCCTTGGCTGTCCAAGACTGCAGACAGATTTGAAAGGCTCAAGCTAGTTAGAGAGGAGATGTCCCATGCCCTGCCAATATGGACCAGAGTCACTGCTATAAGAAGCAAGACTACACTGGAAAAGGATGAGGCTCCAGAACACTTGGAATACATTGATTACATTATCTTGTGAGGCAACACAGCAGAACTTTTTGAGAAAGGGGAGAAGATAATCCATATCATCTTGGAGGCCAGTTTTGCCATAAAGCAAAGTAAGGTTAAGGGACCTGCCCAGGAAACTCAGATTTGAGGAGTAAAATGGCAAGATGGACATCATCAGATTGCCATGGATGTGGTCAACAAAATAGCAGCTGTGTCCTCACCAAGCAGCAAGAAGGAAGCACAGGCTTTCCTAGGCAGTGTGGGTTTTTGGCAGATGCATATTTCAGAATACAGTCAAATTATAGTTTCTATCATATGACTTGGAAGAAGAATGATTTTAAGTGCGGTCCCGAACAACAAAAGGCTTTTGAACAAATGAAGCAGAAGACTGTTCATGCAGTAGCCCTTGGGCCAGTCAGGACAGGACAGTTTGTGAAAAATGGGCTCTACACTGCAGCTAGGGAGGTTAAATCTTCCTGGAGTTTCTGGCACAGTACCTGGGGAGACTCAACAATGACTCCTGGTGTTCAGGAACCTCGGATACAAAGGATCCAAGGCCTGTTACACACCTACTGAAAAGGGCTACTGGCATTATAACTGGATATTATAAATGGATTCAAGGTTCTTCAGAAGTGATTGGCATCAAAGCACAGCTCCTCCTGGCATTCTGACAGCCTGTGCTGGGCTGGATGTTCAAACAGAAAATCCCTTCCACACATCATGCTAGTGATGTTATGTGGAGTAAGTGGGTCACACTGATCACACAACAAGCTTGAACAGGAAACCNAGGTATCCAGGACCTGAGAGAATTAGCTGTGCTGAAGGTAATCTATAGGGATTCAAATAACAAACAGTCCCCTGTAGATCCAGATGAGGTCTATTGTACACAATCCACATGGCAGAAATTTGTACAGGGTGTGCCATCACTATGTGCCAACTCATTTGCATTGATGTCAATGAAAGGAGAACAAACAGTGCTTCAAGGAACTATCTGATTCCAACAATATGAAGATCATCCTTTTCCCTCCCTAATGACTTGTGCCTTGGCTGTCCAAGACTGCAGACAGATTTGAAAGGCTCAAGCTAGTTAGAGAGGAGATGTCCCATGCCCTGCCAATATGGACCAGAGTCACTGCTATAAGAAGCAAGACTACACTGGAAAAGGATGAGGCTCCAGAACACTTGGAATACATTGATTACATTATCTTGTGAGGCAACACAGCAGAACTTTTTGAGAAAGGGGAGAAGATAATCCATATCATCTTGGAGGCCAGTTTTGCCATAAAGCAAAGTAAGGTTAAGGGACCTGCCCAGGAAACTCAGATTTGAGGAGTAAAATGGCAAGATGGACATCATCAGATTGCCATGGATGTGGTCAACAAAATAGCAGCTGTGTCCTCACCAAGCAGCAAGAAGGAAGCACAGGCTTTCCTAGGCAGTGTGGGTTTTTGGCAGATGCATATTTCAGAATACAGTCAAATCATAGTTTCTATCATATGACTTGGAAGAAGAATGATTTTAAGTGCGGTCCCGAACAACAAAAGGCTTTTGAACAAATGAAGCAGAAGACTGTTCATGCAGTAGCCCTTGGGCCAGTCAGGACAGGACAGTTTGTGAAAAATGGGCTCTACACTGCAGCTAGGGAGGTTAAATCTTCCTGGAGTTTCTGGCACAGTACCTGGGGAGACTCAACAATGACTCCTGGTGTTCAGGAACCTCGGATACAAAGGATCCAAGGCCTGTTACACACCTACTGAAAAGGGCTACTGGCATTATAACTGGATATTATAAATGGATTCAAGGTTCTTCAGAAGTGATTGGCATCAAAGCACAGCTCCTCCTGGCATTCTGACAGCCTGTGCTGGGCTGGATGTTCAAACAGAAAATCCCTTCCACACATCATGCTAGTGATGTTATGTGGAGTAAGTGGGTCACACTGATCACACAACAAGCTTGAACAGGAAACCCCAATTACACAGGGATTTTGGGAGTCATCACAAACTAGCCCAAAGGGGAAAATTTCATAGAAACAGAGGAGGAAAAGGTGACACATGCTGAGAAGGCCCCACTATATAACCAGCTACCTGAAAAAGAAAAGTGTTACGCTCTCTTTACTGATAGTTCCTGTCATATTGTAGAGATACATGGAAAATGTAAACCTGCTGTATGGAGTCCTATGTGGTGAGTCACAGAAGCTATTGAGGGACAAGGTGGATCAAATCAGGTTGCAGAGTTGAATGCCATCCAGGTGGCTTTAAGTATCACTGAACAAAAGAAATGGCCAATGCTTTAGCTGTACACTGACTCATGGATGGTAGCAAATGCTCTGTGGGGGTGGCTAGAACTACAGAAAAAGACCTATTGGCAGCATGGATGTAAATCCACCTGGGCTGCTGAATTGTGGCAAAACATTGCTGCCTGTACAGAGAAGGTGGCTGTATAAGTATGTCATATAGATGCACACACCCCCAAAAGTCACGTTATTGAAGAACACCGCAACAATGGACAGGTGCACTGGGCAGCCAAGAATGAAGTCTGAGCTGGATGTGGACTGGCAACATAGGCTGAATTATTTCTGGCTCAGTGAGCCTATGGTATCTTAGGTCATCAGGAAAGAGATGTAACATACTGATGGGCTTGTGACCAAGAAGTGGACTTAACCATGCACAGTGAGTATGACAGATGCACTAGTTGTGAGCTCCTGCTGCAGCTTGCAACCAGCCCTCCTGCCCTAGAAGACACTTAGGACAAATAGAACCTGCAGTCATGGACTAAATGAACTCAATAGACATTGTGGAGGAATGGATATTGACTGTGGAAATGATACTTGTTCATGATACTTGTTCACACACACACATACATACACATATACATATATATGTATATATTAGTTGGAAGGTGTAGGATCTGGGCATGACATAACTGGTATAGAATATGGGGTGAATAATGTTTTGGTTCTGGCCAGAACAGGATTAATTTTTGCAACAGCCAGGAGGGGGCATGGCTAGGACCCAGAGGTTATTCTATACCACCTCAGATCATTGCCAGAGGCAGGGGTAAGGGAGTCTCTTCCAAGGGAAAGGGGTTTCTTCTGCTTGAATGGCATGGCACTGGTTCAAAGCCAGAAGGAAAGGCTGGGTGGCGCTGGCTCTGAGCCAGAGGGAAGCGGTTGGGGTGGCATGGCTGTGGCTGGGTCAAGCTCCATGGTGGACATTTTTGTATGTGAATCACTCTCTTTTTTTGTTATTAATGCTGTTGCTCTTACAGCTCATTTTCTTATCTCACTGCTGTTTCCAGTAAATTGTTCTTATCTCAACCTGTGATCTTAACCTTTTGTGCCTCCAATTTTTCTCTCCAAAGCAGCCCAAGGGGGGTGGGGGGAGGAGGAAGAGGGACAAACAAGCAGCAGTGTGGTTTGTAAAGTCTCAGTGGGAGCACTAAATTACTGAGTAGCATTCCTAAACAATGACACTGATTTTAGTGACCAATCTGCTTANATCTTCCTGGAGTTTCTGGCACAGTACCTGGGGAGACTCAACAATGACTCCTGGTGTTCAGGAACCTCGGATACAAAGGATCCAAGGCCTGTTACACACCTACTGAAAAGGGCTACTGGCATTATAACTGGATATTATAAATGGATTCAAGGTTCTTCAGAAGTGATTGGCATCAAAGCACAGCTCCTCCTGGCATTCTGACAGCCTGTGCTGGGCTGGATGTTCAAACAGAAAATCCCTTCCACACATCATGCTAGTGATGTTATGTGGAGTAAGTGGGTCACACTGATCACACAACAAGCTTGAACAGGAAACCCCAATTACACAGGGATTTTGGGAGTCATCACAAACTAGCCCAAAGGGGAAAATTTCATAGAAACAGAGGAGGAAAAGGTGACACATGCTGAGAAGGCCCCACTATATAACCAGCTACCTGAAAAAGAAAAGTGTTACGCTCTCTTTACTGATAGTTCCTGTCATATTGTAGAGATACATGGAAAATGTAAACCTGCTGTATGGAGTCCTATGTGGTGAGTCACAGAAGCTATTGAGGGACAAGGTGGATCAAATCAGGTTGCAGAGTTGAATGCCATCCAGGTGGCTTTAAGTATCACTGAACAAAAGAAATGGCCAATGCTTTAGCTGTACACTGACTCATGGATGGTAGCAAATGCTCTGTGGGGGTGGCTAGAACTACAGAAAAAGACCTATTGGCAGCATGGATGTAAATCCACCTGGGCTGCTGAATTGTGGCAAAACATTGCTGCCTGTACAGAGAAGGTGGCTGTATAAGTATGTCATATAGATGCACACACCCCCAAAAGTCACGTTATTGAAGAACACCGCAACAATGGACAGGTGCACTGGGCAGCCAAGAATGAAGTCTGAGCTGGATGTGGACTGGCAACATAGGCTGAATTATTTCTGGCTCAGTGAGCCTATGGTATCTTAGGTCATCAGGAAAGAGATGTAACATACTGATGGGCTTGTGACCAAGAAGTGGACTTAACCATGCACAGTGAGTATGACAGATGCACTAGTTGTGAGCTCCTGCTGCAGCTTGCAACCAGCCCTCCTGCCCTAGAAGACACTTAGGACAAATAGAACCTGCAGTCATGGACTAAATGAACTCAATAGACATTGTGGAGGAATGGATATTGACTGTGGAAATGATACTTGTTCATGATACTTGTTCACACACACACATACATACACATATACATATATATGTATATATTAGTTGGAAGGTGTAGGATCTGGGCATGACATAACTGGTATAGAATATGGGGTGAATAATGTTTTGGTTCTGGCCAGAACAGGATTAATTTTTGCAACAGCCAGGAGGGGGCATGGCTAGGACCCAGAGGTTATTCTATACCACCTCAGATCATTGCCAGAGGCAGGGGTAAGGGAGTCTCTTCCAAGGGAAAGGGGTTTCTTCTGCTTGAATGGCATGGCACTGGTTCAAAGCCAGAAGGAAAGGCTGGGTGGCGCTGGCTCTGAGCCAGAGGGAAGCGGTTGGGGTGGCATGGCTGTGGCTGGGTCAAGCTCCATGGTGGACATTTTTGTATGTGAATCACTCTCTTTTTTTGTTATTAATGCTGTTGCTCTTACAGCTCATTTTCTTATCTCACTGCTGTTTCCAGTAAATTGTTCTTATCTCAACCTGTGATCTTAACCTTTTGTGCCTCCAATTTTTCTCTCCAAAGCAGCCCAAGGGGGGTGGGGGGAGGAGGAAGAGGGACAAACAAGCAGCAGTGTGGTTTGTAAAGTCTCAGTGGGAGCACTAAATTACTGAGTAGCATTCCTAAACAATGACACTGATTTTAGTGACCAATCTGCTTAGAAGAAGAAAAAGCAAAGCCATGGTTGAAGACGGCTGAGAAAACCCACTCCAGATGAAATCAGATATGGAAAAATACTCAATTGTCCACCAGATGTTCAGTAGCACATTTCCTTCACATGGCAAATATATCAGTTATACAGTTGAATTACAAATGCAAATGAGAAAGTCAATAAACACATACCAACAAAATTTTTCCATGAGAAACGGTTTTCTGTTTGCTTCCACGACTGTGGCCATGCCATCAGGACTGTGTTGTGCTTCATCCCTCCTAGACCTGCTGACTGAATCAAATAGGATATTCCATCTCTGAAGTTAGGAGATACCACAATCTGGCAAAATCCTTTAGTTTTTTCTACTCCCATTAAGGCTTTAACGTTCTGCAATAGGAAAATTACACATAGGGAAATACAAATCATCAACACTGATAATTAATACCAGAAGGAGTAACAGCATTAAATAATAGCAAATCTTTATCAACAGCATTAAATAATAGCAAAACTTTATCAACAATGTATAACCAACATGAAAAAATCACTAATTCCAAAAGAACGAACACGATTCTATGAAAACTAGAGCCCAAATTGCTACCTCCCCAAAAGACAGCACACACAGTTTTTTCATTATTTTAATTATTCAGCCTTTTATTTCCAAAGGATGACATGACTAAAAACACACAGATGAAGTAACACTACTTCAGGTAAAGTCAAAACCAGTGACTGACAAAGCCACATATGGTTGGAATGACCAGTCCTTTCTTTTGGAATTGGAAGAGCTTGGAAGTGTGATTGATGACAAGTACTCAAGGAGGCTGCTAAAGTTCCTTAAATACCTTTGACATTAAGAGGCTGATTATTTATCAGCTCCCAACATGGAAAAACATATGTGCAGGAGAAAATTGGAAGCACTGTCCAAATAATGACAGGAAAACCAGACCAGATTAAATATCCCAAACTCCTTTAATTTCAACATGCTCTCCTCCATTTGAACACTGACAAACATGAAGAAACAAATTTAAAAGAAGCATTCAAATCAGTATCAAGCTTGATGGGGGAACATGAGCTTTGGCATTTATTATTTTCTGATTAAATAACTTTAAACCCTCCCACCATTATCACTGACTTGTGTGTGAGATGAACATATTTCAGAACAAAGAACTAATACATCAATATTTTGAATTTTACAAAAACAAAATTTGTCAAAAAACATCAGGAACAGATTTTATCACAGAGTGCCAGGCACTGCCTCAGTTTCACATCAGAAACTCCGTTTAATAGAGAAAAAAGAGTCTTCAGAGAATTTGCTAGCAAAGCTAACAAGTAAGCCTGTGCAAATAATATCCACGAGGTTTACCAGTTTAAATAGATGGGGGGGGTGGGTGTGTGTGTGTTTAAAGACAGACAGAAAAAAATCTTTATTTCTTACAGGTCTCCTAGAAACACCTTCTAGTTTGCAGAACCAGTGAGGCCTCCAGATCAAAACTTTTACAATTCATCTTCATTATTTTAAAAGCAATAGTTTCCTGAATCTTAACACCAGGTCTGACTTTCTAGAGAACCCACAGAGAAATCATTTTCTGTCTCTCAGGAAAACAGCTAAGTTAGGCTATCTACAAATAACATTACAAATTCTTGTGGGTAAACAGTTTCTGTCTAAAGGTTTTTTTTCTGTTTTATTTCATTGGCCTGATTTTGTATTCTTTGTCTTGTTTTCCACTCACACATGTTGATAGCAACACCTTAGTAACTACTTTCACAGCATAGCATGGCGAGACTTTTCAACTTGTTTTCAAGTTAATTGGGCTCTTATATGACCTATTTGACATCACATGAAAAGGTTCTATCTTTATATTTTGTTATTTTAAAAACCACTAAGGATAAGCCTGAATATCAGGAGGAAGAAAAAAAGAAAACTGTGAGGAAATGGGCAGTTAGCTATGTTAGCTAGTCCATTTCAAGATTTCAAATGCTCATCTATTTAAGAGAGATCAGGTCTGAAAAAACCACAGGTGTTTTTACACAGCTTTGAAGACTCCTTGGATCAAAACAGTAGACCTATCAAATGGTACTCTTTTGAACACTGCAGAAATTAACCAATTTGGAAGATATAATGGCAATCAAAACCTACTTTTGGACATTTCAATAAAATACAGAAAACATGATACTTTCTCCAAATGCTTCCCTACTCTATAAAGATAGGAGTTGGAGAATTTGTATAGGCAAGTAAATAGAATTTTTATTATTAAACAAACATTGAAATTAAATTCACTTGTGTTTGTAAGCATAGTTGGATGTAATTTTAAATTATATGACAACTTACTCTTTCTCCTACTTTCTCTGGAGATAAGGTATAAATAGAAAAACAAAATAAAGGATCTGAAGAAGGATCCTGTTCATAGTTTTCTGGCAAAGACTACTCCTAATCTTAATTCTCCTATGTATTTCCAAAAGTATGCAGAAAAATCACATATTGAGGATATTATGCCAAACATTTGCATTTGTTAGTTAAACATTAAATTTTTTGTTAAATATATGCTGTTTTCTTCATTAGGTAATTTGTTAAAACTTGGTGGTGTTTTGTTTGTTTTGGGTTTTT
>VZRX01013335.1:4737-17591 GCA_013398075.1 Notiomystis cincta | reverse complement strand
GGCCCCGGCGCTGATTGGCCCGCGCCGCGCAGGCCCCGCCCCGGGCAGAGCGGCGGGAGGCGGCGGGGCCGCCCCGACTCGGCGCCTCCTCGTCCCCGGTGCCAGCCCCGTGTAGGGCGCTCTCCGTTCCCGGGTACCCCCCTCCCGGGCGCTCCACCCCACGCGCTCTCTCCCTGGGCTCGCGTGAGTGCACGCCCACCTGCACGACTCTGGATACAGGTGTGTGTGCAAGTGTGCACAAGTGCCTGCACGCTCAGCTTGAACACACGTGTACACACGTGCGTGACTGTGTGCCCATGTGCCACGCGTGCCCGACCATGTGTGTGCCCTGCATGGGCTGTAGCCACGTCCCTGCTCAAGTGTCCACTGTGTGCAGTCAGGATACGGAGCACTGTCCTGTCCAGCCCCTGGTCCCATGGCCCAGGACCACACCGGCTCAGGAGCTGAGGATCCCTGAGGATAGAGCTACCACGGCCCCCCCAGGGCAACTGCTACTACTGCCTGACCTTCACAGTACAAAGGTGTTTCTTGCTGTTCCAGAGAAGCATTGCTTAGGGTGGCCAGTGCGTCTGAATCCTGCTGCATCACTGCTGCATCCCGAAAGGATGCTGGCCCTGCTCTGGAAAATTGGCCCACTGAAGTCCAGATGCACTCTCTGCTCAAAGGAGGAAGGTGCGGGAAGGTGCGGGAAGGTGCGGGAAGGGAAGGGAAGGGAGAAACCATGGCTCCTCTGGTGCCATTCTTTCTTCCAGGGCTACTCTGGAGTCATGTCTCTGTCCATGCTGATACTCTGTCCTGCTGGGGTTCTGGAGGGGCCAGGGGAAGCCCCATGTGCCCTAAACCGAACCTGGGAACACTGGGGGCTGGTGGATGTGGCTTGGCAGTGTAGGCTTATCTCACCTTATCAAGATTTCCCTGACAGCAATGCGTTGAAGACAGGGCAGAGTCCACCCTGTGGCTGTGATAGGGCTGCCATGTGCCACCCATGACATCGCTCCAGGTGTTGCAAAGGTCTCCCCTGTCCTGGGAGCTATGTACATGAAACTGGATGAGGACTGGCAGGATGAGTGCTGGCATGCCAAGACTGGGGAAGGGCTCTGCTCAGGGGTGCCCCAGATGTGGGAGAACCAGCTTTCCACCCATAGGGATCCATAGAGCCCTTCTGCCATGGGCTGTGCCACACTGTACTGTGTTCCTGTCCCAGCACCCCGGGGGCTGCCTTGTGCCTGGGCTGTGTTGGCAGCCCCATGAGGCCCCACAGGGAGGGACCCATGGGGCAGCACAGGACGGCCTTGGCTGACAAGTGTATGACTGCATCAGAGACACAGAACCCAGTTTGGGTTTGTCTGGAAGATAACAGGGGATAAGGAGGGATGCCCAATACTCTGGCCTTCACCACCCAAGCAGCCAGTGCGTTACAGAGCTCCCTGCTGTGTAACCACGCAGCTACTGGCCTGCTGCCAGCTGCTGGCGCAAGGCTGGTGTCTGGCTGGACAGTGAGGATGTGGGGCTGAGCCCTGGTCTACCCACCCCAACAGGCAGCACTGCCAGCCCTGCACCCGGCTCTGCTGACGTGGCTCAAGGCCGCAGACAAGGCCAGCACAGGGCTAAGCTGCCAAGGACTCCGGGCTGAGCCTGCAGTGGGAGAGCACTGATCTCTGGTGGAGATGCCAGCAGTCATGGTCCATGCAGCGAGGGTGAGCAGTGGGTCCCAGCCTGGGTCAGCAGGAGTGCAGAAATGGGCTGGTGAAGCAGTTCTTTACCTCCTTCTCTGCATGCCATGTTCCATTTGGGGCTCCCCAATACAAGAAAGATCCCATACTGGAGTGAGGCTGGTGAAGGCTGCTGAGCTGGTCAGGACTGGAGCTAAGCTTACTTGGGCTGAAGGAGAGGAGAAATCAGATTTTATCTGCCCTGAACTCTTGTGTCATGTCAGAGCTTGTTTCTTCTCCTTTTGCTCTCCCCAGGCCAGCATGGGCATTGGGGTGATGCCTCCTATGGAGACATCCTGCAGTCTGGATGGCCAGACCTGGGGCCTCATCCATGTCTCAGTGACACATTCCCAGATGTCCTCATGTCCAGCCTTGCCCTTAACCTCAGCCAGGCAGCAGCACTGGCTCCCCACTGTGTGTGTACCATGCATGCTGCTGGCTATGTCCTGCTCATGTGCCCTGGGGACACGCACCCTTGGAGGGGACATGCAAATCTCCCTTGTGGAAAAGGAATTGCTGCAGCACTGGGTATAAGCCTCTCTGCTTTTTACTGCTCTAGGCTGGAACTTACAGCTCTTTGGAAGGAAGCAATGAGCATCCAGAGCATCCATGGCTCTGGACATGAAAGGCAGAGCAGGGAAACTAATTCATGAGAGAAAATGTCTTCTGAAGGTTGAAAGACAAAATTCAAGTTGGAATGAGCAAAGGAATGGTGCAATTATTTCACGCCTGAGTTGAGATTATCAGTTCAAGCATCTTGCAGACCCAGGGGAGACCCTTGAGGGAGTGTCCTGTGGACTCTGCCATGCACCCACAAGTCCCTCCACCCCATGCTAGTGGATTGGCACTCCCCAGGCTGGCAGTGAACACAGCCACCACCTGTCTACCTAGGAGAGCCTGGGTCAGGCTGTGGCCCCATGTGACATCTTTGTCCCATCTGGATCCCATCCTCTGGCACCAAGACCCCATGCCAGTGCCACCCTATCACACTTGTGTGGGCACCCTCATCACACAGCAGCCAGGAGTGCCCTAGCCTGCTGCATCAAGCTGCTCAGGCTTTCCATCAGCCTTATGGAGATGGTGGCACGGGGATGTGGTGGGAGTCAGGCTCTTCTGCTGCCTTCATGGCATTTGCCTGCTCCCTGGCTATCCTCTGGGGCCGGAGGCCAGGGTGGTGGGCTTCACTCACCTGCACTCTGCAGTCCTTGCTCTAGGGAGAACACTTGTTCAGGCTGGGGTGGTACTGGTGCCCATGAGTGCTCAGGCCACCCTGGGCAAGGACAGCCCACATGCCTGGCCCCAGGCCCTGGGAAGGCTGTGCTGATTGTCATCATATAGCATCTGCCCAGAGAAAGGAGCCATCCCCAAGGAAAGAGCCATCCCTCTAGGATATATTGTCTAATATGTATTTATAGGGGAAGGGACTACAGGCAGAATTTTTTTCTCTCTTGCCAGATTCTCACTGCAGAAGCAGAGCTGGCTCCATCAGCAGGCTCCATCAGCTATTTTCAATGTGAGTCTAGGCTGTAGGGATGGTGGGGATGGTCACGTTCTGCACATCTGTGGATTCTGCAGCTCAGACCTGGTCTCCTGCTCCTGCAACCTCCTCAAGGTCTTTTCGAAGAGTCAAAGAGCACCTGGGCAGCCTTGTCTGGGTGACTCTGCTTGAGCCAGGGACTAGACAACCTCCACCCTCAGCAAGGAGATGTGCCTTGCTTCCAGCAGTAAATAACCAGCCTTGCCTATAGGAAAATACAGAAAGCCCCAAGACATAAGGAGCACAAAGAAAACAACCTCCAAACCACCACAAGGCACCTAGGTTCCTCTTACTGATGGCAGGAGGAAATTCCTACCATTTTCTGTTTTCCCTTAGACCCTAGGCAATTTCCCATGCCGTCATGATCTCGGGAGCACCTGGTTTTACTGCCCTGGTGAACACCTCCTTTTAAATTATGGGAACTACCCAGGAGGAAGCAGCTCTGCAAGGAGTGGTACCTGACTGGTGCATATCACTGCACTCCGGGTGAAAGTCAGCTAAGTGATGAGTCAGCAGGAGCTGGAAGAGCAGGAGGAGCAGTAACTCAGAGCAGGGACCCCTCTCCCAGCATGCGTGGGGGCTTGGCAGGAGCTGTGGGCTGGCGCACTGGGGAGAGGAAAGGTCACGGGGTTGAGGGATTTCTGGAAAGCAGCCTCTTTTCTTTCAGTGTCCGAGGAATACTGTGGGCTGGTATTATCATCTCTTTGGAAATGAGATGAAGGGACCAAAGCAGCTTGACAAGAGGAAAAGTTCCACATGCTTTAGGTTTCCTTCCCATTGTGTACAGCGGATGTGACTGAGCTCTGCCTGTGACAACTGCTGGCAAGGTTTGGGTGCCTGCAGCGGGAAGTGTGTGTGGCACTGGGTCAATCATTTACCGCGGAGTCAGGCAAACAAGCCATAAGCACGTGTGTGAGGTTGTTACTCCCAGGTGGCAGAGCAGGGCTTGGTGCACAGCCAGCTCCACCCCAAGCACCCATGGAGGCTGGCAGGGCTGCAGCCTGTGCACCCTGCCCTGCAAGCATCCACACCATGTCTACATCATATGGTTCAGCAAAGGGGTACGAGTGCAGGACTAACTTAAACATTTGAGGATTCCGCGACTTCACACATCTCCCAATAAAGCCAGTTTCCATAGTTTTGGTAAAGGAAGTAGCTAATTTCAGATGGCCTTGGGCCCCAGTGAATCTCTCCTTCCCACTGGAGCTGAGTCTGGTGCAACTGAGTCTGGGCTGCTCCTGGCTCAGTCCAATGAAATTGGTGTCCTGGCTCTCATTTGTAGGCCCAACCTAGAGACAAGGCAGATTCACAAATTCCAGCAATTTCTACAGAGGGCAATCCTCAGGAACAGTCATACCACAGAGCCTCTGAAGATGTTGGCCAGCAGGAGGAGGCCAGCTGTGTCCCAGGCTGTTAAAGGTTGTCAGCAGTAAAAAAGCAGGGCAGTTACACAGAGCAGCAATTCATGGAGTGAATCCCAGAGACATGGCATGCTGCTGACACCAGGGATTCTGCAAAGGAAACTGGAACTCGGGAGCTTCCTTGTCCCCTGGTAGCCTGGGCCTGTGCCGCTGTTGTCACGACCCACTGGACAGGGGAATGATGTTCAGCATAAATTCTCCCCAGATTGAACAAAGCCATTGGACATGTGTCAGGAGCTCTTATGTTTCCTTGTACAGTCACTGTAACTCTGGCAACCAGCCCACTGCTTAGACTCGGTGTTGGCCAACAAGCCTGTAAATTCTTATAATACACTTCCACAAGGTGCTGGCTAATAAGCCACAACACATTCCCATAAACTCCCCACTTGCACAATGAAGTTCAGTTCAGAATATGGGGTGGAATATGGTAAGTGTGCTTTGCCCAGGAGAGAAATAAACACAGAAGAGGAAGAGAGAGAACAAAGATTATCATCAGTATGTAGGTCCCATCTTGGTCTTGCCATATGGGTGGTTGTAACGAATGGATGTGGGGGTTTAGATCAGTCCCTGCCTTTGCCCAGGCCTCAGGCAGCAGCTTTATTGAGGCGGCCAGCACCCCAAAACCCCCTGTCCTTCGTAAGTTCTTTAATAATGGCTGATTCGGTCTGTTATAGAATGAATTATTTATTCAATAGACAGGAAACAAACAGACATAAGACTTAAAACAAACTGTGTACTACTCAGGAATAAAGACACTACTGGTAGGAATGTACAGCCTGAGGGTAAAGATACAGCGCCAGGTAAACGGTACCATTAAAGTTACAGCTAGCGAAGAAATAATAGAACTTAGGATTCAATGTATCTTACCCTCCCATTGCTGATGGGGCACACATCGAGATCCTTTCCCTCAATTCCCAGGAAAGTAACCACGGGAT
Source organism: Notiomystis cincta (assembly GCA_013398075.1). Classification (NCBI taxonomy): domain Eukaryota; kingdom Metazoa; phylum Chordata; class Aves; order Passeriformes; family Notiomystidae; genus Notiomystis; species Notiomystis cincta. The sequence goes on along the minus strand of VZRX01013335.1, from coordinate 11,986 downwards.
CTGCGTCCAGACTTCTGGGAGAAGCCCCACACACGTTCAGACTGTGAGTGTAGAAGCTTCTGCCTCTGTGATAACTCGTGTGTCTTTTACAGTTTGTAAAACAGTGTCTCTCAGTCAAAAAGTATTTCTTTCATCTCTCTCCACCTTTGCTCTCCAGGCCAGGATGTTTATTCTTAGCTGGGGCTTGAGCTCCAGAGATAACCCTCTGTTGGGCCCTTTGGCCCCTGGGTTATCTCTGCATATCCGCACCAACTCCCTGTGGCAGAGAGGGGGGAGGACAGTCCTGCCACAGTGGTCCAGAGCTGGGGTTGTGAGACAAAGAAAGTGAAAAAGAAAGGGAGGGAAAAGAGAGTGAATAGGTCCAATCCACTTCCTTTTCTAGTTAACCTGGTACAAGCCTCTTATGTTAAACTTGACTTTTTGTGTTGTTCTCCTAATGCACGCACAGTCAGCCATTTCAGCCCTCCTGCAGGAAGTGAGCTGGAGGAGGGAACTGAGCGTGAAACTCAGAGGGGAGGAGGAAATTGGCTAAGAACACAGGGCCCAACCTCCATGGGACTCTCTCCTCCAATCACATCTTTACTGTTTTAAGTCGATGTCTGAGACAAAACATGCCTATACCTGGTCCATCACAGCCATCAGGAATGGTGACTCTGTAGAAGCACCAAAGTTTTGTGAGCAGCAGGAGCTCATGGCTGGGGAGTGAATCTAGCCTCGAAAACCACCAAACTAATTAACAAATCTAGCTGCTTTTCTAGAAATCTGCCACTGCAGCATCTCTGAAGAAAGGGCAGTGCTGGTCAGGAGGCTGCATGTTTTTAATTCATCTTTGTGTCCATGTCAGTCATTTTGGAGGGCCAGAACAGCTTCACAGGCTCTCAAGCTTCAGGACTGCCTTTACCGTGTGACCACACCCCATGCGCAGTTACCTCATGACACATTCTTGGAGCTGATAGTCGCCTTTCCTGTGCCCTGTGACCAGAGGGTCTCCAGGCACGGAAAGGGCTGATTTTCATTAATTTCTTTTGGATTTACATCACGGTCAAAGCAGAACTGGCCGTTTTTCTTGGAAAGCACAAATAAAATCACAGGAGGAACCCCTCAAGCATTGCCATGCACCTCCACCTGCGAAGATGTGCTTCAGGGTTATGCAGGGACATGGGCTTCCTGAGTTCTGTTGCAGGAGTATCAGAGAAGCTGTGAGGAGATTTGATTCCTGTTTAGCTCACATTCCAGCTATGATGATGTAACCTATTAGGTTCTCAGGCTAAGGTGGTGACTGAGGCATAAACCACAGCTCTGGCAGAGAGAGCTCTGCTTTCACTGCAGGCATGTCCTGGCAGCAAGTGATGACTCCTTCCTGGCAAAGTGTCCCACCAGAAGCCTTACCAAGTCAGCCAAATTCTGCACAGGGCAGAAGCCCTCAGGTGACCTCATACATGGAGATTCTCAGAGCTGGAATTCACTTGCCAACCTGGCACAAGGAAGAAAGGCAGAGGGATAAGAGGGCACAGCTGAATTCCCAGCCCTGCCACAGCAGGGAATTCCTTGCCAGAACTGGCTCCGAAGCCTGCCGGTGCGGGGTCGTGCTCAGAGCTGCGAGAGAAGGCAAAAGCCCCCAGGCATCTGTGCCAGTCTGTCCAGGGGATAACACTCCCTCCCGGCCTGCCCAGGACATAAGACTCCCTCCTGACCATGAACCGGCGATGACCTACTCCTGAGGTGAGCCCAGCCGAGCCCGGCCAAATCCAGCTGAATCCAGCCGAATCCAGCTGAATCCAGCGCAGCCCAGCCGAACGCGGCCGAACGCAGCCGAATGGAGACGAATACATCCTAGCGCGGCTGAATCCAGCGCAGCCCAGCCAAACACGACCGAACGCAGCCGAACGCGGCCGAACGCGGCCGAGTGCAGCTGCATTCAGCGCAGCCCAGCCGAACGCGGCCGAATGGAGACGAATGGAGACGAATACATCCTAATGCGGCTGAGTCCAGCGCAGCCCAGTCAAACGCAGCCGAACGCAGCCGAACGCAGCCGAACGCAGTCGAACGTGGCCGAACGCAGCCGAACGCAGCCGAACGCGGCCGAACGCAGTCGAACGCGGCCGAACGCAGTCGAACGCAGCCGAACGCAGCCGAACGCAGTCGAACGCGGCCGAACGCAGTCGAACGCGGCCGAACGCGGCCGAACGCAGCCGAACCGCTCCGCTCTAGCCGGGCGGTGTCGGCTCCTGCAGCCGCCAGTGCCGCCGAGGGACCGGGCGGCGAGAGGTGCCCGCGGAGCCCTGGGACAGAGCTGGGACCCTGTCCCGGAGGGATACGGGAGGCTCCGGGCGGCAGGGACTGCCCCCCGGGTTTGGGTCGCTGTGGTCCCTGTGTGGGAGCCCAGCAGCTCTGCATTCTGCCAGGAAATGGCACCCAGCTATGGCGTTGTGTCGGAGCTGAAGGCCCTGCTTTGAGAAAAAGGGCTTGGAGCACAAGACCTCTAGAGGTCCCTTCCAAGCTAATTCCCTTACTTTGTGAAGAAGCTATTTGGAAGCACAAACCCTACCTGGTAGATTGTCAGAGTTGCAGAGACATGAGCAAATCTGTCCCTACGTGCACCCAAATCTCTGCAAGCTGGACAGTTTTTCTTTACACACAGGTTTCTCACTTGCTGCCACTGCTTTGAACCTTCCAGCAATGCACTTCCTGCTTGTCCTTTGTTCTCCAACCACCTCACTGAGAGCTTTGTCCTGTAGCATGTCCTCCACCGGCCCAGCAGTTGGAAAAGCAGGATGGTCTGTAGAAGGAGGGAGCGAGGGGGCTCCACACTCTGCCCTCAGCAGCCTGGGGACAATGGACAGACTGTCTGCACTTTACCAGACCTCCTCAGGGTGAGATGGAGAGAAGACATCTGCTCTGTTCACCTAGTAGACTCCTTCAAGTTACCCTCCAAACAGACCTAAACAAATCTCCTACACAAAGATGTGGAGTACAGTGAGAAATCTGGAGGGTGGGCTGGGTTTGTCATCAGTTACCTTCTAGTAGACCAATCCTCTGTCCTTCTCTCCTTTTCCTCTCATCCGCTCTCAGCTGTGGTCACTCACTTGGTTTCATTGAAGTGTATTGCAAGTTTTCTTGCCAAGTCTGCGCTATCACTGCTGCTCAGTGTATCACAGAACAATGTAGGTGGGAAGGGACCTTCAGAGGTCTCCAGAGCAGCCTCCTACTCCAAGCAGATTCCATTAGGAGCGGTTGCTCTGGTCCTCCTTTAGTTGAGCTTCTAGTGTCTGCAGGGATGGAGATCCCAGAGACTCTCTGGGCCCTGTTCCAGCACCTGAGCCACCTCATGGTAGTTTTTCTCTCTCATGCACCCAGCTGGAATTCCCTATGGTCTATCGTGTGCCCATCAACTCTTGTTCTATCACCATGCCCCTCTAAGGACCCAGCGCTGTCCCCTTGGCATCTTCTCATTAGGCGGCTACTGCTGAAGGCAGCAACCAGAGTCCCCAAAGCCTTTGATACTCCAGAATGAACAAACTCAGTTACCTCCTCCCTTCATGCTTCCCTTACTCCCAGCCCAGCAATCCTGGTGACCTGCACTTACTTACTTCTGTGTATCAGTGATGTTCTTTATGTATTTACCTGGCGTCCCAGCCTGGACATACACCACAGAGGTGTCCTCAGGATGGAGCAGGGTTTGTGGGGCTCCACATTCACTTTGCCTTCTGTCTCTGCTTGCACTCTACAGTGGTTTTGGGTAATAAAATGCAATTTGTTTTCCAGAAGCTTAAGAACTTCCCATTCCCTGTAGCTCAACACAAGCACCACCTTTGTTGGTTTTTGTTTGTTTGTTTGTTCTTTTTTGTTGTTGTTGGTTTTGTTTTTTGGTTTTGTTTTTTTATGAGAATGATATCTGGGTTCTATAGGCATTTCCTGAGAGGCAGGTGGGGTCCAGATGCTTCTTGGGAACACTGAAGTAGTGCGAACGCTCATCTGAGCTGAGCTGCCCAGGTTGGACTGCTGTCAGAGTCTGGTGAGCACTGACTGCCTTGCAGTGCATCCCAGAGCTCTTCATTTTAGTGAGAAGTATGTCCTTTACAGAGCAGAAGAGGGACATTCTGACTTCCTGCTTCAAGAAGGCAGAGCAGTGTCTGCTCTTTTTCCTTGTTTACATTTTTATTTGGTTAATCAGAAGCCTCTTCTTTTGTACCAAAACTTTTGTGGATGGCACAAGAGAACTTATTGGGACACTTTTTCCAACAAACATCACTATTAGGCTTCAGTGGGATAAAAAGTGTTGCCATTTTTATCACTGCTCAGCTAGGTCACTTACCATTGGAGCTTTACAGTTGTGTCTTTTTTAGAAGTAAAACCTGGCTGCAGGAAGGCTCAGGACAACTCTCTGAGAGAGTGTTCACTCTAAGAACCGCAGAGGAGACTACTGCTGCTGCTGTTGCATTTCTGCAGCCCTCCAGGAATCTCTGTGTGGACAGTGGAGGAATGAAAAAAATCTCTGGGAATCTCTGAATGAAGGGTGACTAAACCAAGAACAGGCAAACCTGACATCATTGCAATTTGGGAGAGGAAGGGATGAGCTACTAGGGCTACTGTCAATGGACTATGTGTCAGGCACTGACATATTTGGTCAATGGTTGTGCATGTCAACAAGATCATGTAGAAGAACTTATTGTTACCTGGTAGGATTCAGAAATGAAACCATGTGTCAGCCACCTGGTGGGAAGAGAAACAATGTACAATAAAGCCATTGTTGGCTTGGAGGTGTGATCATGGGCTGTTGTGACCTCATCTCATGTGCTGGTCCTGTGTGAGATGATGTTGAAACTACCCACTCCTGAGGAGGAGATATGAAGTGTGGTCCCGGAGTGGAAGTGCAAGGACGGTGCAATGCACACCATTTGAATCTAGGGGACACCCTCAAGGTGCGCTGCCCTCCTGTCCTTCCTGCTTGGGAGCCATGCTCTATCTCTTGGTGGCTTCTCCAACATCCAGGGGTCACTATGTATTTATTGCTAATGCGACTAATAGAATTGACTTGCTTTGCTGTTCTGACTGCATTTTGAATTTTTTGTGCACAGGCATCCTCCTGAAACTGTAACAGACTACTTAGGCATTAGGTCATTAGGCACCAAAGTTAACATTAACTTGAGACACTTTGTATGCTATGGCAAGACCTGTCACACGTTAAAGGCTGGCTCCTCTGAAGCTCTGGGCTCTCACTGGAACCCAAAGTGTTCCAGAACCCAAAAGGGAGGAGGAGGAGGAGCAGCAGCAGCCACAGCCAGTGCATGTGGCTGTGGAGAGCTGGTGCAGTGGGAGGCAACCCTGGCTGGCCCAGAACAGAGGTGGAGCAGGGAGCTGTGTGGAGCAGAAAGGGAAAAGAAGGAGGTGCTGTAGCAACTGAGCAGAAAAGCCACACTATGAAAAGCCAGTGTCCATAAAGAAGACAGAGGAGTTCTGCAACTTTATTCGAGTAAAGGGAGAGAGTCCACTGGGGCATATCCCTGTGTGGTTTCTGTCGGTTTTGGAGAATGCAGTCTCCTTTTATCCTAAACTCTTGGCTGCATGTTGCCCTCTTCCTTTCCCCATTGGCTGAGGTACTAGGAAGGTACAGCCTTCCTGAAGCACCTACCACATATTCCCTCTTGAGTATGTATTGACATTTTGCCCCAAAGTTTGGAAGTTCAAACTGTCTGGGTTCTGCAATAGACTTGTGTGGACCCATTTCTCCTGTTTCCCTGAAGTCCAGAAGTTCAAACTGTCTGGGTCAAATTGTGTGGGTTCTGCAACAAACTTGCAGCTTGATGTAGAAATATTAACACCCATTTCTCCTAAAGACCCTCACCCATCAAGTTGTTTGTAAAGACATTAGCACCCACCTTGCCTGTCAGGATCTATCCCCAGCCTCTCTTGTGGCAGGTCTGAAGTCTCCTAGAGCCTCCTTCACACCTGTGATGCCACCTCTGCAGCACAATCCTGGCTACCTCCAGCAACCACCAGCAAACGCTGCCCCTCAGGGAAAAGGGGCTGTGCCATGTCCCATCCCACCCCAACTGGTCTCCCTTCCTCATGTGCAGCTGGACCAGTTCCCCAGTACCCTCAGAACATGTCCAGGGTCCAGCAGTGTGAATACTGTGGCCCTGTGCTGCTGGGCAGGAGCAGAGCCAGGGACTCTGACACGGGATCTCTGATTAGGAAGATCCTGACACACTGTCACTGTCACATCACACAGACTCCCTACCTGAGGAGTGTGTCCCCACCACTGGCATTCTCCCAGATGCAGCTCTGGCTGGGCCAGGAGAACCCTGGCATCCCCATGGGAACAGCTCTCCTCATGGACACTGCAGAGACTACTCCCTGACCATATACCAGGGCAAACAGCAGGGACTGAGTCACGTGCTTGCTCTGCTCTTTATCAGCTTGAGGCACAAATACACCTGCCTGGGGGTCACCCCCAAACCAGCTGCAGCCCTCTGCCTGCTGGAAGGACGTGGGTATGCAGGGCTGCTACCCTCACTGGGCAGCACTGTCCTGCCCACCAGCCCCCAGGAGAGCCCAGGCTCACTTGTAGCCACCTACAGTTCCACCCCGCCAAGGAAGCTGTGCCAGAGAACCCACCAGCACTGGATGTGTCTGTCTGCTTGGAAGCTGGAGTGTCCCTTTGCCCCAGATCCACTGTACCATGTGTTGAACCTGCAGTCTGGGCCGTGGAGATAGGCCACCTGTCCTTTGCTCAGAGAGGTGCTGCCACCTCTTTCAGCTTGCCCTGCCTTTGCAACACAAGCAGGACTCCGAAGATGGCTAGTTCAGTGCAAAGGAAAAGAGGCATTCAGGAAACTAATTAGCATTGCTATCAGAGGTGGAAAATCTACAGCCCCAGCTTCCTATTGTGTCTCAGATGGGTGCTAGGATGGACAGAGACTCGGGCTTCTTCTGCACTGCTGGTGGGGGTTTCTCCTCTGCAGACAATGCCCAGGGCCCCAGGGTAAGGATTGGTGGGGGGGGAGGCAACAGCAAATGGTCTGGGGATGTAATCCAAACCCTTGTGGTCTGAAAGGGCTTTGGGAGTACAGACAAGTCCAGGATTGAGCAGAACATTCCTTTGCCATCCTGTGCCCTCAGATACCAGGTGGCCCCTTGTAAGAGATTGAACTGTGAAGGGATGATGACTCAAAACATTCTCACATTTGTGGAGATGCCAGGGTGCTTCGTTGAAATGGAGGAGGAGAGCTTTTTGGATGTGTAATGG